>CM060307.1:61993980-62008980 GCA_030674185.1 Monoplex corrugatus
ACTGGACAAGAAGAAGATGGAGTGATACAAAATGAAAACAAAAAATGTGGGAATGATAGAACGAAAAGATAAACCATACGAATAATCTCAAATATGAAACCATGCAAATGATTTTTTTTTATGTTTATATTCACGTTTGTATAAACTGTGAACGTGAGTTAATCCATCTTTTCCGAGTTGACGTAATCTGAAATTGTTGCAATGTGGAATGGATAATTATTAATTCCTGGAAGTACATGAAATGAATACAAAAAGATCCGTGTTGAAGGCGATTAACAAGACGATTTTTATCAGTGACTCATGATGGAAGTCTCGCCCATTCTAGCTCCTGCATTTCAAGTGATGACTAGGAATTTACTCAGATTTACACGTGTCATTTACATGCAACCATGATTATAATAATAATAATAATAATTACAATATTTATATAGCGCAAAATCTTGATAAAATCAAATCTAAGCGCTGAAGCAGACACATACGCACGCACGCACGCACGCACGCACGCATGCACCCACCACGCAGCCCACACAACAACAAACCACACACATGGCTATAAATGGGGAGAAAGAATAAAAGCAATAAAAGCAAGAATAAAAGCAATGGAAAATTATAGAGAGCATAGCATATACAATTATATATTATAACCATGTGATTCCCCTCCGAGCGGAGACAGGCTGCAGAGGGGGGGGGGGGGGTTGAGTGAGGTTAGGATTTTATGCGGAGGAGAAAAGGTGAGTTTTGAGAGCGGACTTGAAGGAGACAAAAGTAGGTTGCTGACGGACTGAGAGAGGAAGTTTGTTCCAGGAGAGTGGACCAGAAACAGAGAAGGCTCGTGGACCATAGGTATTGAGCTTAGTGAGTGGAAAGCGAAAAGTCAGAGGATCGGAGGCAGAGCGGAGGGTACGTGAGGGAAGATAGATCTCAAGTAGGCTTGACAGGTAATCGGGGGCTGCGTTATTGAGGTTTTGTAGCACATGGTGTCTAGTTTGTACTGTATGCGCTTTGATACAGGGAGCCAGTGAAGTTGTGCCAGGAGAGGAGATATGTGGTCAGCTTTTTTCTTTTTGAGTACAAGGCGTACAGCATTGTTTTGAATGCGCTTTAGGATGTGAATGGTGGAGGCAGGAAGACCAGACAGGAGTGAATTGCAATAGTCAATGCGAGACATTATGAAGGAGAGAACGAGTTTTGCAGTTGTTTCGACAGAGAGATACTTCCTGATCAGCCTTATACGATGGAGATGATAGTAGCAAGATCTGGCAGTTTGAGAAACAAAGTTGTTCATGGAGAGGGTAGAGTCAATGCAGACACCAAGGTTTTTAGCTGAATCAGAAAGTGGGACTGATGTGTTACATAATGGGAGAGAAAGAGGAGGCAGCTGAGAAAGTTTCTGACGGGTGCCAATGAGGATAGCTTCTGTCTTGTCGTCATTAAGCTGAAGTTTGTTGAACGTCATCCAGTTCTTAATGTCCGAGTAACACTCAGTGGTGCGAGTCAACAGGCGCTGTATATTATCAGGTGAGTCACTGTCTTGAAGTTGGGTGTCATCAGCATAGAAGTGATAAACTGATACAATACCAGTATAAGCTGTAGACTAGGTAAAACATAGGCTAGGTAGGGCCTCAGGACCTGGCCAGCTCATGAGTTTATGTGCAGGCTTATTTCTTTTGCCATGATCACCATACACATGGCATCTGTGACGTTAGTGCATATGGAATTCGTTCCGAGCGCGGAGACGTCGTCTTGAGAAACTGAAACTCAAACTGAAACTGAAACTAAGTGTCGTGAAACGCTAAACAAGTTAAACGCCAGTAACAGTCTGTGGGTTGTCACTCACAAGATGTCAACCCCATCCTGGATTTTTCTTTAAAACGCTGCTAGAATGACATATACAGCTCATGTCTGTGACCTTCCAAGTCTTTGGCAGCCGTGTTGAGCAATCATATGGCATCTGGGATGTTTTGTCAAGTATCTCGAGTCAATAGACACAACACGGCTTCAGATCTGGTATAACAGTACATGTTGTTACTTTCTAACCCCTCTCTGAGGTTTTTTTTGTATTTGCATAAAATGCGATGACACATGTAGATCGACAGCAACATTTTCAATCAAGCAGATTTGAATGGTGATGGGCGGGGCTATTTCTATGATATGAAGTATTGTGTGTATATGTTGGTGTGTGAGAGCGATGGCAAAAACTGCTCTGCACATCTGCTATACTCAAACGCCGGACTGGTTGTGGGGCCAAGCATAGACGGTTGTGTGGCTGTTATAAACAAAACGATTTTTTCAAACATGTTAAAAATGTCCTATGCCTCCTCAGGAAGCATCTCTGATCATGCTTTCTCTGTCGTTGATACGACCTTTTTATAAAGCAATTATATTTTTCATTCTCTTGTGCCTATATAGCCATCAAGACAAGCATTTTAAGTACACATCTGCTGTTATCAACATGAATTTATTGTGAAGTATTTCTAAAGCATTTCACAAATTTCCTGTGCTTGTTAATGCTATCAAGATGACATTTTTAAGGATGTGTTTGTTATCGATGTAGACTTTTTTGTAATGTATTTAAAGAAATTCCTTTGTGTTTTTGTGGATGATGTGTGTGTGTATGCTTGTTTCTTGGAGTGTGTATTCAAGCATATATGTTTGTTAGTATGTGTGTGTGCTGTTTGAACGTGTATGTATGCAAGCTAGAGGCAGAGACACAAAGAGACAGAGAGACAGACAGACAGACACAAAGTGACAGACAGATAGAGAGAGAGAGACAGAGAGACAGGGAAACACAAAGAGAGAGAGACAGAGAGACAAAGTGTGTATGTGTGCGCATTTGTATATACATATATATATGTGTGTGTGTGTGTGTGTGTGCGTGCGTGTGCGTGTGTGTGTGTATGTGTGTGTGTGTGTGTGTGTATGTGTGTGTGTGTGTGTGTGTGTGTGTGTGTGTGTGTGTGTGTGTTTGTAGTTTTAAGTTTGAGTGCGTGTGTATTTACATCCGTTTGTGTGTACGTGTATATATGGATCTACGACTGACACATCGACACTGAGAATTTTTCTGACAGCTGTTTTTCCAGTGAGTATTTGTGTATGTGCCATGTGTTCAAATGTACATGACAAAGAAGATGGATGATCACGAGCAACTCTAACAAAAACACACCTATGATGAAAGATCTGTTCACCCATTGTCCTTCAACTTTTGTCGTGAACGTGGAAAAGTCAGGGCCCAGCAAGCAGCAATGAGGTTAACAGGTCGTGAAGAGGAAAACGAGGCTGCATCCCAAACGAGGCTGGCGGGTTGATAACGAGGCAGGAGAGTGACGGCAAAGGGCAGCAACTTGGGTGGATAAGTCTGGAAGGAGGGGGCATCAATCAGCGGCAATGGTGCAGCACAAACCAAGTTACCGTTCCTGCTTCTCTCGCTCCTGTCACCCCTTGGCTTTTCTCCTAGTCCATCAGGTTTTGTTTTTCAGCAGTTTTCAATCTTCGTTTTTTAAAGAAAGGCCGGACTGATTCAGATCGATCTGTGCTGTCCTCTCTGTCTTTCTCGTCATTTCTTTGTCTGTCCGTCTGTCTGTCTGTCTGTCTGTCTTTCTCTCTGTCTGTCTATCTGTCTGTCTCTGTGTCTCTCTGTCTCTCTGTCTCTCTCTCTCTCTCGCTCTCTCTCTCTCTCTCTCTCTCTCTCTCTCTCTCTCTCTTACTTTCTCTCTCTCTCACTGGCAATAGCACTGATATCATTTGAAATAGACGTAAAAATTCAGTAATTCAGCTGAAATGCTGAACTGTTCTGTTTCAGGTTTTTTTTTTTTTATGTTTTACTTAATAGTGTCCGTATATGTCTATACTGATGTTCTAGAACTTTTGACCATTTAGCATCTGAACTTGAAATGGCTAATTATTCCTTGGTTTTCGAAATATTTTTACCCTTCTGCAGAAAGTGCAGCTATGTCAGTTGAAACTGGGCATTATGGTATGATTTCCATATTTCTTCTAAGCTGGAGATTTCTTAAACAATTGAGTTAAGACTGAAAAACATTAAACATTAAAGGTCATTTGAATGGAAAGTTATACTAAACACTCGAGGGAAAGCTCGTAATCTGTGAGATCGACCAAAAGAACAGCCTGCAGGATCAAAAAGAGACATGGTTAAAAACGAAGGGATTCGACAGGTAGTTGGAACAACACCTATCAACCATTACATCACACAACAGCGGACCAAGTAGTCAAGCCATCTCACCAAGTTGCCAGTCATCCAGCCAGCTGGTCAAGCTTGCACCAGATGTCAAGAGAAGGACCGAAGCAGCGCTGGATAGATGAAGTAGCAGACACATTCCACATCTACAACATGACTCTACGCCAGGATTCCTGTTAATCTGCAGATTGACAGCTTCATCTCCCCCATAAAACCTCCCAGTACAAGGGCAGGCATAGAAAATGTGACAGTAAATAATGAACTACAAATATTCCAGACTAAATGAAATTGGCTATTTGTACACCACTGACCCTTTAATCACTGCCTGGTTCCTGGAAGACGGAATGTAAAAGGGTTTCAAAGACTAAGGGGAAATACTACATAGATCCAACACAACGAAAAACCCCATCATCAGATTACTAAATGTAACAATAAATGGTTTTTTCAGACTGGGCATGACCCAGCAAATATAAGGAAATTTCAGCAAGGAAATGTGGACTGATTAAAAAGGAAAACCAGATTTTGAAAGCATTTTTGGTCATATTAAATGTCTTGACTGAAAGCATACTTAATCAAATTCCCCTTGTCATTATCATAGAAGAAAATCAAAAGGAAATGATTAGTATGGCTTGATGACCTTGTTTTTTTTTAGTTTCGCCTTGTTTTGTTTTGTTTTGTTTTTACAACTTTAACTGCCCTCCACTTTAAAAGGAAAATGAATCAAACCATTCCGCAGCACTCACCACGCACATTTGCATTTGTGTCTATCAATGTTCATTTGCCAGGAGAGTGCTCACACGATCTGGATCTGCAACTGAGTGGTTCCTGTCGTTAGTAAGGGGCTCAGTGGGCAGTGTCATCACTAAGCTGGATCAGAACAAGTACTGTTGCACTCCACTGAAGTGAGCCAACAAGAACAGTGCAGAGTCTCCTTCGGTGAGTGGTACTCTGACATCGCTGGCTCCCATGCGCTTCTTGGCACTGGGACTTCGACTGAATGAAATTGGAGCTGGTGGTGTGTTAAGGATTCGGAATGAGAATGAACTAGAAAAAGGCTTTCATCTAAGATAATTGTTCATTTTATTTGAAGGGCATATTACCGAAGCTTTCGTACGTACTAATGTCCATGACCTGATGTTAGAGAACAATGTACTCCAGAGATATGTATCAGAAAAAGAGATGCACGCTGTAAAATATGTCTAATTTTGGTCTTGGGAGATAAAGGTTGTTCCTGCAATTTGTGTGGTGTATTTGACCTTGGGAAATGTTTGGAGGTGGACCTGTGTATTGTGTGCTTTTGTATTATTTACATTGGTTTTTGAGTGAAAGGATTTCCAGTTGCTTAAAATATTTGGTCTGTATGTAGTTTGGGAGCTGTCGATTATAACAAGTTTTCCTGCTCTTCTAGGAATGGCATTTTCTTTAATAGCGCTTTACTGTAACCATCCCACACTGTTGATGCATGGTCAAGAACGAGGAAGAGGAGAGGAATCGATCTTGTGCACCCAGAAGGAGATCTCTCTCTCTCTCTCTCTCTCTCTCTCTCTCCTCTCTCCTCTTCTCTTCTTCTCTCTCTCTCTTTCTCTCTCTCTCTCTTTCTGTCTCTCTCTCTCTTCCCCTCTCTCTCTCTCTCTCTCTCTCTCTCTCTCACTTCCCTCCTCTCTCTCTCTCTCTGTCTACAAGATTTGCCGTGCCTAGAATAAGATTTAAAAGTTTAGAAGTTGAACTTTGCAATTTCACCAGAAGTGGTCACAGGAAAAGGTCTGGAAAGTCTTCTTGATCCAAAATCTGTTGTCGTTGTGGGAAAGGGGGCTGTAATCACAGCACATGGACCATTTCAGTCTCGGCGCTGATGGGTTGATGGAGGAGTGGGGAGGGTTTCCAGCCTGCGGCCATCAGGTAATGAAATACACTCCTGCTTGTCTGTCTGATGACCTGTAGACCAGGAAGAATTTGATAACTTCTTTGAACTTAGAAGTATTTTTCTATGTGCTGTAGACATTTCTAGTTGCAAGTGAACGAAAGCAAATTTACCTTAAATCTGTATTGGTTGTGTGTGTGTGTGTGTGTGTGTGTGTGTGTGTGTGTGTGTGTGTGTGTGTGTGTGTGTGTGTGTGTGTGTGTGTGTGTTTCTGTCTGTCTCTCTGTGTGTCTGTGTGTCTGTGTGTGTTGTGTTGTGTATGTGTGTGTGTATGCATGTAATGTATGGGTGTGTGTGCGTGTGTGTATGCGTGAATGTGTGTGTATTTCTGTATGTCTGCCTGTTTATCTATCTGTCTGTGTCAGTGCGTGAATTTACAATTTTCGTTTATTGCATTATTGCATTATTGTGAGTAAAAGAAATAAAAACTGTTCCATTAACTCAGTTTAAATACAGGTAAGATTTTACAGAAAAATCCATCTTCATCGCAAACTAAACTAAACCACATGCAGACAGACAAGATGTTTACCGCTGCAGTGTGACAACGCCCTCTTCCCGGGAAGAACAGCCACGGCCCTAATTTCGGGCTGCTTTCCTCTTTCTCTTCCTTTGTGTTTTATTCGTTTCAAACGAAGGAAACTGTTAAGTACATCTAAGCATCTACAAACTAAAACATGACAATAAGATCAAAACACAGTTAACAAAAAACACCCGTGTTTGCTAGAGTGGATCCAGAACAGCAATGCTTCAACACATCTCACTCTACAAACTAAAACATGACAATAAGATCAAAACACAGTTAACAAAAAACACCCGTGTTTGCTAGAGTGGATCCAGAACAGCAATGCTTCAACACATCTCAAACAGTCACCTCCCAGCTCCCGACCTACTCGGTGGCCATCTCGCCAAGCAAAAAGGGAGGAGGGGTGCTGTCCATGCGGATGACCCATTCGGATCCAGTCATCAGTTATCTTGTTCACCAGCCGAATGGCTTGGCTATCTTCATGAGTGTGACAGTGACGATATGCATGGTGTGAAAATCACCTGCTGATCCTGCAGGGTCACATATTTTCTAGTTGATGGTCTTAAGCACAATCTGTATTATCTATGAGCTGTTTTACTGATGTGCAATTGTTATATGTTGATTAGGACATTTATTTACCAAAAAGGACAGCAATAACAACATCCCATGTATGACTCAAAATGCGCATGGCGAACACTGAATGTCACAATCACGCAAAAAGAAATACACCGAGCTGTTTCGTTATCGACGAATTTGAATACATGTTCTGTCTGTCTGAAAACATACCTTGTTGGTAAGTTTGACCGTTGGTTTAAAAGAAGGTTCAAGAGAGTCCACTACCGACTCGCAAAAACAGATTTTACTGTGAAATACGAAAAGCACATGAAAGACTAGTCACTTGCGTGTGAATGTTATTAAAAATTGACTCTTTTATGACAGCAATCATATAATGGTAAATCATCACATCACACCGTACCCGTGGATAAAAACCGAATCAAAATGATGGTCGAAAAGTCTTTATTTGATAAGAAGTCGAAAATTTTGCAGTGTCAAGACAAAAGGCCAAATAAATCTGTCTTCGGGGCGATTTTGTTTTTAGCGCAAAGACATAAAACTGAATGTGAAAGCATGTAACCTCTGGAGCGTGAAGGCACAGTCTCTTGTAAAGCAATGAAAGGCTGTGGGAGTGAAGGCAAAAATTCTGCAGCGTGAAGAAAGACAGAGGGCTTCTGACGTAAACGCATAACGTCTGTAACATATAGGGACACAGACTCTAGCATAAAGAATGAAAACCACTGGTGTGAAGGCGAAAAGCCCATGGCATGGCTGTAATACGTAAAATCGCTGCAGGATGGACAGAAGCCAAGCTCTTGCAGCAACATCTCATTTTTACTATTTCTCAGTGATTGCATTGCCATCTTGCAATCATGCTTCTGCTCGCTTTTTTTGTGCATGGCATTCTTTTAAAATATTTTTTCTAAAGTTAAGAAGCAAATATTCTATTGAGGACATTTCAAAAGAGGCTGGAGACAGAAAACCAACTGTGCATGCGTTAGTCATTCTGTATCAATTTCTGGAGCTGTCTGGTAGAAACGGACCAATCACAGTCGCTTCCACATTGCTGACCCTTTTTTTCTTCTCCTTCCGCTCTGAAATTTGGAAGCACATCAAACTGTCCAGTTTCTTTCAGCAAACGTCACACATATGTCACAAACTCTCTAAGTTTAAGAACTGCACCCCTGGCTTGTGTCAAACAGTTCCAGTTTTAGTCAGCAAAAAAAATCGTGAAACGTTCAGTAGTGGCTGTCTAGCTGGTTAATAAACGAGTATAATTGCGGTTCCCTCTAGTCCTCATCACCCTATTATTTCAAAAGAGTTCCCAAGCATACGGTTTTGAGCAAGACTTTATAACATAACCTCAAATGCAGAATCTAAATGGAGACCCAGAAGTCTACGAAAGTAGACTTTCAACTCTTATTCTATGAATGAAAAAAGACAGGCAGGCACAAATTGCTTTGACAAACATACAAAAGAAACAAATAAACTCAACATATTCAGCACGTAGAATTTCAAAGAAAATCAAAATATTCGTCGTAAATCAGTTCAGCTAGGAAATTAAAATTACAATCGCTGCCACTCACATGTCAAGTAAAGCTTGATGAAAATAACATGATGTTAGAAATAAGCTATTAACAACAACAATTTCTATAAAAGCATGTAAAGGTTTGAACCAAACAAAAGCTAACAGATGCCGCTCTATCAGATTATTTCAATATAACTAAATATTGACAACGCAAACAAAACTGATTGATCATTAGTAAACCAGTAAAATGTTTCAGCAGAACAATATCGTAATGTCAAGTCAAGCTTCATCCTCATGTTCACAGAGGAGAGAGAGAGAGAGAGAGAGAGAGAGAGAGAGAGAGAGAGAGAGAGAGAGAGAAATACACTCACACATACACACAACACACCCACACTAATACACACACACACACACACACACATAACACACACACACACACACACACACACACACACACACACACACACACACACACACATACACACACACACAAATGTACATACATGCATCTCTTTTGTGGAGAATAAAAACAAAACCATCCCAACCGCGTATTACAGCTCACTGTTATTAATATCTTATAGTTGTTTTTTTTATTGTTAAAAGGCAAAAACTATGATAACAATAAAAATAATAACTACAGAAATCTTCAATGGCAATATCAAACAGGTGGAGTATAACAGCGCCTGTGATTTACGGAGACGTTTGAAAAAATTACCAAAATATTTCCTGGCCTGCCGTTCACAGATTATCAGACAGATAAAATGAAACACGTCTTATTATGATATGCCTATGAGCTGAAATTCCCTCCCCTGTTTCACACTAACCCATCAGACATTCTCTCCCCTGTTTCACACTAACCTATCAGACATTATCTCCCCTGTTTCACACTAACCTATCAGACATTCTCTCCCCTGTTTCACACTAACCTATCAGCAGGGAGACATTTTTCCTTAACGTGCTGAGATTTTTAAGATATGTGTACGCAAGTTGTTTTGCCCACACTCTGCAGGCGTTGTGTTGCTGCACAGTCTGCATATTCCGTCTTCGGTGGGCATGTTTGTACGGTGTTTCGTGCTTCCATAGGCCACTGGGCACTGACATGATCTCACGTTCAGTATCTTTAAGATGCATATTTGATGTTCCCCACGCGTATACACATAAAAGAGGACGAGGCACTACCATGTCTGCACACATGTTGACGTAACAGATCGGGAAAATCTCCAAGTGGGCGGTACTCAGACATGATCAAACCCCAGACCTTTCTATTGGAATCCTGACGTCTGACCCATTATACTACCACGCCTTCTGCACTGAGACTTGAAATGGTCCACGTGCTCTGGTCACAACCTTTTTTCCCAAACGACAACAGATTCTGGACGGGAAAAGACTTTCCAGGCCTTTCCTGTGACCACTCTCGGTGAAATTGCAAAAGTTCAACTTCTAAACTTTTAAATCTTATTCAGGACACGGCAAGTCTTGGGTGGAAGAGAGAGGGGGGGGGGGAGAGAGAGAGAGAAGGCGAGAGAGAGGAAGGGAGGGAGAGAGAGGACTCTTTCTGATGTACAACATCCATCCTTTTCCTTCTCCTTCTTGTCCTACCTCTACATCTTCCCCTTCTTTCTTGTCTTCTACCTCTTTCTACCACCTCTTTTTCATTATCTCATTTAAAAAAAAGGACGTCGCTTTATATCAACCAGGGAGGGGGAAGTCTGTCTGTCTGTCTGTCTGTCCGTCTGTCCGTCTGTCCGTCTGTCCGTCTGTCCGTCTGTCCGTCTGTCTGTCTGTCTGTCTGTCCGTCTGTCTGTCTGTCCGTCCGTCCGTCTGTCTGTCCGTTTGTCTGTCTGTCTGTCTGTCCGTCCGTCCGTCCGTCCGTTGTCTGCATTCCTGCCTGCCCGCCTGCCTGCCTGCTTGTCTGTCTGTCTGTCTATGACAAAAAAAGTACGAACAAGACTTTTTCAGCACTTTACTAGTCAATCCTTACCAAAGTATTTAAAAAATCACATTGTTTTGTGTCGCAAGGGAGGTGGGGTGTCTGTCTGTTTGTCTGTCTGTATATCTTTGTGCCTGTGTTTATGTCTATCTGTCATTCTCTCTGTGATTCTGTCTGTCATTCTGTGATTCCTCTGTCTGTTTGTCTGTTTGTCTGTATGTCTGTCTGTCTGTCTGTCTGCCTGTCTGCCTGCCTGTCTATCTGTCTGTATGTCTGTCTGTCTGTCTGTCTGGTTGTCTGTCTGTCTCGTCAAAATTTGTAAAAAAAAATAAATTCTCAGCTATCTGTGTGTGGATCTTTACCAAATGTACGACAAAGCTGTAGACTGTAGCGGAGTCATAAAGGCACAAGTTTGGAAGGTAAAGCATCAAGGTCAAGGTCACACGGACCACAAAAATGCCAACATCAAATCAGCACTTTTTTTTAGGAAGATGTATAAACAACGCTGTCTCACGAACTTTTAAAAATGTTTAGAATCTGTTGTCAATGTTGTGGCAGTTGGTTTTTGTTGTTGTTGTTGTTGTTGTTGTTGTTGTTGTTGTTGTTGTTGCTGCTGCTGTTGTTGTTGTTGTGTTTTTCTTTGTCTTCAACGCACGTACGTCAAATTGTATTTCAAGAGAAGCCTTTTCAAGGTGACAATAGTTTTGAGAAATACAAAATCCGTGTTTGGTATCGTGTATTTTTGAATAAAACGGAGATTATGCAAAAAAAATGGCTTGACTTTTTGTTATGATAATAATGATAATAATTACAAAATTTATATAGCGCAAAATCTTGATATAATTCAAATCTAAGCGCTGAACATATACATACGCACGCATGCATACACACGCGCACACACATACACATGGCTATAAATGGGATAAAGGAAGAAAAGCAATGGAAAATTATAGAAAACTTATTATATACAAATGTAAATCACAATTATTCCACACCGTTTCGTTTTTCGCATTCCTTGATTAATTCATACTTCACAATACTCACATGTTTCAGTTGTAAGATCGAAAAAGATTTTTCAGCAACCGTTTTTGTTTTGGTTTTGTTGTTATCGGTTTTGTACAGTTCTGAAACGAGGTAGAAGGACATATATTTTTTGTCTGTACGCGCAGAAATTCTTCGGGAAAGATTTTTGAGATGAAAAAAGTACTATTTAACCGATTCACTGAGACCAATTATATTATGTGTTTATGTGCATATGTATGTATGGATGCAAGAGCCTGCATATATGTTTCTGAGCATGTGTGTATAGAAACGGGGGGGTGTGTGTGTATGTCTGTCTGTCTGTCTGTCTGTCTGCCTGTCTGTCTGTCTGTGTCTGTGTGCAAGTGTACATGCGCGTGCGTACGTTCGGTATTTCCTTCAACATCTATTCAGGACTGCAAGATGATTTGATTTATTTTCCCTTTAACGTGGGAGGTAGTTAAGGATAAGGAAGCATGAAAACATGCGGTGATCAAGCCATAGCAACAGTCTCACTTTTTTCTATACTACAGATACTGTTTTCATGATAGCGAGCTGGAACGTGTACTAGGCGCTGTTAGCATCGAAGACTTTCTGTGAATAATCTCTGTTTGACCAAATATGTGTTTCGATTTAGTGCTATCTGTTCTGCATCCATAATTCCTTACTAATTTTGTTTCCATTTTCACATGGAGGGTAATGAGTGACTGACCATACACAGCACGTGTGACGCCCCAGTGCAATTACCGTATGCTGTTAGATTAAATCATACTGAGCTGATAATATTGGTGGACAGAATGAAAAGATCCACAAATATGTGAGACAGTGGGAGAGAGTGTGTGTGTGTAAATCATAAAAGACATGATGCCATATAATACGACACGGCTTGTTTTCTTTATTTCTTTTTTTTCTCCGTAGGTGATAAATGAAAGTAGAGAGAGGGGGGTGGGGAGAAAGAGGAGAGCGACAGACAGACTGACAGAAGAAAGGCAGAAACAGAAGAGAGAGAGAGAGAGAGAAGAGAGAGAGAGAGAGAGAGAGAGAGAGAGAGAGAGTAAGTACACTATGGGACAACATAAGTAATTTTTTTTTAACCAAGATTGAAAACTGTTGAAAAACAAAACCTGATGACTAGGAGAAAAAAAAAAAAAGACACAACACAAGCGAGAGAAGCAGGAACGGTAACTTGGTTTGTGCTGCACCATTGCCGCTGATTGATGCCCCCTCCTTTCCAGACTTATCCACCCAAGTTGCTGCCCTTTGCCGTCACTCTCCTGCCTCGTTATCAACCCGCCAGCCTCGTTTGGGATGCAGCCTCGTTTCCCTCTTAACGATCAGTTAACCTCATTGCTGCTTGCTGGGGCCAGACTGCTCTGTGTTCCCAAGGAAGATGTGGACAATGTGGAAGGAGTGATGTGTCTTTTAGAGGTGACAGGCTTGCCTGTGCTGACACTCTTTCTTGCCATCTGTTTGCATTTACAGACAGAGACATGGGAGCGTGCGTGTAATGTTGTTCGGGTGCACAGATGCTTGTGGGCTAAGAATGCACGCGTGCATACTCACACACGCACACACATACATATAAATAGATACATACATACATACTCGTACATACATACATACATGTATACATACATTCATACATACAAACATACATACATACATACGTACATGCGTACATACACCACATACACTCACACACGCACAACACACACACACACACACACACACAACACACACACAAACAACACACCACATACACTACAAACTACTCACAACATACTATCTCTCTCTTTCTCTCTCTTCTCTCTCTCTTTCTCTCACGGGCGCACGCGTACACATACACGCATACACATAGGCATGCGCGTACTCACATACAAACACACTCACATACACACGTCTGTCTAAAAGCGCTTATTTGAACAGACGTTCAACGAAAAAATCGAATGGAAGAACGCACACTTACACACACACACACACACACACACACACACACACACACACACACACGCACGCACGCACGCAACATACACATACACAACACACACACATTCACACAACACACACACACACACACAACACACACAACACACACACACACACACACACCACATATGAATGCACACCTACGCACAATCGCAAACCATCCACCTAAGACACATAAAGCATAGATAAAAAGTTATCCTGATGGCAGCTGAATTCTATCGCCAAAACGCCTTATAAAGGGAGAAAATCCCGAGCGGAAGCGAGGAGTCTACTCTAATAACTGCCCTTGTATGGACCCATCCATGGTCTCTGATGATAACCAACACTAATCGTAATACGCAATCTCAGTCAAAATGACTGCTCAGCGTTTAAGCAAACAGAGACCTGAAAACAAGCAAAGAAACCGATAACGCGTATTTTAGGGACAACTCAAGACAGGCGCAAATTATCGGCTTACTGGCCTTTGTCAAGCGCACATAAAAGACAACAAACTAACAAATTGACCAACTTTACGACAAAAACGACAGACTAGAAAACTACCCTGATAGGTTGATCCCTTTCATTGTGCTGGAGAAGATAAATGTGACAGAAAATTATAAAGATTTCCTGATTTGTCACAAACAGGAAGTGAGGAGGAAGACAGAGAGGGGGAGGGAGAGAGAGAGCGAGAGGGAGAGAGACAGACAGACAGAGAGAGAGACAGAGAGAGACACAGACAGAGGGAGAAAGAGAGAGTGAGAGAGAGGAAGAGAGAGAGAGAATTGGGGTTGGATATTGTGGAATAGACAACAGCAGATAACAAACCAAGAAGTTGTAAAAAAAATAGATAAGCAAGTTATAATTACGAAATATAAACAATACAAAAATTGTCAAATTATAATAAATTACAATAACAACATAATGAACAAAGTGGAAAGATAACTACAAGAAGTTAGGTGATTGTAATGACAAAGCAAAACAACCAAATTGTAGGTAGGTAAAGTAAAAGAATAAAAGCCCTGTGACATCTTCACCAGCAAACTAAACTAAATCAAATAAGCATACAGCTCATGTATTTTCCAACTGATGCACTTGCATTTCCTCATCCTTCTAAAGACCATGCATTTATTTTGTCTCTGTGTGTCTCTTCTTAAAACACTTTTCTCACAAGTATATATGGCCATATGGGAGCTACTTTCAGGCCACATTTCAATCAAAACGCTTACGTTATAAAAATGAAAGCAGTAAAACAAGGCAGGCCGTTATGTTATGTAGGCATAATGGAGTGATGCTGGAGTTAGCTCATAAGTGTCTATTGCACAAGAAAGATTACGATACGGTAAATCACAGCATGGAAATTTTG
>CM060307.1:62016480-62073980 GCA_030674185.1 Monoplex corrugatus
TGTGTCTATGTGTTTCGAGGTGCGTGTGTGTGTCTGTGTGTGTGTGTGTGTGTGTGTGTGTGTGTGTGTGTGTGTGTGTGCGTGCGTGGTGTGTCAGTATGTGTGTGTGTGTGTGTGTTCGTGTGTGTCTGTGTGTCTGTGTATGTTTGTGTATATTGGTGTATGGCCGTGTGTGAGTGTACATGTGGGACAGATAGTGAAATGCATTTGAGAGTCTGCATGCTTGTATGTGCATGAGCATGTGTGTGTGTGCATCTGTCTCTTTGCACACAAAAAAGCAAGCAGAAATCACGTAACAAACAAAAGATGAATAAGGGAGAAAAGAGCAGAGAGCAAAAAACAAATTCTCTACCTAATGTAAAGGAACCCATCTGTATGCATAGAGCAACCGTCATGGCTTCCTGTCCAGAGCTCCTTGCAAATGATGGATCTGACAATAAGGCCGATCGATAGCCAACACCATCACCTTGACACTGACAATAACCATCATCTGTATTGAACCAACAGCACAGCTTTTCCTCTCTCTCTCTCTCTCTCTCTCTCTCCTCTCTCTCTCTCTCTCTCTCTCTCTCCTCTCTCTCTCTCTCTCTCTCTCTCTTCTCGCTCTATCTCTCTCTCTCTTTCTTCTATTCTCCTCTCTCTCTCTCTCTCTCTCGCTCTATTCTCTTCTCTCTCTCTCTCTCTCTCTCTCCTCTCTCTCTCTCTCTCTCTCTCTCTCTCTCTCTGTGTTAGTGTGTGTGTATGTGCTTGTTAGTGAGTGTGTGTGTTTGTGTGTGTTTGTTAGTATGTGTGTGTGCTTATGTGTGTGTGTGGTGGGGGGGTATTAGTGTGTGTGTCTGTGTGCTTGTGTGTGTATATATGGATGTGTGCAATTATGCATGCGTGTGTGTGCATGTGTCGAAATCTGCTTATGTGTATGTGTGTGCGTAATGTCTGTGTGTGTGTGTGTGTGTGCGTGTTGGTGTATGTGTGTGTGTGTGTGTGTGTGTGGTGTGTGTGTGTGTGTGTGTGTGTGTGTGTGTGTGTGCAAGTATGCATGTGTGCATACGTGAGTGTGCATGTGTGCATATCTGCGGCAATGTCTCTGTGAGTGTTAGTGTGTATGTGCTTGTGTGCGTATGTTTATGTGTGATTGTATGCATGCGCGTGTGTATATGTGTACATGTAATGCGCGCGCGCGCGCATGTGTGTGTGTGTGTAATCTCTGTGTGAGTGTTAGCGTGTGTGTGTGTGTATGTATACATGTGTGCAAATGTGTGTCTATGTGTGTGGTGTGTGCGTGCATGTGCGTGTGTATGTGTGTCTGTGTGTGTGAATGTGTGTGCGTGTGTGTGTGAATGTGCGTGTGTGTGCGTGTGTGTGTTTTGGGCCACAACTACTGCCCATTTTCAAGTCATGAATGCTGTAATGATTAATGGGCTTTTTTCAAGGATTACGGTAAATGTAACATTTTTAAAGCTAAGTCAGTTTTATGACTGATTGATGTAGGGTTTTGAGGAAAGTCTGCATCAAAGTGGGTATCAAGACACGTCTGATTGACAGATTCCTTGCTTTGCAAATGGTCTGTATGCAAATTTACACTCATTCAAACACATCTGGAAACACAATGAAAAACAATGTTGTTACAGCTTGACTCTTTCTTGTGTCTGTGAAATCATATGTGAGTGCATGCACGTACGCCTGCTTGTGTGTGTGTGTGTGTGTGTGTGTAAGCAGGCGTGCGCACGTGTGTGTGTGCTTGTGTGTGTTGTGTGTGTGTGTGTTTGTGCGTGTGTGTTTGTGTGTGTATGTATTTGTGTTTTTGTTCGTGTATTTGTGTTGTGTGTGTGTGTGTGTGTTGTTTGTTTGTGTGTGTGTATTTGTGTATGTGTGTGTGTGTGTGTCGATGTGTGTGTGTGTGTGTGTGTGTGTGTGTGTGTGTGTGTGAGTGTGTATGTGTGTGTATTTGTGTATGTGTGTGTGTGTGTCGATGTGTGTGTGTGTGTGGTGTGTGTGTGTGTGTGTGTGTGTGTGTGTGTGTGTGTGTGTGTGTGTCTGTGTGTGAGTGTGTATGTGTGTGTATTTGTGCATACACCCCATCGCTTCTCAACCATTTGATCGAGCTGGCAATTTCCTTTCTCCATCCCTATGCTTCTTTCTCATTCTTCCTCTCTGGCAATCGTAGCTTAGTCTCCCCCTTCCCCACTCTTCCCTCTGTCCCATTCCACTTTCCTAGAAAGAAAAATTAGGGCGAGATGAAAACAAACTGAAGGAAAAAGAATAGGTGGTTAAGCCAGGCTCCTGTGGTTCCTATTTCTTCTAGGAAGCGACTGTATCCATTGCAATCTTTTGAAGAAACGAAAGTGACTGGAACAAACGATTCGCTGAGTCTTTTTGGGCACGTGGCTGGAAACCCAAGTACCCAACGTCAGCATAATCACCGACATGATACAGGCATAAAAGACTATTAACAGATAGGAAACTTCAGTTTCATGCTTTCAAATAAACGAAATGGTAAGAGACGTCCATTTTTTCTCTGCTGTGTTTACAAATGTCACCTAACCAGTTAAGTAAAGGTTTACAAGATCTATTGAGTCCATTCTTTTCATGGACAAAGCAAAGCTGACAGTAATGAAAACTGCTACATGAACCGAAACTACTTTTCTTGTTAGTGTTAGTGTTGATATCGGCGTCTTGAAGAATTCAGAAAGCAGTACTTGAAGAATTCAGAAAGCAGTACTTGAAGAATTCAGAAAGCAGTACTTGAAGAATTCAGAAAGCAGCACTTGAAGAATTCAGAAAGCAGGATTCACGTGGGTACGATTTTTGTTGTTGTGATGTTATGGTGCCAGGTGCATTTTTTTCCCAGTTTGTCTATTTTTTTCTGTTTCAGCCTCTGCACCAGCCATGCGTCATTACCTAAACATTACTCATCTTGGCTCTTCAACGCATCTTCAAATTTTCCCAAAACATTGAGGTTACCATGAGAGCATGATACCAAGGGCTACAGAGTCTGGTACAATGTTTTAAATACTGTGATGATTATAAGGTCCTGAGTTTCATTCCGGCGCGAGACTGCATGACATGGTTGTATTCTACGCTTACATGACAGGAAAAAACAAGAGCAATCATCAATCCGACTGACATTGGTACCATCTCAAAAGTAATACTGCACAGACTCTTACAGCGTGGAACGAAAGTGTTTATGCTTTTCCTGAATAAGGGATAAAGGGAACGTGAAGAAAGGGAAAAGACAACTACAGATCGAGGAAGGTTGTCACTGTTTGTGTGTGTGTGTGTGTGTTTGTTGTCTGTTGAATGTTGTTGAATGTTGTCTGTATGCCTTTTAGTGTGTCATGATATTTGTCCACTTTTTAATTCGTTTTGTTTTTCTTCTTTTGTGTCTGTGTTGATTTGTGTATGTGTGTGTGTTTCTCTCTCTCTCTCTCTCTCTCTCTCTCCTCCTCTCTCTCTCTCTTCTCTCTTTCTCTCTTCTCTTTCTCTCTCCTCTCTCTCTCCTCTCTCTCTCTCTCTCTCTCTCTCTCTCTCTCGATCTGCTTTTACTTTGTTTCGTTTTTGTTTGTTTCGTTTTGTCCTTTTGTTTTGTTTTGTTGCGTTGTGTTGAGGTCTGCTCACTTGCGTGATTCATTGCACTGATGTCGCCATTGAGCTGTGTGTGTGTGTGTGTGTGTATGTGCGCGTGTGTTTGCGTGTTTGTGTGTTGTGTGTGTGTGTGTTTGTGTGTTTGTGTGTGTGGTGTGTGCGTGTGGTTGTGTGTGTGTGGTTTTGTGTGTGTGTGTGTGTTGTGTGTGTCTGTGTGTGTGCGTGTGGTTGTGTGTGTGCGTGTGGTTGTGTGTGTGTGCGTGTGGTTGTTGTGTGTGTGTGTGTGTGTGTGTATGTGTGTGTGTGGTGTGTCTGCGCACGCGCGTGTGTATGTGTGTTCGTGTGTCTGTGTGTCTGTGAGAGAGAGAGAGAGAGAGAGAGAGAGCTTACTGTTATTCCATATTTCTTATTTCTTGTTTATTTATTCATCTGCCTACCCTTCTACGTTTGTTTGTTTGTTTGTTTGTTTGTTTGTTTGTTTGTTTGTTTGTTTGTCCTCGCAAGTGGACGGCAGACTGGAGGGGCTATGATTAAGGAGATCATTGTGATCATGTTGATAGGCAGCGGAGGCTATATGTAGTATTAATTTGGGGGCTCTCTGTGGTGTGAAACAAGCTCATACTTAGCGGCTAAATGTGTTTTGATTTAGTCCTTTTTATCTTCTGTTTCTTTTTTTAAGATGAATTACACACATATATACGTAATTACAATAGAACCAATATTGTTCCAGTTATAGACTAAGACAATACTAGTTACATACACAAAACCTATACATGTAGGTTAAGTAGCACCTCAGAACCTGGCCAGCTCATTGATTTATGTGCAGGCTTAATTAAGGTTTGTGCCAAGACCATTTTGTATCTTCTCCATTGCATGGCATCCGTGTGACATCAGTGCATATGGAATTCATTCCAAGCGCGGAGACGTCATCTTGAGAAACTGAAACTGAAATCCATGTTTATACTCTGGTATCAACAAGGCCTGAGTGATACACACACCTGTGACCTTGTTCAGAAAATTTTAGGAACATCCTCAATGGTAGGTCTGTGAAGTGGATAGGACTCGACTGTTCGATCCAAATCTTCCCAACGAGCCCATAGTACGTTCATATCTCGGTAGGAGCCGGCTTGTGTATGAAAATCACACTGTATACATACATACATGTATTTTGGGGGAAGCAGGGGAGTTCATAGGGACTCGAATACACAATCTCAGTCAGTAGTCCGTTTCGCTAACCACTTCACAAGGTTCACTCTTCTATTTTATCTGTCCCAATTCCCACACTACTTTTGTACCCTCACGCTGATCATTTTGACTTTGTAACACAAAACTGGACCCAAGTTGATTCTGGCCTATAACTTTCACAGTACCAAAACGTCTCCAGGAACTATCAGCATGAAGTCTCCATGGATTTACCCCAGAAACGGAAATGGCAGTAGAAACCAAAACACAATATTATCATGGGAGGAGCCACAATACGGAAAGAGTTCTTATGTTTATAGCCGTGAAGACAAGCTTTATGATGTTGCCATATAATTCCTACATAGTTTAGAACTGATTCGGTTCTAAACAAAAATGGAAAGCGATTTCTTCTCTATGCTGACCTTGTTTAGATTTACTCCATTTGCCTTGTCCTATTTTACTTACAAAGCAAAAACATTCTTCATCATTTCAAAAGATAAGTTTCGACAATACAGTACAAAACTTGTTATAGATTTATATCTAAAAACAACAAATGTCTCATCGGGGAGAAATACTATTTTTCAAAACAATAAACAAAATGCAAAACATAGATGTACATCTTAAGTCTTTGGTAAGCAAGTATTTGTCACAGATCAACTTACTGACATTACAAGTCAGTTTTGACGAATGCAGTAGTCAAGTGGGTAAGACGTATACTTCCAACCGGAAGATCTGGAAGCTATGGGTTCCATCCTACTTGGATACGTCCCGCCTGGTTGGTCAACTGTGGAGATTTTTCTCATCTCCCAGGCCACCATATGTGCAGACCTGTTAGTACCTACACCAGTTTCGTGTGTGTATACACGCAGGTCGTCAAAGAAGCACGTCAAAGATCTACGTCATGTCAGTATCCGGTGTCTAACAAGTATTCAAAACAGCATGCACGCTCAGCTAAAACGGAGAATGCAGACTGTGCAGCAACATACCGCCTCCATAGTGTGGGCAAAACAACGTACATACGCGTATTCGAGAAAGTCTGGAACGCTGAAAAGATTCATTTTTATACGTATGAAACGTTTTGGCAAGGACTGAAAGAATTTCTTAACATTTACTGTAACATTATCGCTAACTTGATATCATATGGAAAAGACTGCATACGCCAGATGTAGCTAGAAAAACACATACACAGACTGGCTGATTGAGAGAGAGAGAGAGAGGGAGGGGAGAGAGAGACAGACAGACAGAGACAGAGAGAGAGAGAGGGAATGAGAAAGAAAGAAAGAAAGAAAAAAAGAAAGAAAAAGAGAGAGAGAGAAAGAGAGAGAGAGAGAGAGAGAGAGAGAGAGAGAGAGAGATTTAATCAAGACAGCAAGCAACCTGCTTTCCTTACTTAGGGTAAAACATTTTTTTTTCATATTAGTAAGAGAAACGTTTCGTGTTATGTTCATGTATATGATGTTTTAAAATGAGTGCTTGTCGATTAACGTAATCCTAATGTAACAATCAGTTCCGAGGAAATAAAAACATGAAATTAAAGCGACAACTTCAATAACGCATCCACACACTCAATAACCAATATGCGTGTGGCAGCAATTCACCCAACATAACTCCCAGTACACACACCCCTAGGCAGTAACCAGTCAGCTAAAAACGTGATTTCATTAAATCTTTTTTGGCTGATGGTGGTTTCGAACTCAGAACCTTCTAGGCATTAATTAATTATAAAACTTTGTAGGCATCGATTCCACAACATCCTAGGTATCAGTTCCAGAGCCTTCTGGGCATCAGTCTATTGCTCTAGCCACTCTGCCAGAGTTACTGGTGTTTACAAACTCTTCGCTTAAAATCATTGTTCTTCAGTCCTCTGGGAGCCATCGCCGTTGGAACGCTTTTCATTGCTTTGATCTAAAACGGATCAGGGAATTCGAACTTATGTATTCCTGACTTTCCATTACGTCTGATGCAGAACCATTATTTGGTTAACATTCATCCATAAACATTGAGGATATCCTCGCTGGCACACTTTATTCACACACTCAAATGCATTCTCTCTGTCTTTCTCTCTCTCTGTCTCTGTCTCTCTCTTTCTCTCTCTCTTTCTCTTTCTCTCTCTCTCTCTCTCTCCCTATCTCTCTCTCTCCCTCTCCCTCTCTCTTTCTCTCTCTCTCTTTCTCTTTCTCTCTCTCTCTTTCTCTCTCTCTTTCTCTCTCTCTCTTTCTCTCTCTCTCTCTTTCTCTCTCTCTCTTTCTCTCTTTCTCTCTCTCTCTTTCTCTCTTTCTCTCTGTCTTTCTCTGTCTTTCTCTCTCTCTCACTCTCTCTATCTCTCTCTCTCTCTCTCTTTCTCTCTCTCGCTCGCTCTCGCTCTTGCTCTCTCGCTCTCTCGCTCTCTCGCTCTCGTTCTCGCTCTCGTTCTCTCTTTAGAGCTCTAAAGCTCTAAAGGAGCAACACATTGTGAGAACTTTCGTGTAGTAAAACAGAAAGAACTAAGGGCTAAGAGATAAACAAAAAGAGAAAATTAATACCCGTTGTGAATTATATTACAAAATATAACAAATGAGTTCAAAAGGGGCTCTAATTCACTGCAAACTCTCTGAATGATGATGGGTCATGTCTGACACACTGTGAATTCAACAGAAAATACGAAAGAAATGTACATTTCCTAATCCTTTTTTGGATGTAAGCAGTTTATTAAGATAACACGCAGAATACAAAGCTGAATATATTTTAAAAGAAAGTACAAATGAATTTCCTACAGCAGTGGAAGCAGTGCCGAAAGGACACTGTCATACCATAAAATATTAACAACAGATCATATGCTTCCAAAAGCCTGTTGAGGGCCCCAGAAGCTCAGTTGGTTGAGCGTCGGATTCACATGCTAATGGTTATGGGTTCGAATCTCGGGGTGTGCTACATGAAACCTGGCGTTCTCAGTGTCCCATCTTAACATCATCGTTGTTCTGGTGGAGTCAGTACAGGATTAGATAGATTCCCCTTCCCCCACTTCCCTGGGATGGTTGTCCCCATCGGCCATATCACCTTAAGTGGGTGTCTACGTAAAAACTTAACAAAATCAATCAAAAAGCTAAAATCATGTCGTAGCGGTGAGAGAAATTGGGAATAGATGTTCCATACAAAAAATTTATTCATAAAAACTCATAAAATACAGGGAGCTAAATTAAAATTGTTACTGATACATATCTATATAGAAGTATTAGGACTCAGGTAATATTGAAAAAAATGGGACAACGTTTGCCCTGACTTTTTTTTTAAATGGAAGGGAAGCTAATTTTGATCGATCGTTTTGAAAATGTTTACAATCGAAACGATTCTTGGGAAGGATAGAAGAATTCCTGATATCAAATTGTACCACCTGTGCAAATATCAAAATCACTGAAACTATGGTATTATTTGGTGTTGATGAAAATGTACACACAAATTCGGTATTCGATTTAATTATCCTTCCCAGAAAATTGTGTGTTCATAAATGCAAACTTGTAAAGATTCTACCAAACGTAACTTCTTTTAAAAAGAGATCTTGCAAAAAAACATTGTATAAAGGAATACCATGTAAAACCGGCGTGGAACTTACGCATCTTTAAATTGAAAAGGCTGCTGTGTTTATCATTAACACGAACCGAACCTGACATTGTTTAATTAATTCATGTTAGAAAAATACGCACTCTCAGTGCACATGATGAAATATGATGGTCAGTCTAATTTTCCTTAAATCTACCTTTGTATGTATATATGTGAATGTACATCATATCTTTTCAATTGTTATTTATGTTTCACATAAATGTATATATGTTACAGTCAGACTGTGAAATCAGTCATTTCGTGAAATGACTAAAATTTTCAGTCATTTCACGAAATGACTGTGAGGGTCAGTCGTTTCACGAAATGACTAAAATTCCTAGTCATTTCGTGAAATGACAAAAATTTAGTTACATTTTATTCACAGTCTGACTGATTTCAGTCAACTTGTGTAACTTGCATTCGCTGTCAGCAGTTGTTGAGTGCCCACCACGCCGCTGCTCGTGCCGGCTTGTTTGCTAGCTCGTGGCTTTCACACCTTGAGCGCGAGCTTTCCTGTCAGGAATTAGCACGCTTCCTGCTCTCGTGCACATGCGACTGTTAAGCGAAACATTCTTGGTGTTATTGTGAGTCACGACAATAAAAATGTCAGACAGTATAGAGTTGAGATTTCGTAATGACTTGCTTGAGAAGTACAATAAATGTCCAAAGAATCTTATTCCAAAGGATGTTTACTACAAGACAATTGAAGAGATCAAGGCTGCCAGTGAGTCATCAAAGACCAAGTCCCGCCACGAATATTATCTACTTAACAAGTATGAAATTCTTGAATGTGGTGATGTGCAGAAACTTATAAAGAAACGCCAGACACCCGACGAACTTCCAGTCTACTACGCCAGCATAGAAGACACATTCGACGTCATCAAGAAAGCCCATGTTGCAACTGGTCATGGTGGTAGAGATAGAATGATGAAGGAACTATCTGTGAAGTATGCCAATATTTTGAGAGATGATGTCGAACTATTCAAGTCATTGTGCCAGGAATGCCAGAAAAAGAGAAAACGTCCCATGACCAAGGGAGTGGTTGTGAAACCGATACTGACGACCGAGTTTGCATCCAGAGGACAGATTGACCTGATGGACATGCAATCCATGAGCCACAACAGTTTCAAATGGATCATGGTGTATCAAGACCATTTGACCAAGTTCTGCATTCTGCGACCACTTACATCCAAACGAGCCACTGAGGTAGCCTTCCAGCTTGCTGACATCTTCCTTCTGATAGGCGCACCAGTTGTTCTCCAATCGGATAATGGTTCGGAGTTTACTGCTGCCATAATTACAGAACTTGCGACCCTGTGGCCCGGCCTGAAGATCGTTCATGGCAAACCCAGACATCCTCAGAGTCAGGGTTCAGTTGAGAGAGCCAACAGCGATATCAAAGAAGACATGCTTGTGGCCTGGATGGCAGATAACAACTCAACAGATTGGACAATGGGCATCAAGTTCGTTCAGTTCGCAAAGAATTCTTCGCATCACGCTGGAATCAACAGAAGCCCTTATACTGCAATGTTTGGGACCAGTGCTCGTGTTGGACTAACTTCAACGTCACTACCAACCGAAGTGATCAGCCGACTAGAGACAGAACAAGATTTGCTTGCAACTCTAGTTCCACCAGAAACGACACAATCCGAAGAAACACCACCATCCAGAAGTGACGAGTCAGTACCGCAACCATCGACCGACGAGCAACAGCCTGAGACATCGCCAGCCAATCAGCCTCCTACAACTGACCAACTTGACCAACGACAATCCGACATTATCAACCAGCGATTGGCAGCTAGTGCATCACAAACTGTCCAAGCAGAACGAATGGTTAAGCGTAGCAGAGTTGAACTTGTTGCTGGCGAAATAGGAAACAATGTTGCTGTGCCAATTCCATTAGTGGATCGAGGACGTGGTGATCCGCGAAACATTCTTGGTGTTATTGTGAGTCGCGATGACAATAACAACTACAGAATAGCTACAAGGAGTGGTGTTCTCAAAGGCAGATATTCCCGTAATCAGTTTGACGTTTGTCCCGAACAGCTTCTGAGCGAGAATGACATCAACCAGGACACTGAAATTTCTCTAAGACAGGCTGTGATTCAAATGTCGATAAGTGGAGGACAAGGTTTCGTGAAATGCTCGTGTAATGGTCCGGCTAAATGTCAAACGAAGAGATGCAAGTGTTTTAAGGCGCGACTTCTCTGCAACAGCCGATGTCACAACAGTTTGAGCTGTTCTAACAAATAAGACTCTATGTGTTGATGTGATATCACAATAACATGTTTTGCTCTTACTATATCAACTTTATAAGTATCATTATTATCATTAATTTTATAATTAATTTCAATTTTAAAAGGTTTTTAATTCTATCCCTAATGTGTATGTGTGTGTGCGTGTGTGTCTGGTGTATGTTTTAATTCTATCACAATAACATGTTTTGCTCTTACTATATCAACTTTATACGTATCATTAGTATCAATAAAAGGTTTTTAATTTTAATTTTAAAAGGTTTTTGTGTGTGAGTGTGTGTGGTGTAGGTTTTAATTCTATCCAATCATATACAAAATTTTCAGTCATTTCATGAAATGTCTGGCCATTAATTTCAGTCATTTCATGAAATGACTAGGAATTTTAGTCATTTCGTGAAACGACTGACCCTCACAGTCAGTTCATGAAATGACTGAAAATTTTAGTCATTTCACGAAATGACTGATTTCACAGTCTGACTGTAACATATATACTTACATTTCGAACATGTGGCTTGTTTGTACGGATTTGAGTTGTTTTTCACGATGTGACTACGCGTATAGTTTGCTATTTTGTTTTGAATTTATCTGCATTACTTGTGTAAAATGAATAAGGAAAGTTCGAGAAGAAAAAGACAAATAGAGAGATAGAGACAGAAAGACAGACAAGAATGGAGAGATCATGGCATTCTATTTTATCTCCCCTTTTCAGGGGATTATTTTCAGTTTAAAGGGTGAGAAGACGAATGAGACGGGATAATCACAAAAGTAAACAGAAAAGGATGAAATCTAAAGAGGGAAAGAAAGAAAAAGAGGAGAAAGGAAGAAAGGAAAGAAAGGAAGAAGGAAATAAAGACAAGAAAGTGCAAGAAAGAAACGGTTGGAAGAAAGAAGGTGGAAAGAACAAGAAAGGAAAAAGGAGACGGAGAAGGGAAAAGAGAAGACCTGAAGAAAGGGAAAAAATAATGGAGGAAGAAGGTGCAGAAAATGATAACACTCATCGTCATTATCGTCGTCGTCGTCGTCTTATTATCACAATCATCATCAACATTATCGTCCTTATCGTTAATATCGGCATCGTCGTCGTCGTCATAATCATCATCATCATCACAATCCTCCTCCTCCTCCTCCTCCTCATTATCATCATCGTCAGGAAGGAAAAGTAAAAGAGACAAGAACAAGAAGAAAGAAGCAGATGGACGGACGGGCAGTCGAACAGGGAAGCAAACAGACACAAAGGCAAAGACAAAAGACAAAAAGGCAGAAGGGGAAAAATGCTATAGAATAATATCAAATCCAAAAGTCAAACACTGATGGAGAAGAATGGCAAGGAATGGAGAGAATGGGAAACCCGAAGACTGTGGATTTTCTTAATGCTGTCCACCTGGCTAATTTCCTTTTGTGTCCTGGGTTTCTTTGTTCAAGTATATCGACATTATGTGCTCTCTCTCTCCTTCTCTCTCCTTGTCTCTCTCTGTCTCTCTCTCTCTTCTCCTCCTTGTCCTCTCTGTCTCTCTCTCTCTCTCTCTCTCCTTGTCTCCTCTCTCTCTCCCCTCTCATCTCTCTCCCTCCCTCTTTCTCTCTCATTTTTCTCATCTTCTCCCTTCTCTCTCTCTCTCTCTCTCTCTCTCCTCTCTCTCTCTCTCTCTCTCTCCTTTCTCTCTCTCGCTCTCGCTCTTGTCTCTCTCTCACTCTGTCTCTCTCTCTTATCATTCGCTCGCTTCTCTCTCTCTCTCTCTCTCTCTCTCTCACACACACACACACACACACAACACACACACACACACACATTTACACATACACACGCGCGCGCGCGCAAACACACACACACACACACACATACATAAAGAGAGAGAGTATGTGTGTGAACGTGTGGGTGTGTGTGTGTATGTGTGTGTGTGTGTGTGTGTGTGTGTGTGTGTGTGTGTGTGTGTGTGTGTGTGTGTGTGTGTGTGTGTGGTTGTGGTGTGTGTGTGTGTGTGTGTGTGGTCACGATTTAGAGGAAGACGTGAAGCCACGGCAGATAGGGACAAACAGATAGACAAACAAGGACAGAGTGAGAGAGAAAAAGACAGAGTGCAAAGTATTTTTTCTTTAACCTCACTTTTCAGATATTACCATTTGTCCAGAAAGTCAGAACAAGGTGGAGACATTGTCATAAAAAGAATTCTTATTAGATAGAAAATGGGGGGAGAGAACAAGAAGAAAACGAAGAGAAGAAAAAAAAAACAAGTAAGGGGGGACTGAAAAAAGAGAAAGAAAGAACAGCAGAAGGGAGAACAAGAAGAAAAGAAAAATGAGAAAAAGTAAGATGAGAAGAAGGAAAATGGCAGAAGCAGAACAAGAAGCAGGACAGAAAGAAGAAAAAGACGAAGAAGAAGAAGAAAAGGAAGAAAACGAAAGAAGAAAAAGAAACTGATGACGACAGCGACGACGGTGATCTTGATGATCATGTGGAGGAGAAGGATGTGACGATGATAATGACGACGAGACAACGCCGATGACAACGATGATGATCGTTATGATCGGGATGATAATGAGGAGGAGGAGGAGGGAGGGGATAATGATAATGACGACAATAATGATGAAGGAGAAGACGCATAAGACAGAGAAAAAAGAAAAAAAAAGTAATGGTGATGACGGTGATAATGATGACTATAGTGATGTCAACGCTGATGGTGACGATGACGACAATAACAGAGAGGAATAAGAAAGAAAATGGACTGACATACCAGCGTAAATTAACAGAGAGAAGTAGGAACAGAAAGAAGTAAGAACAGCGTATACATTAAAAAGAGTGAGACAGAGGGGAGAGAGAGATAGAGAGAGAGAGAGAGATGTAAACAGACAGACAGAGAGAAAGTGAGAGCGAGCAAGCGAGCAAGCGAGCAAGCGAGCAAGCGAGCAAGCGATGGAGCGAGCCAGCCAGCCAGCCAGCCAGCAAGAAGAGAGAGAGAGTGAGTGAGTGAGAGAGAGAGAGAGTTAAACAAACGAGACACAAAGATAGAATGAAGAAAAAGTTGTATGGCTAAAATCAAATCCAAAACTTACAGACCGGCAGACACGTAGATAAAAAGACATACAGAGACAAACAAATGAAACAGAAAGATAGAAAGAAGAAAAAAATGCATGGCTAAAATCAAATCCAAAACTAAAAACCTGATGAGGAAATTGGCGAGGAAGAGATAATGAGAAACCCAAAGACTGTGATTTTGATGTCTTCTCTCTTAATGCTTTCCAGCTCACTAATTTCCTTTTGTATCCTGGGTTTCCTTGGTAAAGGACATTGATATTATCTCGCTCTCTCTCTCCTCTCTCTCTCTCTCTCTCCTCTCTCTCTCTCTTCTTCTCTCTCTCTCTCTTTTCTCTCTCTCTCCTCTCTCTCTCTCTCTCTCTCTCTCTCTCTCTCTCTTCTCTCTTCTCTCTCTCTCTCTCTCTCTCTCTCTCTCTTTCTCTCTTCTCTCTCTCTCTCTCTCTCTCCTCTCTCTCTCTCTCTCTCTCTCTCCTCCTCCTCTCTGGCATAACCAGCTTTATAGCGTATAAAACGTAACTTGACGTTCTATTACCAAATCGCAAACTAGAATGTAATTGATGTTGATGCACAAAGTAATGAGAGGAAATAACTCATTTCCGTTTACTGGGCACGTGCATTATAGACGGTTCACAGAACGCGACATATAGTAGCTTTTTATCTTAATAACAATATAGTGATGATGATAACGATGATAATAATGATATTAATAATAATAATAATAATAACAACAATAATGATAATAGTAAAAATAATAATAATAATAATAATGATAATAACAATAATAGTAAAAATGATGATGATGATGATGACGACGACGACGACGGTGATGATGATGATGACGCCGACGACGACAACGACGACGATGATGATGATGATAATGAGATACGACAACGATGAAAATGATGATGAGATATGATGAATGAAAGATGATGATGATGATGATGATGATGATGATGATGATGAATGATGATGATGATGATGATATTGTTACTATTGTCATTATTTTTTATGATGATAACTTGTATTTATAGTGTGCCTTGCCTATGGATCAGGGCGCTTTAAAAGACATATTTTTATCATACACGCTCACAGTCACACAGACACATTCACATTCCCACAACGGACACAGGAACATGCTACAAAACATAAGAAAGATTCTGGATATAGTGATATTGTCTGATGGAATAAGTTGTGAGACGGGGTTTGAAAGATGGAAAAGAAATTAGAAGTGTTCTGTCATTCAGATTACGACGACAGCAGTATATTGTCTATGTCTCTTTAAGTGTATTAATGTCTGATACTTCTTGAAGATGAGTGTCGTCTACAAAAAGCTAGTAGTGTACATCGTGTCGCTTGATGATGCTGAAAAAAGAGATGCGGTATACAAAACAAACAATATACGACCCAAGACTGCGCCCTGGGGTATGCAGAAATGCAGGAGGAGTTCGACAAGGAGAAAAGCTTTCAACAGAGACACATTGCCCACGTTCACTCAAGTAAGACTGAAAGCACTGTAAAGCGTAGGCCAAAGATAGTTTCAAGCCTAGAAATAAAAACAGAATGACCAACAGTGTCAAACGCAGCAGAGTTGTCCAGTAGAAAGAGAACAGAAAATTTATTCTTGAGTATAGCGGGGAAAGTATATTCACAATACGGAGCAGAACCGTCTCCACACTATGCCCATCCCTGTAGGCTGACTGAAAGGGGTTATACAAGTTGTTGGTTTCCAAATGAGACATAAATTGTTTCAAGATCACTTTTGCAAGGATTTTCGAAAGAAAAGACAGATTTGAACCAGGTTTATAATTCTTTAGATGGTTCTCGTCAGGAGAAGGCTTTTTAAGTAGAAGATTGATAACAGCAGTCTCACGTTGAGGAAGCACACAAACAGCAGTCAAAGAGTTTATGATCTTGGTGATGGTGGGAAGCATAGGCGTAGATTTTCATGTAGAAGGTTTGATGGAACAGGATCAAGTTCACAAGACTTTGGAGCAGTATCGTTGAGAATTTTCAAGACAGTTTGTTCACAAGCAGGTGTGAAAGAGTTATGGAAAATAGCAGAGTATGGTAGGCACGAGGAAAGTGAGGGAGGGAGGGGGGTGCTCCGGACGGGGAAAGTTACTTCTGACGTTTTGAATTTTGTTAAGAAAGTAGTTCGCTGGTTGCTTGTTTGGTTGGTTGGTTGGTTGGTTGGTTGATTGGTTGATTGGTTGGTTGGTTGGTTGGTTGGTTGGTTGGTTGGCTGGCTGGCTGGCTAGTAGGCTGGTTGGTTGGTTAGTTGGTTGGTTGGTTGGTTGGTTGGTTGGTTGGTTGGTTGGTTGGTTGTGGTTGGCTGGTTGGATGGTTGGTTGGTTGGCTGGTTGGTTGGTTGGTTGGTTGGCTGGTTGGTTGGTTGGTTGGCTGGTTGATTTGGTTGGCTGGTTTATTCTTTCGATCGTTCATTCGTTCGTTATTTCTTCCTTCGTTCCTTCGTTCGATCAGTTGTTCGTTCGTTTGTTTGCCCGTTTCTTTGTTTGTTTGTTTGTTTGTTTGTTTTGTTGTTTGTTTGTTTGTTCGTCTGTTTGTTTGTTCATTGATGTCTTTGTTTATTAATTTCTTTGTTTATTCGTTATTTTGTTTGTTTGTTTGTCTGTTTGTTTGTTTGTTTGTTTTTTCTTTCTTTCTTTCTTTGTAAAACATGGTCGTGCATGAACACACATGTATGATTATGCATGTGTTCACGTACCAGACCAATGAACACACACAAGTAAACACAGCTGATAAAAAAAATCAGCTTGACCTGTTGCAAAATATTTTGTGTAATATAGTCTGTTTTACGGTGCACTCTGCTCCATAATAGCTTTCAGACTTGAAAGCTAACAAAGCATAACGCCCTACTGTTATCACAACAACACATAAGAAGTATGTAAATAAACATCAAAAGATATACAGCAGCGAAACTGAAGTCAACCGTTCCCCAGCGTCACACCATGGACGACGTGAATAGCACTGGCATTACTTGTTCAGTTTAACTGCTAATGTGTATGTCTGTGCGAGCCTATCAATGTATTATAGTGCAATCCCCTGTGTGCTGAAGCGATTGGCATCCTGAAATGAAACGTGAAAACCCACCCATGGTACGTATCACTGGGTCATGTCACGTTGGCTTCGTGCTCCGAAGTCATCAAAGTGATTAAGGACCAGTCAGCTTCACCCCTTGACCTCTATTTAATTGTGATGATCTGCGCTAACCCATCGAACTGCAATGGTTCTGTTAGGAGCCAAGGATTGACTTAATTTAAACGGCTTATCGCATCACTAGGTTTTTACCTGTGACGATCTGACCTGATCGTTCATACTGCAGTGAGTTGTGTTTGGAGCAAGGAATCGGTTGTAATGACTTTCTTCGTCGTTAATGGGTATCCTGACAATAAGATAGTTATTTGTGAAACATAAGAAGTGACCTACATCGAATATATCATCTATGTAGAACTGTGTTGTGGTATCTCATTATCGACTTTAATATGAACAATCACATTATTCCTTTTCTAATGTATTCACTTACACAGATGACACAACCATGAGTCTAAGTTAACATATATATTTCTGAATCCACTCTGTAATACTAGTCCTGTGTTCTAGGTGCAAATGTTTTAGTGGGATGGAGAATATAACTCATTGCTGTTTGCATACTTTTCACCATCTACGAGTTATGAGAAAGCTGCATGCTCCAAATAACACAATCATTGTATGCTGTTGCACTTCAATTTCCAACCACATAAATCTGTTTATTCGTTTCTGAGTATGATCAGAGAGAGAGAGAGGGAGAGAGAGAAAGGAGAGAGAGAGAAACATGAAGTACTAAAAGAAAAGCTAATTGGAGGGGAAGTAGCTCAGAGAATAAGGATAAATGACAGATAGAGTCAGGGGCTAGCATTCATGCTCATACCAAATCTTCAAGTACAAAGTAGCTGCCGTCATTGGTCACCTGCTATACAAACAGAGGGAAGAACAGACTCTCCTATACGTTTCCTGTAGAGTGGCGTTCACCACCCGTTCAAAAGAGGAACGTGAGGACAGATAGGAAAGATCCCAGAGCAGATTTAGAACATAGCAGCGATAGTCAGACAGTTCGCAAGGATCTCTCTCTCTCTCCCTCCCTCTCTCTCTTCTCTCTCTCTCTCTCTCTCCCCTCTCTTTCTCTCTCTCTCTCTGTCTATCTCTCTCTCTTCCTCTCTCTCTCTCTCTCTCTCTCTCTCTCTCTCTCACACACACACACACACACACACACACATATCATTTTGGCTTCTCTTCCTCTTTATCTCCATTTTCATGAAAAATGATCTGTTTCCGGCGACAAATTCATTCTCCTACACTGAAACTGGGGTAAAAAGCATAGTAATCAACGCGGACGCACAACAACAATTACATTTACTTAGTCCTTTAGTGACTCACTCACTTTCTCATTACGCTCAGTGGAAGTCATAGTTAGCTTGACAATTGAGCCAACTGATTTGGAACACACGAATGTTAATTGTAAGTGAAGAAGATGAAGAGAGAGAGAGAAAAGAAAGAGGAAGAGGAGAAAAAGGAGAAGACGAAGACGACGACGACGACGATGATGATGATGATGATGACAACGATAATGACGATGATGATGAACAACGAATACAAGAATTACAAAGGCAGAAAAGGGCATTTTACTAATCAAATCAGGTTGCCTTTTTCCTGGTTTTCGTGTCATCAGATTTGCAGAAAATGCAACTGCATCAAATATGCAACAACATCAGTAGATCTGTATCATGTTCCTCTCATGACTTACATACTTAAAGTGATGACATTTAATGCTGTGTGAAATTGATAGCAAACAAGCACACAAACAACCACCTGAACTTTTCAGCAATGTATAATGATCATCTATCTTTCAGGAAATTGCGTTATCTACTACAAAAATTGCAGTTAACCTTTACGTTGCATCCACGAACTGCACAATCAATAAAGTATTTCGTGCCCATAATTCGTCGACAAGAACCAATTCATTCGTCAGCAGAAACTGCGGTGTTAACAACACCGCAGTGATAGATACACCCACTGACAATGTAACATAACTTGTATAACAAAGACCAAAAAATCCTGTGCCGGGCATCGCCTGGCTACCTTGGTATGAAACATTGGAGAGAGGTTGATTCCCAAGGACCTCCCCTTGAAGACCATTAAGCCTTTTTGCCTTTCTGAGGTCTTGGTTAAAAATGTGAATATGAATATGAATATGAATATGAAACGAGGGAGAGAAATGGCACCACCCTCATAATGCTGGCCCCAAGAAAGTGGAGGTCTCTACCACCTCACTTCCCTCACCCCATGGTTATGGGACTGTCTGTGTCTGTAAATAATCATGCACCTTACTTTATGTAGCTGATGGCAGTCGAGAAGGTTGTTATAGGAAATGCGTGTCCTTCGTAATATCGTGAACAGGTAAGGATGTATCTAAACGTCAAGGACCTGCATTTCTATCAGTTACACATTTTTAATAAGCTATGTGTTTGAAAGTCTAGGCACGTGTCCATAATTGCATTATTTAGATGTATTTTTACGCATGATATTTGTCTGCCCGTATCTTTGCTATCTGACTCATAGCATCAATATTTCTCCAGCCCAGCAGGAAGGACTAGCTGACAGACACGTCCGATGGAACGTAATGCTACTCGTTCTGAAGTCTCTGAAGTCTGTGTGATGTCTGTTATCTATCTGTCAAGATCCATTTCTGCCTGCTAACATAACCTCTTCACTACGTTTCTGTCTGTCTATGTCCATCTGAACATCTGCCTATTAGCGAGTTTGCTTGTGAGTCTGACCGCCTGGGCGACACTGAAAATAAACAAATGTATAAAATTGGTACCTCTTACAGGGAAGCTGAAAACGGCAAAATGATTGTTGACAAAATTTTAGACTATAAACAAGAAGAGCCGTAAGATGGATGGACTCCGAGTATTGCTGGAGGATAAACATGACCTTGGTTAGGACCACAGCATCCAGACAACAAAACAGAATGAGGTGTCACAGTCAAAATAAACAACAACAAAGGTATAGAAATACTCCTTTTATCAGATCACTTTAGCACAACCGCAATTTCAAGACTTGATTCAGCCAGTTCATTTGAAATTAAGAAAACACAACAGAACACACTGGATGCTTGGGTGGATTGATTGAATAAGTGATGTCTGGGGAATTACGCCTATGTTTAGTTTGCATTTTAATGGTGTTAGGTTCTTTGTGTGTGTTTATTTTTTCAGTATTTAATCCGTAGGCACTCACGCACACGTGCGTACGTGCAGACATGCTAACACATGGTGCATACATGTATGCATGTCTGTGTGCCTGTGTGTGTGTGGTGCTTATTCTAATTTTGAAAGAACTGTTAATCTGAAACATTAATAAATTTGAAACCATTTTGAAAGTTGAAATAAAGGATAACGCCATTGATGCAATATGGTTCGAGTCTATCGTATAATGTCACGATCTCCTTTCAAATCTATCGCATACCACTGAATAAACTAGGCCAATTTATTAGAGAGAGAGTGAGACGGACAGACAGACACACAGAGACAGAGACAGACAGACAGACAGAGACAGAACAGACAGACAACAGACAGAGACAGAGACAGAGAGATCAGACGCCTTAAAAATCATGATCATTCTCTCGGCCAAAACTGTATGACAATTCACCGTGTAATTATATGATATTGACTTTCAAATTATACAACACACGATCAGTCCGGGTGGAAGCTGACCAAACACCAACAATAACATCCAAGGTTTCTATCCAGGATTTACTTTAAACAGGGTATATTTTGTCCCCAAACACCGGCATGACAAACGGCAGGATACCTCTGTTTGCTGCCAATGACAAATGTCAATGTTGCTGAGGTAGTATCACCAGCTAATCACATTTCCTGCTGTGAAACGCTCTGCGGTTTACAAAGGATGAACCTGTCATCGCAGTCGTATGGCAGATGTATGTTGTAGGAAACCTAGATTCTTCTCTCTCTCTCTCCTCTCTCTCTCTCTCTCTCTCTCTCTCTCTCTCTCTCTCTCTCTCTCTCTCTCTCTCTCTCTCTCTCTCTCTCTCTCTCTCTCTCTCTTCTCTCTCTCTCTCAATGTTTTCTGTCTTTCTCTCTCTATCTGCTTCTCAGTCCCTCTCTCTCTCTCCCTCTCTCTCTCTCTCTCTCTTTCTCTCTGTATCTGTCTCTTTCCGCCCCCCTTCTTTCTCTCTCAAGCGCATATGGATGCACCCACTTGCCTAAAGTTATCACGCGAAAAGAAAAGGAAAAGAAGGAAGAGATTTGATAGTAAAGGGAAAAAAACAAAAACAAAAAGATAGTGACAATCATCACATCATCATCATCACAACCACCATCATTGTCATCATCACCATCACCATCATTGTAATCGTCATCACCATCGTTATCATCATCATCATCATAAACACAAAAAACAACAGCAGTAGCAACAGTAATGATAAAACGAATATCATCACCATCATCAGATGCCTTGCCGCATGGCGTTGGCGATTATGGACTTCCATCTGTCTCTATCTCTTGTTGCTTCAAGCATCTCTTCCACCCTCCCTGTCTTCAGCCACTCTGCAAGTCCGTCCAGCATCTTCTCCCTGGGTCTATCCGGTGCTCTCCTTCCCTCCAGCTTTCCCGTTGTGACCAGGTGTTCCGATTCCCCGTCCTCATAGAATGGCCTACGAATGTTGCCTGTATTTTCCTAATCTTCCTAATGAATGATCTACTTGTGGCTGCCTCCATCAAGACTGTCCCACTTGTTTTCCCTGCTGTCCATGGAACTCTCAACATCCTTCTTAGAAACCACATCTCGGCTGCCTCAATCTTGTTCTGGCTTTGCTTGTTGACTGTCGACGCCTCGCAACCGTACAACAGTATTGGTTCTGTATAACATTCCAGGACTCTCTTCCTGATGTTAATTGATAGGCATTTGTTGGTAAGAATGTTTTCATCTTCTTGAGTGTTGTTTTGACTTGGCCAATTCTGCTGGATATTTCTGATGTGCATCTGCCGTTTGTGAAATGATCGTTCCCAGGTATTTAAACTTATCAACCAGTCTCAAGTTGTGCCGTTTGCTGTTATTTTGCATGAGGGGATTTCATGTTTTTTACTGATCACCATGACTTCAGTCTTCCTGCTGTTCAGTTCCAACTACCCCTTACCTTTGCCTTCTATTTCAAGTATATTCACAAGGCTTTGTAGGCCCCTTTCACTTTCTGCAATTAGCACGGTGTCATCTGCGTATCGAATGTTGTTTATCATTTTTCCTCCAACCTTTAATACAGGGTCTTCCTCTAGGTTTCTCATGATGTTTTCGCTGTAAAGTGAAAACAGATCTGGTGACAAAACACAACCCTGTCTGATTCCTCTTTTGATGTTTTGGAAAGAGCTTATATCGTTTTTTATTCTCATTGCAGCTGTTTGCTCCCAATACATATTTCTGATTATTCGTAGATCTTTTCCATCAATATTGAGTCTTTCTAGTTGGTTGATCAATTCTTCATGTCTTATCCGATCGAAAGTCTTGGTATAGGAAGACGTTGGTGACAGTGAGGAATAATGGAAAAGTTGAGAAATTCGATAAATGAAGCTTGTGAAAAATCCCTGTAGTAGATAGAAAAGCAAAAAAGAACTGGATGACAAAAGAAATTTTAGGCTTGATGGAGGAACGGAGGAAGGCAAAGAGAAACGAGGAAATATACAGGAAAATAAACAGAAACAAATATACTAACAAAAGAATTAAACAACAGTAAAACAGCAATAATAACATTAACTAAAACAAAAGTAACCACAACAACAACATTGATAATAACATAAGGATAGAGAAAAGTGGGAAATCGAAAAGAAAATAGAACAACACAACTGTACTATTTTAAAGATAATAACAAAGAAGTGGGAACATTGATGTGATGCAGCGTATACATTAAAAAGGAGTAAAAAAAAAACAGAGAGAGAGAGAGAGAGAGAGAGAGAGAGAGAGAGAGAGAGAAGAGAATTTATTTGATAGATAAATCTTAAACATTGACCCCATAAAACAAAGCATTTCCAGCAATAGGTGTCTGTGATCCAAATCCAGAAGCAAATGAAGACGAATCGTTGCAGATAGTATGAAAAAGAAAAAATGGTGAGCAATAACTGTATTAGGAGAGGAGTAATTGATTACAAGTGTAAGACAGTATGCCCATTTAGGTAGATGTGTCTGTATATATATATATTTGTACATATCTTTAGTTCTGTCTGTCTGTATGCATGTCTATAAATCTGAATGTATATATGCCTATCTGTCTGCACGCGCTTGCATCCACATCAACGCGTGCGTAGAAATAAAATGAGAGATGAACTAGATCAATGGATGAAAATGGTAGCGAAACACAAATACAGAGACTGACAGACAAACAGATTCCACTCTTGCTAAATTTTCACCGGCTCATTGGTCTGAATTTGCTTTAACAAACAATTACTAACAAATAAGTGTGTGTTTTGTGTGTGTGTGTGTGTGTGTGTGTGTGTGTGTGTGTGTGTGTGTGTGTGTGTGTGTGTGTGTGTGTGTGTGTGTGTGTGTGTGTGTGTGTGTGTGTGTGTGTGTGTGTGTGTATGTGTGTGTGTGTGTGTTTTGTTTTCTTTTTATTTATCAAGAAATCCTTGCCATCATTTATCTTCATAGTCAGAAATCTTACAAAGAAGACACAAACTAACCAAAATCAGGTTTCCTTCTTCTCCTAGCGGGTGTAAGAAAGAAACACTGAAGACAATTCCCACACTGACACTGGCACAAGCTTTTGCACAGAAGGTAACGATCAGGTAAAGATGAAGCAATTTTCTCGAGCCTGTTTCTCATCACTGGCACGAAGATCCACTCCTCCTCTTTCCCCGGTCCCTGCACGCTCCCCCCCCCCCCCCCCCACCATCCACATACCCCTTTTGCCCATCCCACAGAAAACAATCGGTTCAATTTATGTAATCAGCTTTAGAGTCTTTCGAGCTGTGGAGTCTGTCAAGCTTTAGGGCTGGTTATTTGGTTTATGCACCAGAAACATAATGCTTTTGTTTTTCGTTGAGGAGTAAAAGGCAAATATCAAAAGATGATGTGCATCAGTAATTTCTCAACGAATCACTGGTTATTTTGATTGCAAAGTTGCCTTGTTTGATAGCATTTTCAGCATTTTCAAGCACATGTTCTCTCTTTATCTTACCAAACTAGACTTCGTGGATTTTTGTTTGTTTGTTTGTTTGTTTGTTTGTTTGTTTGTTTGTTTGTTTATTTGTTTGTTTGTTTATTTGTTTATTTGTTTGTTTGTTTGTTTGTTTGTTTGTTTGTTTGTTTGTTTTCACTGGGCTAGCATTACCGAAGTTGGACTCAGCAGGAACAGGTTCGGTGATATCATTTTTCATCATCAAATAGAGAAAAAAAACTGCCATAAAAATATCTATAGAATATGCTACAGCCTTAGAGGGGCATGACTTCATTAATTGTCACCCAATTTTCGTTTTTAGCATTTTTTTTTTTCTTTATTGATTATAGTAAAAGTTGGACCCGTTAAGCTCCTTGTGCGAAGTTGACTTTGGCTTCAGCCTTTCGTGTCCAGGACTTGGAAAAGAACTGGAACGAGAAGAAACCTCACCATTCTCTGCGGAACTCTGCACACATGTTCCCTGGCACAGCACGTGAAGCAGACATGGTCAACAGTTAGAGTCAACACTACTTTGAAGTCTGGGCAAGGATGGAAAAGCGGTGAGCAAACTGTCAACGGTCTCTGTTACCTCTGATGGCTTCTATAGATGACAAATTTTAACAAGGAGTCACTGCAAGACGGGGACTTTCTCCGATCATTGTCTTGTTCAAATAGAATGTCTGTGGCACCGGTCCAAAGGACAGGATTTTCAAACTGAGTGGGTGCTTTTTCAAAAGGTCACTTAAACTTGTGGCAACTTTGTGGTCGCGCGTCTACATCTCTTTTGAACGTGATTCTTACTTGACTACGGAATTGTCACTAAATCTTGTAGTCCAGACACACACACACACACACACACACACACACACACACACACACACACACACACACACACACACACACACACACACAACACACACACACCACCACTTATAGTGAAAAGACGTTAATCAAGCACGAACGAACACACACACACACACACACCCCACACACACACACACATTAATACAACATTAACACTAACCCACCACAAAAGAAGATAGAACATGTATACATACTCACACACACACACACACACACACACACACACACACACACACACACACCACAGCACACACACACACATACACACACACACCGCATACACATATAATCACTCCTCACTCATTCATTCACTCGTACAACATACCATGGACCGGGTGAGGTAAACGAGAACTTGTTGAAACTGAAAAAGATATTTAAAAAAAAAGCAAAGAAAGGCCTATGGAGTTGGCAAGACGACCCACGCACGCGCATAAGATCTTCTTGCTGCCCAATGAAAGGTTGCCATGGAGAAGGGCAATAGACGTTCCACCAGCTCCAGTGAATACGGTGGAGGAACCAGATCTTCATTCAGCAACTATTCATCAAGGTAAGAGGACATCTCCAGTGTGAGCAGTGGTCTTTTATGACAAATGGACTTAGGGAAGCTGGCAGAGGCGGCAGAGAGAAGTGGGGAATGGGAGTGCAGTTGAAAGCGGAAGGGAGGCAGGAGGAATTCAAGGAGATTGGAAAGAAGGTGAAAAGATGAGAGGGACGTGCGGTCCTCTGTGATGTAATTTCATCATCTCAGCGTGGAAAGTCTCACAATTAACTATAGATCAGAGACGGATGAGGGGGAAAGATAAAGACATCATTATAAACATCAGGTTATTTTGGTACTTTTTTTTTATATCTCGTATTCACAATAACTACTGAATATGCATCAGAATAAAATAGAAGTGTGGATAATCGTCTACTTCAGCAACTATATTTTGTCAGGATATTTGATGTTGTAGTGAAATTTCCATTTCATTCTTTCTAGTGTTTTTTTAACTAACGGAGTGATTGACTATTTATCTGTCTGTCTGTCTGTCTGTCTGTCTGCATGTATGTATGTATATATGTATATATGTATGTCTACTAACTCTCTGTCTGCCTACTTACTGTCTGTCAATCGGTCCGTCTGTCTTCAACTGACTGCTTGCCTGGCTGTCTTTCTACTAGCTGTCTGTTCGTCCATCCGTCTGTCTGTCTGACTAACTACTAACTGTCTGTCTGTCTGTCTGTCTGTCTGTGTCTGCGCTGCCTGCCTGCCTGTCTGCCTATCTCTATGCCTGTCTGTCTGTCTGCCTGCCTGCCTGCCTGCCTGCCTGCCTGTCTGTCTGCCTGCCTGTATGCCTGTCTGTCTGTCTGCCTGCCTGCCTGCCTGTCTGTCTGCCTGCCTGTATGTCTGTCTGTCTGTCTGTCTGTCTGTCTGCCTACCTGCCTGCTTGCCTGCTTGTCTGCCTGCCTATCTGTCTGTCTGCAATCGGTATCTGTCCCTGTGGTCAGATTACGTTTTCTGAAGAAACCAATACTGGTTGAGAACCGTTACGTGATTTATATTGTGTCGTTTTATCTGGAATCACTGATCTTTTTTCCCCTATTGACCATCTCTCTGTACATGACCTTTCACGGCTTCAATCAGAACGTTCAAAATGTCAAGGACTGTCTTTGTCTGTCTGTCTTTCTCTGCTTGAAGTTTGGCATGCGAGAGGGATTCATTGTATCCGGACAATTCCATATGCGCGCCACGCAAACCTGCAAGCAGCTATCTGGCAGATCCTTGAACCTGCACACACAAAAAAGAAACATATATGCTTACAAGGTCATGATCAATGGATATAAAGGCAGGGAGAATGAGAATAATCAAACTGACGCATCCAGAAACCCTATGCCTGAATGGAAAAACAAAACTGGATGAGGGATTTAATGAAAAACAAATCCAACACCACCAGAATGTTTGAACATTAAGATATACAGGAAACAGACTGTTCGCATCAAATAAAAGAACGTCACACGTATGCGTTTCCTGTGCCTTATAAAGGACAGCTGAAAACGTGAAAAATTGTTGTCGACGACAATTACACTAAAAACACGCACAAAGGAAGAAAGGATCTGAAGCCAGTCGGAGAACAAAAATCAGAAGGCTGGAAAAGACCACAAGATTAGCATGACAAAACAAACAGACGGTTCCGCGCTCAGAATAGACAAGCAAAAGAGCACACGAACGTAAACTATTAGATCAGGTTAACACAACTGCAATTACAAGATCACTGATTCAGCTAATGAACTTAAATGAGGAAAACACAACAGAGTGCGTTTGTTTCTTTGTGTGTTTGCGTGTTTGTTTGTTTGTGTTGTTGTTATCATAAATTGCTACGATATAGAGCAATTTCCCAAACTCATTTAGACTCGCTTCACATTGTTTCAAATTATTTCTCGAGGTTTGATGCAAATGGTACCAACTGATACCGGTCCTTTCCCTAAATCCGAGCCGAATCATGAACTTTAAGAGGACAATACCTTCAGCCTTGGACATTATATTTCGCAAAGTCAGGGGATGAAGAATGTAAGTTGCATAAGAAGACTTACAGCATTTAAAATGAAACCTCAATTTATACATAAGAATTTTAAGATAACATAAACCAGTTTGTTTTTCGCCTAGACTGTTCTGTATCTAAGTATACTTTGCTGTATACATTTTTCCTTGCACACTGATTTGATGAATCATGTACAGTAGTAAACCACTTTCCAGTCAATGCTTACGAGTAGTTCCTATTCTGTTCAGGTCCCTCCCTACCTTTAGATTATAGCATTTCCTGTTGGGAACCGTTCTGCAGTTCATAAAGGATGAATCGCTGATCGAAATCATATGGTAAATGTGCGTTTTAGAAAAAAAGTGTGGAGTTTCAAGTACAGTTTACTCTCTCTCTCTCTCTCTCTCTCTCTCTCTCTCTCTCTCTCTCTCTCTCTCTGTCTCTCTCTTCCTCTCCCTCTCCCTCTCTCTGTCTCTCTCTCTCTCTCTCTCTCTCTCTCTCTGTCTGTCTGTCTGTCTGCCTGCCCCTCCCTAACACAAACTGAACTGGGCCTGTGGCCTAATCAGTTCAGTTTTCAAACTCTCTCTTTCCTGCTCCTGTTTGCACTCTCTCTCTCTCTCTCTCTCTCTCTCTCTCTCTCTCTCTCTCTCTCTCTCTCTCACTCTCTCTTTCTCTTTGTCTGTCTGTCTATCTGTCTGTCTCTCACTCTCTCTCTCTCTCTCTGTCTCAGTCTCTCTGTCTGTCTGTCTGTCTGTCTGTCTGTCTGTCTCTCTCTCTCTCTCTTTTGTCAGCCATCCATAATACACACACACGCGCACATGCCTGTTTTACATATGTATGTGAGTGTGTTCTTTTACGCGTGTCTGTATATGTGTTAAGATATATGTGCATCTATCTATCTCAGTGCCTGTCTGTGTGTGTGTATCTATGGTGTGTGTATGTGTGTGTGAGCGTGTGTGTTTGTGTATGTGTGTAGTGTGTGTGCGTGCGTGTGTGTGTGTGTTTGTGTGTGTGTGTGTGCGTGCGTGCATGTATGTGTGTGTGCGTGTGTGTAAGTGAGTGTGTACGTGCGTGCGCGTGTTCGTGTGTGTGCATGTACGTGCACGTGTGTTGGTGAGAATGATAGATGAAACATCCGTGTGAAAGGTCCTATTTTATGATGACAAGTAGGGAGATAAAAAGGAGCCTGGATGAGAGGAACACCATATGCATTCATCACGGCGACCATTCAGCAACTGACAGGATAAAAACACACAAAAACAAACACACATTCGAGAACACACACATACACAATTCAGAACACATACACACACACGCGCCCGCGCGCGCGCGCGACGCACGCACGCACCACCACACACACACACACACACACACACATACAGACATACACACTCGCGCACGCTCACACATATACACGCACACATGCAGAATATTAGCTGCCTCATTCCTTCTCTCTGTCTGTCTGTCTGTCTGTTTGTCTGGCTGGCTGTCTGGCTGGCTGGCTGGCTGGCTTCCCCTCTCTGTCTCTGTCTCTCTCTCTGTCTCTGTCTCTGTCTCTCTCTCTCCCTCTCTCTCTTTCTCTCTCCCTCACACACACACATACACACACACACACACACACACACACACACACACACCAAATACAATCTGCCTCTGTGTCAAGACACATGCACCTAAAGTCTTCTCATTCTTTTATCTGTCAAGTTGTGTCATGCGTCATCGTGAATGTCGCTGGGAGACAGAGCTGAGGATAGAAGTCAACATGAAGACCTGAAACGCAGAACTTGACAGACAATCCAAGTCTTCCTTAGTCTGCCTCTCAGTTTAAATTCAGATGTTTTTGTTATAGGCTGCTGCTCAAAGAGTTAAGTGCCGAAAGGAAAAGAAAATGGATGCGAAAAATTAAAGATTATGATAATGCTGTTGACGAGCATCACCAACAGCGAAATGTAAACAAGATGGTCAAGCCTTTTGAACAATCTCATTTTTTCTCTGGAAAAAAGCACACCCAACAACCATTTATAATTTAGAAGGAGATAAGTGTAAAACAGATGTGTGTTTGTACGTGAATGGAAATGATCGTGCGAGCAGACTTGTATGTGTATACACACATCTAAGATCATTACGTTTAAGGGGGCAGACCTGCCCAGATTTGGTTACCAAGATTGTGATGTTCAGTGTTTCAGTTTTTAATTTACCAATCACCATGATATTTCGCAAGAAGATACCTCAGACGGTATGCTTTGGAGTGAATATCTGTGTTGGGGTCTGTGAGTAATGAAAAGTTGACAAAAATTAATTAATTAAAAAGTGTTCTCGCGAAAATGAAAAAATATAGTACATATTGTGACATTTATAACTACACATATATTCATGTTAGGAATTTGATATTTAGTGAACAAACACATCTGTATAGTATGTATGGCATGTAGTAAAATCTTAGCTCTACTATCATTATTTTCTGTACAATCATCACACCAAGTTTTAGAATAATTTTAATAAAAAAAATTATAATACAACTTTTGATAAAAATGTTTCTTTCAAGCAGAATTGCAAGATTTTACTACCGGCTATAGACACCTGTCCCTGCTATATGTGTGCCAAATATCAAGGAAATCGGATGAAAACTTTTGAACATATTATGTCTGATGTATACATCAGGGTAGGTCTGGGTAGGTCTGCCCCCTTAACTCAAAAACCTTGCTTTTGTGATACATACATATTTCAAATATCTTGTATTTTTGACCTTGAAATTGTATTAAAATCATCCAACCTTTTGCATTCGCGAGTCTGATTCAAGGTATTATTCAAGCTATAAAAGCGATTATTTCCGTTTCAGTTTGTAATGGTGATGCTACTGTTCATACAAATGACATAATAACCGTCATAATAACACGACGTTTATCTATACGGTTTAATCATGTCCATGCCAACGGTTGACATTCAAATCATTCAACGCCTCTATTAAAATCAAAATAATCAAATTGAAACGCCTGAGATATTTCTATTTGAATTTTTGCTGCTCGGAAGACAATCCATATTTTGTACTTCTCAAGGTTACTGTGACCCCGAAAAAGCATCAAATAAATAAAAACTGGACGTGAATTAAGCAAAACAGAAGACTGTCACAACGATGAAAACAGAATTGAAATTATTGAGAAAGCGCTCTTCACATGTCCTTACAGAAACGTGCTCATTTTAGCAGGTTTTTGGCCGGTATTACCTCGATCATGAAGCCACGACATCCCACTTATCCATCCGCGACTCCTCTGTAGTCCACCGCTTTGATCCAAATTTGGGAAAGATCAATCAACAAACATTTGGGAAAATCTTCCTGACACGTTTTCGTCACAGACATACAGACACAGACACAGCTCCCTCTCAAGTTGATATGAAATAATCTCCCCTTTTAACAAACAAGGAGATTAAAAAGAAAGAAAAAAAAAGCAGAGACAGCGATACTAATAGCATGTAAATAAAAAAAGTCAAAAAGGGAAGAAGAAAGAACAGACGAAAGACAATCACTGTCAACAGAATAGCAAAAAGCAACAGTAACAATAACGTGAAGCAGCAGTGACGTGACATATAGTTGTCAATGTAAGAGAACTGTAGTGATAAATATATTAGATCCAAGCATAGTCCCAAATGAAGACGAGTTAATGAACAATTGTACAGAGACGGAAAACGTAGAAGTCAATTGATATAAGGACAGGAGTAAGTGATCATAAGTAATCATACATGTATGACTGCGAGCACTTCCACTCATATTTGTATGCATGCAGACAGCACGACAGCGAAATAAGCAAAATTATGACAGAAGGAAGAGAGAGGGGAGAGGGGGAAGGAATCCGTGTCATTGTAAGTATTGTCAGTTCATGACACTCTGCGTTTGAGATGTATAATTTAGATAACTGAATACAGGACTCATTCCAAATGTTTTAACATATTCGTCCGTAATGAAAGCAATATTGAAAACAGACACCGCAAGTCGGTCAAAATCAATCGTATTATACAAAGTGGGAAACAGGTGAACAAACTGAGGACCAAATTTCTCACACTGATGGTGGCACCAATATCTACAATCAGACGAAGATACACCAATTTCCTCAAACCTGCCTCTAAACATTGGTACAAAGAAACGTCTATCTCTTCTCCCGCCCGCTCCCCTTCTCCTCCCTGTTTGCTCATCACACAACAATAATGTGTTCAACCTAGGGCTGTGATCAGCTTCCGGCTAGGCTCCATCCAATCATCTTCTCAGGCAGAAAACGCCTTTCAAAGATTTCAATGAGTGGTGAAACACATCGGGCTACTTTCGAAAATGTACTCAGTTTGGTATGCGCGTGCCTGTTTATCTCTGATTCTTCTCACTTTTGACTACGGCAAAGGAATTTCCACTGGCGTTTTTAATGAACAAATGAATGGAAATGAATGAATGAATGAATGAATGAATGAATGAATGAATGAATGAATGACTTCACATTTGAAGATATATTTAACATGAAAGGTGGATCAGCAGACAGTATACAAAGAAAATTCAATCAGTCAATGAATCAATTAATCAAGCTATCTCCAAGCTTGACAATTTTGAATAAAATAAGATACTTAAAACAGACTACTCCCAGACTTTTCCAGACACAACGAGCAAGCTTATCTTTGACACTGCACATAGCCTTAATACCAGCATGAGTTATTGCCCAGAGATGTATACTTGTTTTCACTATCTTCAAAAAAAATGTTTTGTTACTTTAACAAAATATAATAACCCGAACATCTTTTTGAATAAACTATTACTATCTGAACTTCTTGATAGGTGATACAGGTGACTCAAAACTTCATAAAAATAAAATCATCTGAAAACAGTTATGAATCATTGTAATCCATGTTTTCTTTTCTAACTCAGTTAATACAAGTACATTACAGTTTGCGTTTGTCATTTTTGTTCAAACAAATGACGATCTTGTTTATTTGTCACCTCCTCTGCACGCCGGACCTATTTGGTCTAAATTTTGTCTTTTCTTTTCTTTAAATGACCCAGACGTGTGATCTTATTCTTTTATTGTGTGTTTCTAGTTTCCAAGGATTCTTACTGAAGAATGGTATCAGTGCAATTAGCAATGGCAGCACATGGATAAAGTAAACTTTGTTCTAAATCGCAAACTCGAGACTGTTATCTTTTGAGGGTTGTGGAAAGAAAGGGATTGCATGTTGGAAGTATACATGTATCGGATCAACGTTTATCGCAAAGTTTCTAGTCTGAATAACATTTCTGCTAGAACATGCTATTTCACCTGAAAAGCAAGGGCATTAACAACATATTTGCCTATCAACAAACAGGCCTACCTCCAGTTGTTTTGTTCCGCATCAGAATTAGGGTAACAACTTTTTATTTTTTCGTTTTGAAGGGCGAACATCAACAATAGAAGTGCATCAACGAATCTCAAATAGGTGATCTGGATTACTAATTAGCTTTCTTTAAACCTACTACCATGAATATGAACAATTTCTTATGTATCTAGTAAACGATAGTTTCTTCGTTTTCCATTGTGTTCATTTAGAATAACCCAAGTCAAACTCAGCAGAACCTGGCTCTCTGGTGTCACTTCCATCACCAAACTGAAGAAAACAACAGTCACAAGCATGTCAAATGAATAGGACAGAGTCCACAAGGGGATGTGGCGTTGTTCATGAAACAACCTGTCTCCACTTCTTCTCTGCACTGGTTATTGTAGCGCTTGGAGCCCTTGAACTGTTTGTAAAAAGTTGACTCTGGTTGCTGCCCTCATTTCTCAGACCACAATTTGAAAAAGAACTGGAATGAGGAGAAACCTCTCCATTCCCTGCTAAACTATGTACATATGGACCCCGGCACAACATGACGGGAGGGGAAATAGGTCTGGTGTACTCCTTAAACAAATAATGCTTGGGGGTCTAGCCAGGAAAGGAAAAACAGTTATCGCTGGAAAATTCTGAAGCCTCTATGTTACCTCTGTTAGCATCAGATGATGTGAAGTTTTGACAAGGAGCCAATATCAGATGAGAGCTTTCTCCATGTAAAGTCGGTGACCAAATCAATCTCCTGTTCAAATATGCTGCCCGTCCCTATTCTAGTGGTAGAAATAGACGAGAGTTTCCAGAAAGCTCTGGCATTGGGTGACAATGGTGAGCGTCTTGATCAGTCTCTGTCCCCGCATCTATTCTAAGCGTGATGTTTTTCTTGGATACGAACTAAAAAAAACAGATAAACACGAAAATAGAGCTCGTATCTAACACAACAAAATAGAACAGGCATAAAATTTCGGCCAATTGGCCTTTGACAAACGTAAACGTAAGACAGCAAATAACAAACGACAAACACTAACGGAAAAACAACCAAACTTCCTGTTGTCTGGCCGAGGAGGTGAAAATAACTGATTTGAATACTGGTAAACTTTTAGTTTATAAAGAACTTTTAATACATATGTTTATAAAGCATTCGGTTCGGTACTAAAGTGATACAGGTAATGAAATCTGAAAAATTTATGTCTGCCATTTTAAGTCTAAGACTGATAAAAAATCATTTTGAACAACCAGGAATGCTGGCGTTCAAGATGAACCTCATTTCTGGATAATTGTATTAGATATAAAAGAAAAGAAGACTGAAACTGATGGAAAATATTCCCCAAAACTATGCATATATACATATATGCATATACATGTATACATATGATACGTATATGTATGTATGTACTTATGTATATATCTATGTATACATACTTTCAACAACCGATTCCTCTAAATCCATTGTGCTCAATCCAAATGACTTACATAATAAATCAATTGCAGTCAGCAAAAGAATATATCATAAACAGTTGCAGTCAGCAAAAGAGTATATCATTATATCACTTCAGTCAGCAAAAAGTGTATGTCCTAAATCAATTGCATCAGAAAAAAATGTCCGCAATGTCTGAAAAGTACATAATGTACAAATGGTTTGACACAGATTTATAAATGAATGAATCTTATGAATCCATCCAGTCTGATGAGGTCTCCTACAATTTAGTATACTGTACTTATGTTCTAGAGTTGAAAACAGACTCATAGATAGCGTTTTTCGCTGACCATAAACATCCTGCATGTGGGAACGCCCCTTGACTTGTGCACATGTATGAACATTGATAGACAGAGAAATCCTATTACCCTCTCTCACCGCCTGTCGTAAGGTTAGAAGGGAGCTGAGCAAGGTAGAAATGCTTCGCCAGATTCTGCTGTGGGGTTACTTGAGTTTATGTGCGCTTTATCGAATTTGTAACGGTTCCAGAAAGTTATGTTGCTTTCTTCTGCATGTAGGTCTGTCCCTCTTCTCCCCTTCAATTTCTCGTTATATGTTGCATCGACAGGAAAAGATTAAGTTTAAGGCTGTCCCCCAACTCTAAAGTTGCCCGGAACTGCGGTCACATATACCGCACTGCTCTTTTGCCACCCTTGGAGGAGCAGCAATTTTTTTAGGATGCGACAATCCTGGGTTAGTTCCTGGTCAGACAGGGATTTTCCTGCCACCTTGACTTGACCTTGAATAGTAGTCTGAGTGCTAGCCTTTTGGATGAGATGATAAACCAATGTCCCACGTACAGCATGCACTTTGAGCACGTAAAGCATCCCATGGCAATGATTGAGTTGTCCATAGCAAACTTCTGTAGAAAAAGTATCCACTTCCATAGGAAAATATAAAACATGCTGCAAAAAAAGACCGGCAAAATTCTGCTGAAATTTATTTGGTAAAATCAGTGTGAGAGGAAAAAAAGAAAGCTATCGCATTTTTGTTTTTGAGAGTGGTGCCTCTTCTTTTTCTGCGTTTGAGGCTCCACGTTTTTTTGTTTTTTTGTTTGTTTGTTTGTTTGTTTGTTTGTTTTTGTGTTTTGTTTTTTGTTTTTTGTTTTCTTTTTACCAGATACTTGCCAGTATCCATGCAACCAAAACATCAAGTAAGCGATGAAACTCCATACCCATACAGATTTTATAAGCTAAGTACAGTAAATCCTCAACAGCACACACACATTCACATACACCCACACACACATACGCACACACAACACACACATATATATATATATATATAAATGTGTGTGTGTGTATAAAATATGTATACATATATATATGTGCATATATATATATACATATATACATATATTGTATACATTTATACACACAATCTCTCTCTCTCTCTCTCTCTCTCTCTCTCTCTCTCTCTCTCTCTCTCTCTCTCTCTCTCTGGGTGTGTGTATGTGTGTGTGTGTGTGTGTGTGTGTGTGTGTGTGTGTGTGTAAATAAGCACAGACAGGTGGGTTAATTCACAAGCTGATCTAAAAGCATGCACAGGCATACGCATGCAGTCGCTTGTCTATAAACACGCATAGGCAGGGGCAATCACTTCCCAGTCCGTAAACAGGCAACAGCAGTAACATCCGCTTAACTTCTTCCCTGGTTTGCCTGTCGTTAAGAATGAAGAGCGATCAACAAGGCAAAAAACATTTTCAAGACTTTATTCGTGAACCTACTTGAGTTTGTCCGCGCTGTATTGAATTGGAAACATTTCTCTCATGTAACTTGATTTTTTGCCTCCACGCTTTCTCTAAGTGTTGGTCTCGAAGGTCTTTTTTTTCTCTTCCTTCACGGCTAACTTCATTTCCTTGTTGTTGTTTTTTCTGTTTATTGGGGTGAGGTTTTTTTTTGTTTTCTTTTGTTTTTGCCTTTATTGTTTGTTTGTTTGTTTGTTTGTTTGTTTTTACACTTCCTCTCCATCTTTTCACTTTTCCTGATAAATTGTAAAAAAAATGTTTTACCAAAGATGGAGATGCAGAAAAGCCGAAAGGTTACATTTTGACAAGAAATTAGAGGAGAGATTTTTGGAACGTTCAACCATGCTTAATCATATGAACGAGAATACAGAAAATCATGTCATTTGTTTGTACATTGCTTTTTTCCGAGTCAGCTTGTTGATTAGTCCCTCCCTTGGGTACTTAATGCATTCATCGATTAATTTTGTTCTTCGGTCACGTTTGGGACTTATAATGAGTTTTTCATTGCTTGCACTGCATGTCTGAATAATGCTAAGCGTGGAAGCATGAGATGTAAAAACGCACGAGCATGCGTGCACACGTTTGTTTCGGTGTTTTGTGCACTGCATATGCGTAGGTTTGTATCTATGTTTTGTGCACCGCACGTGCGTAGATTTGTATCCGTGTTTTGTGCACAGCACGTGTGTAGATTTGTATCTGTGTTTTGTGCACAGCACGTGTGTAGGTTTGTATCTGTGTTTTGTGCACAGCACATGTGTAGGTTTGTATCTATGTTTTGTGCACAGCACGTGTGTAGGTTTTTATCTGTGTTTTGTGCACCGCACGTGTGTAGGTTTGTATCTGTGTTTTGTGCACAGCACGTGTGTAGGTTTTTATCTGTGTTTTGTGCACAGCACGTGTGTAGGTTTGTATCTATGTTTTGTGCACAGCACGTGTGTAGGTTTTTATCTGTGTTTTGTGCACAGCACATGTGTAGGTTTGTATCTGTGTTTTGTGCACCGCACGTGTGTAGGTTTGTATCTGTGTTTTGTGCACAGCACATGTGTAGGTTTGTATCTATGTTTTGTGCACAGCACGTGTGTAGGTTTGTATCTGTGTTTTGTGCACAGCACATGTGTAGGTTTGTATCTATGTTTTGTGCACAGCACGTGTGTAGGTTTTTATCTGTGTTTTGTGCACAGCACATGTGTAGGTTTGTATCTGTGTTTTGTGCACCGCACGTGTGTAGGTTTGTATCTGTGTTTTGTGCACAGCACATGTGTAGGTTTGTATCTATGTTTTGTGCACAGCACGTGTGTAGGTTTTTATCTGTGTTTTGTGCACAGCACATGTGTAGGTTTGTATCTGTGTTTTGTGCACCGCACGTGTGTAGGTTTGTATCCGTGTTTTGTGCACAGCACATGTGTAGGTTTGTATCTGTGTTTTGTGCACAGCACGTGTGTAGGTTTTTATCTGTGTTTTGTGCACCGCACGAGAATGTTTGCATGCTTTTGTGTCTGTGTTATTTACGTGCGTGTCTGACTGGGTGTGCATGCAGTCCGTATTGCCCATGCTTACTGAGTGTTACGTCTATGTTCGTTTGTATCACAACTACCACCCGTTTCCCTCCCTCTTCCAAACGTATGGAGATCTACGAGCACCCAACACAATCAGTGTAATGCACATGCTTGAGGCAAAGGATGATATAAGCAAGGGGGACCGTGGTATAATGGCTAGGACACCCATACGTAGTAGTGAAAAGTTCAGAACACCCCGGATCAAATCCCGACTAATGTTTGTAAATCTGATAAAGGTGTAAACCCAAAGTGCCTGTGGGAGATATTAGGAAAGTTTGGTTGCCTTGAGAAACTTGTCTCATTGCTTACTACAACAATGGCATGCTGGCCAGGACACAAGAGAATAGGGATATATCCAAACTCTTCCTAGTGCAGAAGTGAGTGAAACAAGATGAGTTCCAGCGCTCCACACCCTTTTCTATCATTTTTGCGATAATGCTGACTGACACAATTTATAGACTTTGACAGGGATGTGTAATCAAATTCCGCTTAGATGAAGACTCTTAAACCTGTTGAGACTCCAAGCTAAAACCAAAGTGCTGAAAGGCCGTCCTGCGGGAATTGTCTTTGCAGAAATCTCTGCACTGGCTGTATATTTGCACGAGGACGTTCTGCACATCACTAACCTATCTGCTGCTGTTTGCAGATGCCTCAGGAAGACGAAGGGTATTTTTCAGCCAATTTCTTCTCATGCTTGTGGTACTTCACCACCTTCAATCGTCAACAACAACCGGGGAATCAAGCCTATAGACAAATTCTACTATCTGGGCAGAACAGTTAGCAGTAATGGATCTCCTAATGCTGATGTCCCACTGTTCATCTCCGAGACTAGTTCAGCCTTTAGAACGTCAACAGTTTGTGGCGAGACCATGACACCAAGCTTCTCACTGAGATTGCTGTGCACAACCAGTCATCGTAGTGTAGTGGTTAGAGCAGTGTTCTACTGATTCCAGGTTGTAGGTTCAAATCCCTGTCAGTTCTTTCAAAAGTCATTGTAAACTTTTTTTGGACCCACCCGACTCCAGCTGAGCGTGTTATGGGCTCATTGGAAAGGCTGGAATCACACAGTCGAGATTCATCCACTTGACGCATGTGTCATTGAAGGTGTTGCTCGAATGTCCTGACCAACAGTGCAGGTGTCTGTATCTCTTCAGCCTGGTTGACGCAGTGATATATAACAGTAAGCATAACGTACAGCCCTGTCACGCAGTCTCAATCCTAGATGGAACTCTATAGCATCATGATTATCATCCTCATTGTCATCATCATCATAGCATTGTGAAAATTGTCCAAGCGTCTGTGGCTATTAAGATAGCGTAGAAAATAGAAAAACAATGAGTACATATGAAGCTGCGTAAGTCCAGTGATTCTACAAAAAATATAAAATATACATAAAAGAGATTGCTGTGTACAGAGCAGCAGTCCTAAGCACCTTTCTGCACTGCAACGAGACCTAGACTACCTGCTGATGACACATTCAATATTTGGAACTGTTCCACCAAAGATGTTCGCGTAAGATCTGCAACATCGCATGGCAAGATCAAGTGTCAACCTTTGCAAGTTTTAAAGCTTGCCAGATATAGAGTATCTACCATTAAATGCCAGCTTCGTCAGACAGGCCTATCTAACATCAAGTGCCAGTTTGTTTCTGTATGTAGGCTGAAGCAAGGATACCAAGACCAGGGCAGCGATGCAAGGTTACTCTGAAAGCCAACCTTTTCAGCTCTGGCATCAGCACCACCAAATGGGAAGAGACTGCCTGCAACAGAACAACCTAGTGACAGCAATGCACGCAGGGCACATGGACACCTGAACAGCGCAGAACGCTGCTATTCAAAACAAGAAGGACCGAAGGAAACAGAACCCAAGGGCACAGAAAACCTTCCCTTGTGCCACCTGTGAAAAACTTTAACCTCCATGATAGGTCGTGTACTCCACACGAAGATCCACACCAGGCGGTAAAGGACTATCATTCCGATTCATCCAGCCGATCAACGGGAGACTCCATCGTTCTCGAAAAGGAGAGACATGTGCTTAAGCAGGAGAGACATAGATGCAGCTGTTAAGTTGTGGTTGCTGGTAAAAACTGCTTGCTGTTCGTATTATGATTTGAATTCATACAGCATGAAACTCAGAGTCATGTTCTGGACGCACTAATTCTGCTTTTGAAGACTGCCGAACAGTGATGACAGTGATAGCTAGACTTTCTTTTACAATAAGGCGTCCGCTATGCAAGAGTAGCTGCTTTTTAATTGTGAGTAAACGCCCTTAACAACATCACAGTATCGACAAAACAGAAAATAATTCAAATAAAGAGAAAATCCCATCTTTGCATCTTTGTTTTTGTTTGTTTGTTGTTTTTTGTCTGCTTGTTTGTTTGTTATCTGAACATTAATTTTGAGCTCAAGTTTCATCATTCTGACACCTTGCATTAGAGAGTTAATAAAACCATGGGTTCTCCTGTTTTTCAAACCACTACACTTTGATCAGGAGCAGAGCAAGTCCAGCACATTGAAACTTTAAAGATTTCATTCTGACAAAGATTCAAAAGACGTGTCTGAAGAACTGCTATGAACGACAGCACAACCTCTTATTTCCTCTGTGGATGTTTTTATTCAAAGCAAGGACAACAAGAAACAGAAAGAAAATTTCCAAGTGAAACAAGCTTTCTATTTTCCATTTCCTGTCCCATAAGGAGACAAAAATCACTGAGTGTTCAAATCAGAGCACAAAGACTGAGCTGAGTGCATCTTAAAGAATTTCTGTCGATATGAAGAGCTGTAGCATGAAAGTGGAGGTGGGGGTGTTGTTGTTTTATTAACCATTCCACATTGCAGTGACAAAACATGATTACTATGCAAGCAATGACAGAGCTTACTACAGTCTAGATCATGAAATATATATCTAGGTATGGGCATAATGGTGGTCTCAGTGATATTTGTTGTCATAATTAATAGTGATATTGTTAAAAACAAAGAAAAAAATCAAGACACAAACAACGTTACAATCGTAAAGGGTTTTCTTTTATTCCTTTCATTTTCATTTAAAATCTAAAAGTAAGGTTTAAGATATATTTCTGGTCAAATGACAAAATGCAAAAGATGACGAAGAAAGAAAAGTATGGAAAGTGTGTCAACATTAGCTTCTTTGTAAATATTATCAATGCCCCCGTCCCCAAAAGTAATAATGGGGAAATCAGTAAGATCTCAGAATGAAAGCATTCAGTCATGTAGGTCTATTCCTATTGCAAAAATGTCTTAAGTCATACTCGTGCTCATGAAAGTGCTGTCCTACTTCATTTAAAGCAAGCAGAGACAAGAGGCCTGGGTGACCTGGGCAAGAACATCAAAAATACTTGGATTAGATGGATTGAATTAATGCTTCTTTATGTCTCAAAGGAAATGCGGGGTTACTGTCTCCATAGTACAGCGCTACACATAACTGTCTCTATAGTACGGCACTACACATTTTCATTCCTGCATGCGTGTATTTTGATTTACTTCTGAAAGCGGATCTTCTAGAGGACTTTACCGAGAACAACTCTTCTGTAGTCGTGGGGTCTTTTACGTGCACTTTGTGCACGCTGCAGCGGAAACCCGGTTTGTCATCTCATCCCAAAGACCAGCACCCAGACCATCGTTTTAGGTCTAATACAGTAGGGAGACAGAAGGAGGCAGACACAAAAAGAACATTGATGAAGAAGATTAGGAAGAGACAAGCAACATTTATAGGACATTTCATGAGGCTAGAGAAATTAGAACACCTAGTCAAAACAGGAAAGCCGGAGGGGAAAAGAGCGCCGGGTTGACCCAGAGAGAAAATATTGGACGGACTTGCGCAGTGGATGAAGACGAACATGGTAAAAAAATACCTGCAGCGACAAAGGATAGATTCATATGGATAGCCATGATTGCCAACGCCAAGTGGCAGGGCACATAATGATGATGATGACAGTAGAGAGACAAATCTTACCAGCTGGATATCGAACCTCTCCACCGTCAGAACCCTCACTTCCTAGGGCACCAAATCATTGCGTAGGAATTGGAGACCTGCATCGACAGATATTATTTTCTTGTTTGTTCTAAACAAGTCGAGAAGCTGGTTTCATACTTAAAGTAGTGATCCATATGACTTTCTAACTACACATCGGTATCTGTATTGTCTGCTTTGTCAAAAGCATTATTAGTAATCGTTCAAGCTGTTGAAGCATCTGAATCTCTGTGTGTGTGTGTGTGTGTGTGTGTGTGTGTGTGTGTGTGTGTGTGTGTGTGTGTGTGTGTGTGTGTGTGTGTGTGTGTGTGTGTGTGCGTGCGCTAGTTTTGTTTCGTTCTTTAAGATATGACATTGCTCGCCTTAATCAACCAAGTTTTACAGGAAACAGCGTCACACAGGACGAAAAACATAGAATCGATAAAAGGCTTTTAAAGATATAAAAGCCAGTTCAACTGGGGTTGGTTTCGTCGATATTGCTAATATCCCTATTGATATCAATAACACATTTCTTGTAAGGACAAGAGCTCCCTGTGGACATTGAATCTGAAGTTGAGGAGTGATTGTTTGGTCAAGTCTGTAATATGTCACACTGCTCAATCAGTTGGGAATACCCGCAAGAGTTCTACAACGTGATGCCTGTTTTCTATAAATAGAAAAAAGACAAGTTATGTCTGTTTCCATGGGTACAGTGTTTGGGAAAGTTTTGTGTAGTTGAGGGGTTATATCTAAGGTCCACATTTTCACTGCTATGTCAGTGATTAACGTGTATTTTCCAACTGTACATCCTGTTTGTGCTGCTGCTGCTGCTGCTGCTGCTACTGCTGCTGCTACTACTACTACTACTGCTGCTGTAATAATTATAGCCGCTGCTGTTGGTGTTTTGTTTGTTTGCTTTTCAGTTGCTGTTGACTTTCTTCTTATCATCATTATCAATATCATCATCATCATGATACCCATCATTATCATCATCTTGTCATCATCATTATCAGTATCATCATCATCATCATCATCATCACCGTCATCATAAACATCATTATCACCATCGTCATGATAAATCATCAACATTCTTCATTTTCCTCTCTCTCTCTCTCTCTCTCTCTCTCTGTCTCTCTCTCTCTCTCTCTCTCTCTCTCTCTCTCTCTCTCTCTCTCTCTCTCTCTCTCTCCCTTCTCTTCTCTCTGTCCTTCTTACTTCTGCCGCTTTTGCTACAACTACACTTAATACAACAAAGATGCTTCGTTTATCTCGTCTTTTTCTAACTGACTTCACCCTAACTTTTACTTTAGTAAGATCAATTATTCACGCACAATGTATTCGAACACAGATCACACTGAAGATCGAATGGGTCAGCCTTGCATACTTAAACTCCAATCACAGCTGAAGTACAAGTCCATGCATTTCTCAAAGTCTTCTTCCCATCTATATTCCGATCGCTTTTCTTTCGGGTGAACGAGCAAACATATTGATGCGTCTGGATCTGCCGACAATTTCAAACTTGAGCAAGCAGCCCGATAGTAACCTGATTAAAGGTGTAGTTGGGAGGTAGTTCTTATGGTCTGCAGTACTAGACTATGAATGTTTTTCTTTCTAGCATCACTAAGGTGGTCCACAAGAAGTAAGTATAGCAAAGCCTTTTTGAGAAAGTAGGAAAGGAGTAATGTGTCTGTGTTTCTGGGTCTGGGGTGGATATCGCATAAAAATCCAACTTAGTTCCTGTTTTGTTTGTAATCTATCTCTCTGTCTCTGTCTCTCTCTCTCTCTCTTCTCTCTCTCTCACTCTGTCTCTGTCTGTCTGTCTCTCTCTCTCTCTCTCTCTCTCTCTCTCTCTCTCTCTCTCTCCTCTCTCTCTCCCATTCCCTCTATCTCCCCTTTCTGTCTCTCACTCTCAGACAATGTTAACATAATTAGTTGCTAGTCCCTCTCTCATTATCTTATCATCTCAAATTTAGCTCGTGCATTTTAATGCATGAAATTGTTCATGATGAAATTCGTTCATGCCTAAAACGAAATATCTTCTGCGCAGTTAATAATTTATGGATATCAACAAGAAGATGCTAATGCCCAAGCTTTCAGAAAAATTGCAAAAAACAGCAACATATCAACATATTTAACTATACTGTTCAAAAGATGAGTATTTTCATAGCTTTGCAGTTTATTGAAATGAAAAGAACAGGATAGGGTTTCATTAAGGATGAAGTTGGAGGAATAAAGAAAAATGTGAAAACAATCTTTATCATTGCCATGTACTACAAAGGAAAACAGTATTGATTACTTAGTGTTGTAAAATATGCCAAGTTTTAAATGTCTTTCATTACTCTGTGTGTGTGTGTGTGTGTGTGTGTGTGTGTGGTGTGTGTGTGTGTGTGTGTGTGTGTGTGTGTGTGTATGTGTGTGTGTGTGTGTGTGTGTGTGTGCGTGTGTGTGTGAATGTGTGTGTTTGCCCATAATGAGCATACACACACACGTTTGAACAATACAGACACAAGAAGTGTCACCCGTCGTAAGCAATATGAAAACAACGATATCATCAGCATGCCTAATTTGATTGAGAATGCAAAGAAGAAAATTCAGACCAACTGCAGGAGTTTCTCAGTGGCCAATAAACAGAAGAAACAGAACCATACAGCTCAAAACGCATCCTTTCCAAAATCTGATTCAAATCAACTTTCGTCCCTTCCAATTTCCTGCCAAGTCTTTACTTCAGCCTCAGCTCCTCCAGCTTTCACGCTCTTCTACTCTCCAGGTCTGAATTAAAACCAAAAGATGAGACAAATGCAAGGGAAATAAGCCGGAGGTAGCAGGAAGAGATGGAACGGGAAAACACGAAGACTGACAAGCACAAGAATAACATTCGAACAATGTTTCCAATTCAATAGAGCGTGGACAAACTCAAGTATGTCCCGGAAGAAAAACTCCAGTAACATTTCTGCCTTGTTGACCTCTCCTCCTCTCTGTTGACAGGCAGGGAGGGAAGTGTAAGTGGATGTCTCTGCTGTTGCATGTTTACAGAAGTGGGAAGTGAATGCATTTGCCGATAAATGTTGTCACATCACTAAGTGCATGTTCCTGCCTATGCATGCTGTCCAACGTACAGAACGGAGCGGTGGCCTACTGGTTAAAAGTATCCACCTATGATTGACAAGTCCCAGATTCGGTTCACAAATTAACCGGAGATTTTTCTTTTTCTTTCTGGATTACATTATATTTCGTTATATTTCGTGTTAACGTGTGTGTGTGTGTGTGTGTGTGTGTGTGTGGTGTGTGTGTGTGTGTGTGTGTGTGGTGTGTTGTGTGTGTGTGTGGTGTGTGTGTGTTGCTGTAAGTGCTGTTGTTATTCCTGCTGCTGCTGTTTGGAGGTTGGGTTTTTTTTTTCAGAACGGATTTTTTCTGTATGTTATGCGGGTTGCTTTCTCCAGAGAGAGCAATTCGCCATCGTATGTTGCTACCCATTTTTTTTCTGTATGCGTCTATGTTTACATTTGCAAGTGGATGTTTTTACAGAATATTGCCAGGGACAGCTCCATTGTTGCTATGGGCTCTTTTACGTAGGTTGATTCCATGGTACACACGGGACCTTCATTCATTTTCTTATCCTGAAAGACTGACACCCGAACCACCCTCAAGTAAGGTAAACGTAGACAGACTGTCGTAGCCCCAAGAGAGGGAAAGAGTGGTTGTAGCCCTTGCAAATTAAACAATCACAAGGAGACAAAAAAGACAGAAAACGGATCTTTCATTGAACAAAATATACCGTCTTGTCTAAAATACAAAACGAAACAGAACAGAGACCTCTGAGCAAATAACAACAAGTAAAACTAGGAACACTAGGAAAGACTGCTGATGGCTGGATAGTAGTTCACTTGATCTAGGCAGGTATCAGTCAGGAGGACCCTCCCAGAGCGCTGTGTCAATATCAAATGGGAAGACGTTATGCTTCCAAAGGGGGTGAAGTGTTTTGTTCTGTATAGAACTCGTCAGACCAGCTTAGGTTTAGAGTGAGGATGGGTAGTAAAGTCTTTGTCTGACCAGGGATTCACACCGGAAGTTTCATTCTAGACAACTGCTTTGAATTCTGTCCTCCATTAGATCTTGTTCTTTTTCTTTAGACTGGACAGTAAGGCAAATCATGCAGGGATGCTGTGAGTCCTGTGACTACAGACTGGAGTGAAAAGGAAAACTAGGATTGACCTGTGTGTTCGTTCTGATCTCTGTACACGCTGATTAACACTGACATTCGAGGTTTTCAGCTTCAGTGTCAGTTTTCCTAGGACAGCCTCTTCACTCTCCAAAGAAATCTGTGTGCACTAAAGCCACAAATTTCATACGATGGAAGACAGTCCAAATAATCATATCGATATGCCAGTGCTTAAACAATTATTTCTGTAAGGTTGACAATGCAGGATGTTGGTGAACAGGGTGCGGGAGTCAAAGGTTCAACAGGTCCTGCCTCTCCCCTTCCCCTCGTCTCGACTTAAGACCATACCAACCCATAGGGTGTTATGAAGGGCCAAGAGATAAATGTTGGCAATTCAGTGTGGAAGACTCATGGAAATGTATAACTGCGATGAATCTTTCTTGAACAAACTTAAATCTCAAACAATGTTTGTCCGTGACCATGGACATTCTGCATATGGAAATACCTATCGACTTGTACACATGTATAAATATTGACCGACAGAGAAATCCTATTACAGTCTCTCTCATTGCATGGCATAAACGTGGGAGGGAGCTCAGCAGGGCAGAAAACTCTGCTCCAGAACTGCTGGAGTTCTGTTTGTATTTTACCAAATTTGAAACACTGCCTGAAAGTTGAACAAGTATGTAATTTTCTGTCGCAGTTCTTCTACCTTTGCTTACTTTTTATCACTCGTCTTCCTCTGTTTTCTTTTTCTATCACACACTTCTTCCTCTGTTTACTTTTTCTATCACAGCCCCATTGTTATCGATAAGAAAACACCACTTTAGTTGACTACCAGTCGTTCTGAAGTGAATCAAAATTCATTTCAGGGAACCCGATTCGATAGAGTTGTATTCAAACGCACATTCATTTGACTCAAAACTATCTTTGTGTAAACGAGATCATCACATCTGATTTCTGATTTATAAACTAGCCTAACGTATCTCTGTCATTACCTATATAATGGGAGCGACAGTTCGGTACGACGTTGAACGTCCAATCGGAAGATTTAAGTTCCATTTTGCCTTCGTATTTCCCGCCGGGTAAACGGAGGAGATTTTCACAATTAAGGTTAGGGTTCCTTTTGCCTAGTATTTCTCACCTGGTAAAGGAGATTTTCACGATCAAGATTTGGGTTTCATTTTTGCCTTGGTATTTCCAGCCTGGTAAAGGGAGATGTTCACGATCTGCCAGGTCAGCATATGAATAGACCTGCTAGCTCCTTAACCCCCTTTTGTGTGTACACGCACGATGAATATCGAATGTGCACATTAAAGATCATGTAAGTCATATAAGTATCCAATGACTTATGGAAACATGAATGAAAACTCCCAGTATACACTCTCATCGTCGATTGAGTATGTAGACTATGCAGCAACATACTGCCTGCACAGTGTGAACAAAACAACGTGAATACATACATCCCAGAAAATCGGAACGCTAAATAAAACGAAAAAAAATACCTGTGTAATTATTTTTCATGCTGTCACGGGTATGTGGCATGTTGAAAAAGATTATTTCTGCCAGAGAACTTAATATCAGCGGAGCATCCAAGAGATCTTCTCTGCCCAGGAGCTGGGCTTTGTGTTCCATTTTAAACACTCAGCAAACTTGTTGTGCCTTTGAATTACACAAAAAACTTGAAAATGAATAGCTTCTTCCATTTCTTCATTTTCTTCCAGATTTCTTGCCGTCTTTGCTTTCAATGAAAAGATTCCCCTGCAGAAGTAATAAAAGCTAGTCCTGTCATTAATGATGTTCCTGGAAATATGTTCCTTTCCTCTGTGTGTGTGGCTGAATAAATCCTCTGAGGTTTGATGAGCTGAGCATGTTCCTGTGTGGACGAAACTTGTACCATTTTGCAGTAGGAGACGAACCCGTCTTTGTCGTGAAACAGAAAATAATTATCTGTCATAATTCACCACGTTCCTTCAAAATAATGTAGCCTCAAGGTCATGATTAATGTTCTGTTGATAAAGTGAAAAGATGATTTCTGCCTGTCTCTTTTTCCCCCCTCTCCTGTCTCTCTTGATTAAAGCCAACATGACTTGCATTTATCTCATAGTTCTTTCTCTCTCTCTCTCTCTCTCTCTCTCTCTCTCTCTCTCTCTCTCTCTCTCTCTCTCTCCTCTCTTTTCTTATACATAGGTTGATCTTGACTGCAAAGCAGGCGCAATGAGGAGCGAGGTTCATCAGGTGGTCTGTCCTACCAAAAGAAAGTACAGTCCTCCTGCAGCTACTCGAATGTCAATGTCTATCCTCTGAGCTCAGTCTATGGCACATTCTTACACACATTCTTACAAACACACGTGCACAGCAACGCACACGCACGCACACACACATGTACACACACACGTACGCAAGCACACACACGCAGCAATATATAAACACAGTATGCCTCTTTATTCATATGAAAAATCTGTTAATCTTTCTTCATTACATAAGTCAGTGTTTAAATTTTAATATTCTGTGGTTTCTTATGTGTCTTCTTACTTGTATAGCTTTAATGTTTGTTGTTATCTTATTGTGTATGTAATAGTGAACATTTTTTAGCACCTTTTGCCTTTCTTGCGAAATGTAAAGCGCTGGTGAGCATGTTTTTATATGGAATATGCGCTATACAAATAAACATTATTATTATTATTATTATTATTATTATTATTATTATTATGGCTGTTGTTTTCCTGCTGTTGTTGATCTGCTGCAGGTCGTCTGAAAGGCCAGGGCACGTGGTCCTGACATTCCAAGTAGCCAGTCGCATGACTGGTGGTTTCTTTTATATCTTCATTGGGGTGCCTAGTGCAATGATAGCTATCTACTTGTCGATCATTTAAGCTCCTGGCGTCCGTTGAAGCGGGCAGACAGTGGCGGTATCAGTACTCTAGTGTCCTGGGACTGCTCGGGCTGATGCGATGACTGATCAGTAAAATATTCCTCATGCCAATCCTGTTGGACTTATTTGACTCGAAATTGCCACCTGGTGCATTTACTGGGGCTTGATTTGAAGAATATGTGAGCGGGGTGTGGCACTGGTCCTCTTTCTTGCCTTGTTAATAACTTCCTGATGGTAACTTCGACGTTTAAATGGTTCCCCTGTTCATCACAGCGGGTGTTGAAGACTTCAGTGCTGAAACATAGGCGTCTGGAGTCTGAGAAACGTGGAAAATAGAATGTTTTTGAAGACGTGTTAGGGATGACACGACCGTGGGTTTAAGTATGCATGTGTGTCGCTCGGCTTTATGTACACGTCTGTTTTCAAACAACCGTACTCTAAACCGATGAAGATGTCAAGATATAGTATATGTGTACTGGAGGAAGTCATCGTGAATTTGATGGTGGGATGGTAGGCTTTCAAAAAGCTGACAAAGTGTCCAGTTTGTCTTCAGTGTCCGACCAGAGGAGGAAGATGTCAACAATGAACATCTTACAGAGCTCCTCTGGGATGTTGGCAGGGCTAATAGCATGGATCTGATTTCCCAGGCAACATATGAAAATGTTGGCTGCAGAGGATGAGAGGGCTGTACCCACAGCAGTGTTGAACACATGTCTGTAGGTGTTTCCATCAAAGGGAACACATTGTTATTTAATATATGGTTGGTGATCTCGAGCACCCGCCTGATGAGTGGGAATTGGACATAAGGATGTCCATCCAGGTAATGGAGGGGGTTGCCTATAAGTCATCCATGGGGATGTTGGAATAAAGTATTACGACGTGTGTCGTGACCAGTCTTAAATCTTCCTGTGAATAGATCGTACTGTTTTTTGGTTGTTGTTTTTTTTTTTCATTTTTGAAGTACGTTGAGCATATATGTTGTGTCTGTAGTGTGACTTGTCTGATTGTATAATTGAATAAATGAATAGCAGAATAAAAACAAGACCAAAAGAGAGATACTCAATATAATTGCGGTCAGTTATGTTCGACAAATTTGTAGAAGAGAGAAAAAAAGGCGACAGTATAAATAAATCTGAATGAGTAGACAGCCTGCTGGGAACATAAGACTTCTCTCGAGACCGAATGCTTGCATTCAAGCTTTCTGGTGGCATCCAAAAAGGAGATCTATCCATAGCAATATGTATATATATTTATATATATATACACACACATATATACATATATGTATAGTTATGTATACATATAGATATGTGTATGTGTGTGTGTATACGTGTGTGTATACATATACGTGTGTGTATGAGTGGTGTGTGTGTGTGTGTGTGTGTGTGTGTGTGTTTGTGTGTGTGTGTGTGAGAGAGAGAGAGAGAGAGAGAGAGAGAGAGAGAGAGAGAGAGAGAGAGAGAGAAGCATTTTGAGTCATATCAAACGTTCGTCCATCAGAGTAATATTGCAATGCAAAATATTAAAGAAATACATACAGCAAAACTTTTGTTATATTAGAATAGGCAAAGAATCCTTTATAAGTATCAGACTGCAGTGTCTATTCGTACCACCACCACCCCACCCCACCACCACCCCCGCCCCAAAGAAAGCGAATTACATTCAAAATAGACATGGAGTTGAAAGTCTCCTCAAGACGACACAAAGCTGCCCTTAATATCGTAAGAGCGCTTTGAAAACCCACTACTCGACCCTCAAAAATAAACCTATGGTGCTGTAGGACAGCATATTTAAACGAGAGATTGATTCTGTGACAAGTTTTGAACAAGAAAGACTTTCGTCCAAATTCATCTGCTCGACAAATCCTGATATCGTTTCATGACAGCAGCGGAGTCGACGGCCTTTACTGTCTCTCTGAGATAATTGATATTTTCCGTTTCATGACAAGAGTCCAAAATAGTGTTGGTCAAAAGAGTAGACCAGGTCTATGTTCCTCCCTTTTTTCGTGTTATTTCAGGGTATATATGTACACAGTTCATTATTAATGGAATGGCGAGGTTTCTCACCATTCCATTTCTTTTTCAAGTTGTGTTCTGAGAAGAGAAGGTAACAGCCAAAGTCATCTTTGCACAGGATGATTAATGGCTCCAAGCACTACGATAACCCCGTAAAAACAACAACGTCACAATTTATAATTTTTGATTGAAAAGGACTGCAAACAGAAACAGCCCAATGAAGTGTAGCTGCTTTAGAGAGGATAAAAAAAAAACATACCTTTATGCCCTTGGCCTGTTCCATAAGACATTCCTGGCAGTTGTTTCTTACGCTTTTGGATAAATAATAACATTATTAATCCACTGATGACCATGACTTGGGTGATGTCACCACAGCACAGTGGGATAATGTTGATGTTTGGTCTGGTAAAGAAGAAATTCTTTACATGTATTGTAATTTTGAATATGACAGCAAATCACCAGTACATGGTTAGGGAAGTGTTTATGCATTTCCTCAGGTGACATTCACTTTCTGTCCTGTCTTCAAAAAAGTGTCCATCCTGTTTCAGTTGTCGGAAAAAGAACAACTGGTAATATCCGTTTACAAATCTTGCTGATCTGAACTGTTTTTGAATGTCGTTGTCTTCTGTCTGAAATGTATATCGATCAGGGATGTTGAACAAGCCCCAAATAGTATGTGATTGGCATCAGTCTAACAGATGTGCCAATGGTGTAAAAGTGATTGTGGTTTAAACGTATGATTAATAAGAATGTCTCCGTAACCAAGTGCTGTCATTTGGTCTTAGTTTTAGGATTTTCACAGTTAGATTTAGTCATTCAAATTCGTCAGCTTTTTAAGAAAGATTATTACAGTACTTTAGGTTACGACATGATACACTATGAGATAATACAATGCAAAACAGTAATCACAAATTCAGCTTTACCGCTACTACTTATCTCATTGTTCCCAGCAAAATTGCTGAGAGAAATATGAGGAATACAGGCCTGCCATAATTCTGCCCCTCACTCGATCTGAACGGGTTATCTAAACATTTGTCTTTACATATCCATGCTGTATGCTTTAGTTATAATGACCTGTTAAATACCCTACACAATCAGCATATATTTTTCATGTAAGTATCCACCCTCATTGCATCTGCAAAAACAAGCTATTTCCAAACCAAAATCCTGAATGCCTTTTCTTCAAAAGAACTCTTTACAACCATGAATCATCTCCTTGGCACACGAAAAGACTTACCTCTCCCAACAAAACATACAAATGAAGAACTCCCATCTGTATTCTCCAAGTATTTCACCACCAAAATACAAACTCTTCGTGACAGGCTTGACAGGACACCCTGTCAACCATGCCCACCTGACCCTTCCTTCTCTGGCACACCTCTCACTACTTTTACCCCAGTCTCACAAGAAGAAATTTTCAACACAATCAGATCCATGTCGTTCAAAACCTGCGAACTGGATCCTTTTCCAGGTTCTCTCTACTCCGACTGTCTCCCTACTCTCCTCCCATTCATCACTGACATCATCAACACTTCTTTTCAAACTGGAACTGTCCCAGATTCTTTCAAGTCTGCTATTGTTCACCCTCTCCTCAAGAAACACAATTTAGACCCAAATGAACTGAAAAATTACCGGCCTATCTCTAATCTCTCTTTCTTGTCAAAACTCCTTGAAAAGGTCGTCCTCAACCAGCTGAACTCTCACTTGTCTGCCAACAATCTCCTCAATCCTTTCCAGTCAGCCTACCGCCAGTGCCATAGCACTGAAACTGCCCTACTACACATTCTCAACAATCTCCTCCTTGCAACTGATACTGGCAAAGTCTCTCTCCTCACACTCCTTGATCTGTCTGCAGCCTTCGATACCATTGACCATGGTATTCTCCTTTCTAGACTTCATCATACTTTTGGCATCTCTGACATTGCTCTCTCCTTTTTCACTTCGTATTTATCAAACAGAAAACAAACTGTTCTCATCAATGGCACTTACTCTCAACCTGCATACCTGACCTGTGGTGTTCCACAAGGATCTGTCCTTGGCCCTGTTCTTTTCACTCTTTATACCTCCCCCCTGTCCACCATCATCAACTCCCACTCTATAAAACACCACTTCTATGCTGATGACACCCAACTTCAAGACGTGACTCACCTGATAATATACAGCGCCATGTTGACTCGCACCACTGAGTGTTACTCGGACATTAAGAACTGGATGACACACAATAGACTTCAGCTTAATGACGACAAGACAGAAGCTATCCTCATTGGCACCTGTCAGAAACTTTCCCAGCTGCCTCCTCTTTCTCTCCCATTATGTATCACATGAGTCCCAATTTCTGATTCAGCTAAAAACCTTGGTGTCTGCATTGACTCTACCCTCTCCATGAACAACTTTGTTTCTCAAACTGCCAGATCTTGTACTATCATCTCCATCGTATAAGCCTGATCAGGAAGTATCTCTCTGTCGAAACAACTGCAAAACTCGTTCTCTCCTTCATAATGTCTCGCATTGACTATTGCAATTCACTCCTGTCTGGTCTTCCTGCCTTCACCATTCACATCCTACAGCGCATTCAAAACAATGCAGTACGCCTTGTACTCAAAAAGAAAAAAGCTGACCACATATCTCCTCTCCTGGCACAACTTCACTGGCTCCCTGTATCAAAGCGCATACAGTACAAACTAGACACCATGTGCTACAAAAGCCTCAATAACGCAGCCCCCGATTACCTGTCAAGCCTACTTGAGATCTATGTTCCCTCACGTACCCTCCGCTCTGCCTCCGATCCTCTGACTTTTCGCTTTCCACGCACTAAGCTCAATACCTATGGTCCACGAGCCTTCTCTGTTTCTGGTCCACTCTCCTAGAACAAACTTCCTCTCTCAGTCCGTCAGCAACCTACTTTTGCCTCCTTCAAGTCCGCTCTCAAAACTCACCTTTTCTCCTCTGCATAAAATCCTAACCTCACTCAACCCCCCTCTGCAGCCTGTCTCCGCTCGGAGGGGAATCACTTTGTTTTAATATATAATTGTATATGATGTGCTCTCTGTGGTTTTCCATTGGTTTTATTCTTGCTTTTATTGCTTTTATTCTTTCTCCCCATTTGTGGCCATGCGTGTGTGTGTGTGTGTGTGTGTGTGTGTGTGTGTGTGTGTGTGTGTGTGTGTGTGTGTGTGTGTGTGTGTGGTGTGCGTGTGTGTGCGTGCGTGCGTGTGTGCGTGTGTGTCTTTTCGGCGCTTGGATTTGATTTTGTCGAGATTTTGCGCTATATAAATATTGTAATTATTATGTATGCATGTGCGTACGTATGTATGTATGTATGTATGTATGTATGTATGTATGTATGTATGTATGTATGTATACGCTTAGATTTATGTATGTATGTATACGCTCAGCTTAGATTTATGTATGTAAGTATGTATGCATGTATGTATGCATGTATACGCTCATATGTATGTAGGTATGTATGCATGTATACGCTCAGCGCTTAGATTTGATTTTATCAAGATTTTGCGCTATATAAATAAAATATATTATTATTATTATTATAAGTACACGTCATCATATCTGCTTATGTTTTTCAGCCAAATTTCAAAATTGCCGCACGAAAGAAGAATAAAAATTAATAACAAGATATTTCTTTTGTTATTCTTTTTATCTGATAGGTAAAAACAATCGGTCATGTACAGATAAGGATTCACGTCAACAAAATCTTCTTCTGACTGTGAACATCGGAGAGGTTTCTTGGCTTCTTCTGTTTACACGCATACACGGACGACATCCCCCTTCGCATAATGATTTAAAAACAAGGAATACGAGGTTCATCCACTTACTCAGCTGCGCTACATTACACCAGAAAGATGTCAACAAAGCAGAGATGTTTCTCGGAATTTCATTCCACACTTAGTTTGCACACGATCTGTCAGACTGGAACATTGCTTGAATGTTGCTCTTGTGCTTGTCAGCCTCCGTGCACTCTCTTTCCCATTTTTCCTGTCACCTCAATCTTTCTGGAGTTTTTTCCCCCTTTCTGCTGAGTATCATTAAGACTTGCAAAATATGGTAATCGATCAAAGGGTACGATATCGCGTGGCTTAAACATTCGAGTGGAACATGGAAGAGACAGGTTTTTCGCTGTGCATCCTGTCGTATGTTGTTTTTCTTATCCTCTGTAAAGCATATACACTTCATTGTGTTGTTCCTGTTTGCAGTCCTGTTCAATCAAAAATGATAAATTGTGATATTGTTATTTTTACCGTTTTTTACTTATTTATTTTTTTGATAGCTAGTTTCCCCTCCCTCTCACTCTCACTCTCTCTCTCTCTCTCTCCATACATGTGTGTGTGTGTGTGTGTGTGTGTGTGTGTGTGTGTGTGTGTGTGTGGTGTGTGTGTGCGTGTGTGTGTGTGTGTGTGTGTGTGTGTGTGGTGTGTGTGTGTGGTGATTAGAAAGAGAGACAGAAAGAAACAAAGAGAGAGGAGGGGATATATATGTATACATATCGCCCCCCCTCTCTCTCTCTCTCTTTCCCTCCCTCCCTTCCTCTCTCTCCCTCTCTATATCTTCTCTCTCCTCTCTCTCTCTCTCCTCTCTCTCTCTCTCCCCTCTCTCTCTCTCTCTTCTCTCTCTCTCTCTCTGTCACCTTCTCTCTCTCGTTAGAAATCTACAAGCACTAGTACCCATTACACGCACACACATACAAATATACATCACACACATACACACACACATACACACATATACATGCACACACATGTGCAGAGGCTTGCACACACAAATGCACAAACACACAGACAAACACACAGACACACACGCACTCACAAGTATACGGCGTGCGCACACACACACACACACTCTGTCTCTCTCTGTCTCTCTTTCTCTTTCTCTCTCTCTCTCTTTCTCTCTCTCTCTCTCTCTCTCTCTCTCTCTCTCTCTCTCTCTCTCTCTCTCTCTCTCTCTCTCTCTCTTTCTCACGAAAAACTTGCGAATGCCTAACATATGTTAGAAAATTATGTTGTGCTTATTTTCCTCCTGACAACATTATTGTGTTGAAAAATCTTTCTCATTAAATTCTATTCTTTTCCTTTAAATAAAGACAATACTGTAAATAATTAGCAGTTGCTGAACTAATTTTAAAGACATTTTCCACCTCAGAATGTGCTGGCAACAGCAGAACACACACTGCACAGTTACATTCCAACTGAGCAAAACAGCTGCTATTCAATAGAAAATGAACTTTCGGAAGCGAAACCAGAGATCCTTCTCATAAGCACATACAGAAGAACATGTGCTTCCTCGATCGGTCCTATATTCTACCTGAAACCCAGACAAAGCGATGAAAATCAGCATACCATGCCACCTGTCGGATCAATGGTAGTCTATCAACACCCATCATCATTGCTATTTTAAGGTAGTTTCCTTTAAGCATTTCAAGCATAAGCATTTTGCATCAGTGAAGCTTCAGAGTTAATCCTTCTCAGAAAAACAATAAATGTGACATAAAGCTTTGATTAATTCCATGCAAAATGGTAGTCAATAGCAAACACACGCGATGAATATTACACCACACATTTTTAAAGTATAACTTGTCTTTGGGTTTTGTTGCCACAGGCAACAAACTTTATGATTGAAGCAACAGAGGTTTCCACATAGCCTGAATGTCTGGCAGTGCAACCGAAATGAGAAATTTTCGAAAAAGATTATATTTTGTTGATCGCTTTGTCATATTAATAGAAACTGTTGCATGGAGCATAGAGGCCAATAATTGTGCTCTGATCGAAACACCCAATGATTTTTACGTCTCAGATTGGACTGACGATCAAAAGTGAATTTTTCACAAATTGAACATTTCTGTGAAGGATTATTGTCGTCCCTGCATCTGATCCATTGATTCACAAGAAGGCAAGAACATCATCGTTCATTTGCTGCAGGCTATGTATTTCTCCGTGTGACGGACATAGATCTTTTACGTTTTAAAGAAGTCTTGGTCTGCTAAGAGAGAGTTGTTCTCGTGAGAGAAGCTGCTCCATTTTCCTGCGTAGCGATGTAACATAATTGAAATTCAAAAAACAAAACAAAACAAAAAAGAAAGAAACCTGCAACGTGTAATTAATGATCGAGACCTGAATGAAAAAAAAAACAAGAACAGGATAACCTGGAAGGCAACTTTCAAAAAATCTCAGACATGTGAAAATAATTAACACCACAATGAGAAGAGTTTGAAGAGAGTAACCTGCGTTAAAATCATCAAAGGCTCAAAACTAAAGATTTTTTCACAAGAGCACATGAAATAACATCTGCAGCAACATCACAACAAGATCTTTACTGGAGATTCATCCGATCACGTACGAGATGGACAGATGATTATACAGAAACGAACAAGAACATACAGAGGGAGAGCAAAAGATGGAGAGACATAACGAACACACACACATACACTGAGGTATAAACAGAGAGAGAGAGAGAAGAGAGAGAGAGAGAGAAGCATCTCAAAGACAAGGAGATTTGGCTTTGGTTTCATTCCTTATCCTCCCATCGTAATTATTACCTTATCATCTCACCTTTTCCAGTCACCCCAGAAACGACACTGGTGTATATTTTACTCTAACGAGATCGTCTCAGTGGTGCTGCAAACAAACTCATTTATAGTGCAATACTGCAAACCATAAGAACTATCTCCTACGCCTTTAGTCAGGTTATTATCGTGCTGCTTACTGAAGTTTGAAATTATTAGAAGATCCAGACGCATCAATATGTTTGCCCGTTGACCCGAGAGAAAAACGATCAGAATATAGATTGGAGGGAAAACCTTGGAGGAATACGAGACCACGCTGTTCGGTGTAATTTGTGTTTGACCGCATTCTGCGTGGATGACTGATTTTGTAAGGATTTAGACGGAAAAGTAAATGTTAGGTTGAAGTCAACTGGTAAAATGACAAGTAGAATGGACAAAGAAAGCGTAAACCGCCGTCGTCACTGTAGTTGTGGCAGTAATGACAATAGCAGCATCACTAGCAAAGATAGCAGCAGGAAGCGGAAGAATAGTAGGACCTCTTCTTCTTGCTGCTGTTTCTGCTATTGTTGTTGCTATTTCTGGTGGTGATGGTGGTGGTGGTGATAATATTACTGCTGTGCTATGTA
>CM060307.1:62083980-62096480 GCA_030674185.1 Monoplex corrugatus
ACATTTATTTTCTGAATTTGATGATGAAAACGACATAACCGAGTTAGTTTCTGTTGAGCCTAACTTGGACGATGCCAGCTCAGCTTAATATAACTGTGATCAAGATGGTGTTTGATTGGGTAAATGAATTGTTGTCTTGTAAGATAGTATCCTTAAGGAAGGTAAATCTGCAAATCAAATCACTGATGATTGGTTTGAACAAAATTTTGATACACTTCTGCAGATGAGTTTCCTTAATCCCACGTAAAAAAAATGTCAAGATGTTTCTGTTTTATAGCAAAACAACTGCTGGTGTCGATTTGTAGGTTCTGTTAGTCTGCATTCGTTTTATTGTCCTTGCTGTTTTGCATAATTGCTTAGATTGATCCGAAAAGTTGCTCGTTCCAAAGACTTTGTGATTGAAATTGATATCACAACTGTTTATTCTACATCAGAAACCCCTCCTTTCCCAGAGAAAAAAATCGAATTTGTCTTGGATGAGAATGTTTACTGCTTGTCTGATCTTTGACATTTCGTCTCTGCATACGTTTTTTTAATTTTTACCTGAAAATGGAATCATTCAAAATTATCTTCATTTGAAAATAACCTTGATAATACACTAGATTATGATGTAGTACAAGGCAATAGAGTGTAATATAGTTATGTTAATTGGCACATTTGTCTGTTCTTATCCTCAATTTTTTCTATATCAAATTTACCAATTTCCTCATACATGTTAACTATTATTATCCATATTTCTTGTTACATATTAGAAAACAACAATGTAGTCCCTTTTTTACCCACTGGACGAGGCGGCAGGGAAGTTTTAGTCTTTTTCTCATGATTTTTTTATATTTGGTGTTTGTTTGTGATCGTATATTCACGCTTGACAAAGGCCAGTTGTCCGAAAATTTGCGCTGTGTTGTCTTGTATTGAATACTTGTTCTGATTCGATTTTCTTGTTTTTCTGGTTCCTGTTTGCTTGGACGCGGGCAGTTGCACTTGTTTTAAATTTCCCAATGTTCTGAGCTAAATTGCCGAGGGACTAGTGCAAGATAAACCCATTGTCAGTCTGTCTTGCCCATCAGTTGATATATACAGAACTATTCAGTCATCATTTCTTTTTGCTCATATAACCAAAATGATCAGCAAGCAGTTGACGTTTATGTACAGATCAATTTGCTTATGTGCTATATCTAAACTTGAAATCATCACATCTGCCACAGGAAAGAAGGAACTTTCCGCTTCTCTTTACATTGTTGTCTTCTAATATGTAACAAGAAATATGGGTAATAATAGTTCAACATGTATGAGGAAAATCATACAGTCTGAACCCACCTCTGACCAAGGATATCACGCATCACAGACTGCCTCTCAACATCTGTATGCGGAGACGTCCAGTTAGTGATGCGAAAGTATGCAAAAGCAGGGACACCCCTCCCCAAAACCTCACTTATTTAGAAACATGCAATACATGCAATGTCTGGTACATCCACTTGCCCAACCTTCAGTGCTTGTGTAAGACAGGAGAGGGGTCAACTGGACAGAAATGTTTCTCGATTTGTAACACTATGGATATTTGACTTTGTCCAAGCTCTGCTGAATTGGAAACATTTACTGAATGTGATTTTTGTGTTTGTTAGTCTCCGTGAACCCTGTTTTTCCTTCTTCCTATCACCTTCTTTCCTTGCATGTATTCCTCTTCTCCTTTCTCTCCCCTCTCTCTCTCTCTCTCTCTTCTCTCTCTCTCTCTCTCTCTCTCTCTCTTTCTCTCTCTCTCCTTCTCTCTCTCTCTTTCTCTCTCTCCCTTTCTCACTCCCCTCTCTCTCTCTCTCTCTCTCTCTCTCTCTCTCTCCTCTCTCTCTCTCTCTCTCTCTCTCTCTCTCTATTTCTTTCTCTGTGCTAATGTATTTAAGCCTGGAAAATAGTGTAAAATATCAAGAGTACGACAGCTCGTGGATTGAAAAACTTGACAACAAAATAAAAGGAAAACATTTTGAGCAATGGCTCTTGTCCTGTTGCTTACTGTCCTTTTTGAATCTCTGCAGCTGATTGATCATTCAAATATGTATGACGTCTGCTGATGTCATTTTTCAAGTTTATTTCAGTTGACGTTTGTTGATATATCCTTGCTTTCTTTAGCTTACATCTGGAGGCTGTCTGTTTGTTTGTCTGTCTGTTTGTTTGTTTGTCTGATTGTCTGTCTGCCTGTCTGTCTGCCTTCGTGTCTGCCAGTCTGCCTGCCTACCTGTCTGTCTGTCTGTTTCTCTCTCTCTCTCTCTCTCTCTCTCTCTCTCTCTCTCTCTCTCATTTAAGCACATATTTACATATTTGTGCTCATAATATCCACGTGCGAGCGCATACACATATACACATGCACACACACACCTGCACACACATAGACACACACGCACATATACACATACATAAACACACACACATAGACATAGACACACACAAGTGAAAAGAGTTCAAATGTTTGGCATATTTAAAAACATTGATCAACTAAATAAATTACCATGATGAAGATTGTTCACATATATGTTTTTCCATTCCTCCACCTTCCATAGTCACCTATTCCTTCCTTCCTAGTAAATTACTGAATTAGGAAAATATAGATTTCTAAAGGAGAAAAGTCAAGTTGCGTTAATTTATTTGTACTTGTAGCTAATTGCAATTCTAAAATATTTTTCCTTGAAAAATATGCAAATTTTGCAACTTCTTTTTCATCGTTAAGATATGAGTTATTCTTATTCTGTAAACAATAACTTGAGAAGAAAATCTTTTATAAATTCTGTGAAGACAATAAATGGGAAAAGATTAAATACGAGTGAGGAATATTAAACTATCTGTTTTTTCGTCATCAATTTCCCTGGCGTTTTATTGCCACTGGCAACAAACTTTGGTTCATAATGAAAACAATAGCAGTCTCCACACAGCCTGCATTCTGATGCTGCCTCAAAATTGAGACATTTCCAAGAGAAGTCTGTCCCTTGATCTTTTATATCAGTGGAGAAAGTTGCACGTCACGACTGAGCCTGGGGGCTGATAATTGTGCTCCCTTCAAACCCCCCAGTGATTTTTTGTCTCAGATTGGACCAACAAAACAAAACTGAAAGATTCTAACATGCTGATATTTTCGTGAAGTATTCTTGCCGTGTTTGCAATGATGATGAATGGATTCACATGGATTCAAAGCTGTTCACGTCATTGTTGGTATACTACAGGTTTTGTCATTTTGTTCCTGCATTGGGAGTTCATACATACATCAGATGGATGGATATAGAAATAGACAAACTGGTACAGAAACGGATGCAGAGACACAAAAACAAACAGAAAACCATACAGACAGACAGACAGAAAAAGAGATCAACTTCTCTGAGAATATGGAATCTGGTTCAGCTTCATTCTTGATTCCAATCCTTGCTTTCTAAATAGAGGTTTGCATTTTGTCAAAAAAAAACGGAACGCTTGTGAAAATGCCCGAAAAAGGATTCATTGCAATCGGGCATTTTCATATGTGTTCCACTAAATCTGCCAGCAATTAACTGGCAGACTCCGTCCCAAACCCTATGTGGTGGCTAGGTTTTGAAATGGGGAGGGGACAAGTAACCTATAAAAAAATACTAAGCCGACAGGACCAAAATGATTGAAGCAATAAGATGGGCAATGAACAGGCCACTTTCAAGCTCTGGGCCGGGACTGAAACAGAGACATCAGATTGTGAGTCCAAGTTCTATCAAAAGAACCATTTAGTCCACGTTCCACTTTCCTGCCAGTGTAAAGATCCAAAGATCCCCTCCTTCATCTCTTTCCCACCGTTACACACACACAGACACTCAGACACACAGACACTCCCTCTTCTTTATTATCTCAAAGGACACTGACATATTTCGCCTTTGTGATATGCAAAAAAAAAAAGAATTATAATGTAATATGCAAATTAAAAGAACTACCTCCCTACGCCATTACTCAGGTTATTATCGCGCTGCTTACTCCAGTTTGAGATCGTAGGCGGATCCAGACGCATCAGTATGGTTGATCACACGGACCCTAAGGAAAACGTGATCGGAGTATGGATGGAAGTAAAATCTTTGTAGCACGTGAAACTTGTGCTTCGGCTGTGTTTGGAATTTTAGTATGCCAGGCTGACCACATTGTTGTCCAGGGTGATCTGTGTCCGATTCCGTTGTACGTGAATTACTGATTTTGTGGAGGTTCAGTTGGAAAAGTGAAACGGTGAAGTTGATTGTAAAATGACGCTATGAAGAGATACCTCGTGTAGTTTTGTAGAGGTAAGAATGGTAATATCAGTAGTGGATACAGTAACACACAGAACGTTAGATGAGTTCTATACAGAACGAAATTATCATCACACGCTTTAGTGCACACTGGACCATCCGTGTGGAGGAAAGGAAGTGGTGCTACTCTGAGTCGGTGACACATAATTGCTGCAGCCATTTGAAAACTGTGTCGCACTATAGCAGTAGTTGTATCGTATCTAACCTCTCCTTTAGAGCATTCAAAGTTTTGAAATTTGCGTTACAATTTTAGTGGAAGGAGGACAAAGAAAGGAAGGAGCTTTTTCCTGATTTTGCTACTCCTTTTAACAGTTGTTATTGCTGCTGTTGACGTGATTGGCTGTATATGTGATGCGGATGGCGGTAGTGATGGTTATCATCATCATCATCATCATCATCATCATCATCATGCCAATGCTAATGCAAATTCTGTTGCTGTTGCTGTTGTAGAAAAGAAGAAGAAGAAGAGGGAACCACCAACGTTAACATCGGTAGCAAGCAAGAAAACAGTGTGAAATCTTCATAGTGAAAATACACACACACACCACGCACGCACACGGACGCACACACACACACACACACGCATGCACGCGCACACACACACACACACACACTCCTACTGAGACTGCCTAAACTGACATTATCACTAATTTCTAAGACATTGTAAGACCTATTCTGACATCAATCCACACTAGAATCAGACATGTTTAGGATTGGGTGGTGGTTTCTTTTTCGTTCTTTTTTTTTTTTTTTTTTTTTTGGGGGGGGGGTGTTGTTTTGGGTGTTTTGTTTGTTTGTTTTTTTTTTGTTTTTTGTTGTTGTTTTTTGGTGATGGTTTGGTTTGGTTTGGTTTGGTTTGGTTTGGTTTGGTTTGGTTTGGTTTGGTTTGGTTTGGTTTGGTGTTGAGGGAAGAGGATTGAGAAAACAATGCAGAATTTTACTCAGTGGAAACGTTGAGGTATCTCACTCACAGTGAGCAAAGAGAAAAGAACTAGGGAGGACTGGAGTGTGGAAATCGGTCGTAACCCCTTCAAGATTTACAGCCGCAGGTCCCAGGGGCAGGATCCCAGAGGTGAGGGAAGTAAAGAAATGGGGAGTCTGCGTCCCTGTCGCTGGTTCCACTGCTGTCGGTAAAACATATCCGTACCCTGATATTCGCCTTGACGCTGATTGAAGACGCAACTTTTCGATACATGGGCATGGTGGTAGTGAGAGGCGATGGATCGTAAAAGAAAAGGTTTGACAGTATGGAGAGGCTAGAGAAAGATGTCTGCGTTTTCGTGGAGGAAAGAAGCGTTCGTCTGGTGTTGATGTTGGTGGTTGTGGTGTGGTTGCGTTATTGTTGTCATATTGGTCTTTTGTTTGTTTGTTTGTTTGTTTGTTTGTTTTCTTCTTCTTTTTCTTCTTCTTCTTCTTCTTCTTCTTCTTCTTCTCCTCCTCCTCCTCCTCCTCTTCCTCCTCCTCCTCCTCCTTCTTCTTCTTCTTCTTCCCCTCTTCTTCCTGTTCCTCCTCCTCCTCCTTCCTCTTCTGTCTATCTTTCTGTTTCTCTTTCTCCTTCTTCTTTCTTCTACTTTCTTCTTTCGTCTTCTTCTTTCTTTCTTTCTTTCTTTGTTTCTTCTTCTTTTTTCTTTCTTTCTTTCTTCTTCTTCTTGTCGTCGTCGTCCTCCGCCGCTTTTTCCTCTTTCTCAATCTTTTCTTATATTTTTCTTCTTCCCGCTATATTAAAGACAGGACACAAGAGCTGGAAAATCTTTATTATTCTAGAAATATCTTTAAAAGAAAGGAGAATGATGCTAAAATCTTTTGGGAAAAGAGGACCTGAAAGGCGTTTGGAAAGAAAGGTATCCTGAAGTTTTTTTTGAAGAATAGATTCTGAAATCTTTTTAAGGAGATCTTGTGGGTCTTTCAAAAAGGATAAATCTTTGGTGGCTTTCGTCGAAAAAGGAACATGACATTTAAACGCTTTGGAGGAAAAATGCTTAAAGTATATTGGGAAGAATGGGAAAATTTTCACTTGAACTGAGAGACGCTTAATTAGTCAATCCAATAAATTATTCAAATTTCTTTCGAGAACATATGACTTGTAAATTGATTCCAGTCACTAAATGATTCAGTTAAAAAAATGATGAATAAATGTAAATTATTCAAGCAGTTGTAAAAAAAAAACATTGGGTCTAAATCTGATCCTCGCGCTGCATCACACTTTAAGTAAAAGAAAACTGCGCTCAGGAAAACAGATAAATCAAATTTTATTACTCCAAAAAATACGGAAATCGCTGCTCAGAATTCATAGCTGACTCGGCTGTGGATACAAGATCTGATGTCTTGAGTTCAAATCTAGTCTGCAACATTAAAAGAGGCCTGGCTGCAGCCCAACTGGATACATTCATCATTCTGGTGGAGTCAGTGATTGATACAGAGTAGATGTGTCCAGTGCTCTTTACAGTCTCAGATTTCAGCGGTATGTAAAGTTTTCAACAGATGCATGGAGTCTTCCAGATCTTTACAGTTTAGAGTTTAATGTTTGTTCGAGCGGGATTAGTTACACTTGGGCAATTCGTATGCGCTGCTATCAAATCTGCCAGTAGTTATCTGACGGTCTCCTTGAGCCTGCCCAAACATTTTATGCTGACAAGTTATTGAAATAGGAATGGGATGAGAACTGAATCTATAAAACGCTAAGCCGACATCAACAGAATGATTGGAGCATTAGACTGGCAGTAAGCAAGCCAGTTTTATGTCGTGTGCTGGGATTCAGCTTTAGACATCAGATCTTGGATTCTTTAAAAGCAGAACTAAGGGGGGAAAAAAGAAACAGACAGATATGGAACTGCCTGAGCGTAGCAAATCACCTTTTACCACTTAACATATGGCAGATCTAAAATCCACAGGGAGCTCTTGTCTTTTCAAACAGTGTGTGGTTTGAAACAACGGGGGATGCAAAATTGTCAATAACATCAGCTCCTGGTAAATTGCTTCTCATCTATTAAGTTTAAAGCCTATCATTAATCATATGATTTTGATGCTAAATAGAAAGCAGGTTTCTCTCAAACCTAGTTCATCAGCGTGAATCAAATTACTTTGAGCTGATTGAAAAAGCAGATGCTTCGTTTGATTCCATTGCTTACTGAGGGGTTTTTATAGGGCGGAGTTAACAAAGCTATCGCTTTATTCAGAAAGGTCATTTGGATCACTGGCTTTGAAGGTGAATTTATCTTTTTAATTCTCCATTTCAAAAGAAGAGATTAGTTATTGCTGATTGAATGATGGCTCTGACTGTCTTTGGCTTTTCCTGTCTTTGGCTCTTTCCGTCTTTGGCTCTGCCTGTCTTTTTCTCTGCCTGTTTTTGACTCTGCCTGTGTTTGACTCTGCCTGTGTTTGACTCTGCCCGTTGACTCTGCCTGTGTTTGACTCTGCCTGTCTTTGTTTGTCATCAGTGACCAAAACGTGTCTGCAAACATAGTTCAACTGTCTGTAGATAAACCTGTATCTGATTAGGTTTATAGGTTATTGTGGGTGATTGGTCATGGATACATTGCATGGATTAGAGCAGTCAGTTAGTGGTCATGAGTGCATAAGTATGGGTCAGAGTGATCAATAAGTCATCATGAGTGCAGTCTATTATTTAGATAACGGCTAGTTCCAGATGTGAACTTATTACATCTCTCCACTGTTTATAAAATTATTTTAACTGTGGGGCAAATTAAGACTGTCCTTTGATTAGGCCTGCTCAAAGATCAAGGTCAAACAACTACGCAACGTAACACATTTTCATAAACATGCCCAATGAATTCTCTGTCACTGAACAACAGATTTCGATCAAATTCATAGAATATATCCAAGATACATAGTTATTTGTTAGACTGTCTCGTCAGTCCGACGGATGAGTAGACGTACCGATCTTGGGCACCTGGTGTCGATCTTAAAGTGGGAAAGACGATCAGTCCTGGAGGCACATGTTCATCCGCAGACATTGCATGGGACGGAGTCCTTCAGCCCCGGATTTTGCATCTGCTGGTCCCTCTTCTGTTGAGCAGTACTTGTTTTGTGCTGTTTCGTCTTAAGGATCTTCCCTGGTCATGGTGTCCTTGCTTCAGATCTCTGTACAAGCTGATGAAGTCGACCTTAGGTTCCTTGTATCATTTTAGATCTTCCCTGGTCATGGGGTCCTTGCTCAGATCTCTGTACATTGATGAATCGATCTTCAGGCATCTTGTATTATTTAGGATCTTCCATGGTCATGGGGTCCTTGCTTCAGCTCCATGTACATGAGCATCTTTGGGATGTAGTTGTCCTCCATACGGACGATGTGTCCTGTCTCACTAAGTTAGCGCTCGATGAGTAGATACTCTATGCTTAACAAACCACACTACGTTAGAACTTGAAGACCGGACACACAATCTTGTACCAGATGCATAAAATCTGAATAAATATAGTCCAAGATTTGGGGGGGGGGGGGGTTGATACAAACCATGGACCCCAAGATCTGATATCTTGGGTTCAGTCCCTGCCTGCAACGTTAAAAACTGGCCAGTTCACTGGCCCATCCTAATGGTGGAGTCACTTAAGTGTTTCATAGGTCCATTCTCCCCCTTCCCCATTTCAAGACCTTGCCAGTGCATAGGGTTTTGCGCAGGCTCAGGAAGTCTGTCAGATGATTCCTGGCAGATTAGGGTGGAGTGTATATGGAGTTATCCGAGCGCGGTGAATCCCTATTGAACGAACTCCAAACAAATTCCAAACAATCAAGATTTGAATAGCTGAGGTAAAGAAAATAAAAACTGTTCAATCCTGATATTTCAGCTATCCAATAATTCTCTTAACTCAAATGTAATCGTGTGTTTCATTACTATATTAGACGAGCGCTTATTGCGGACAGTTTCATTAATCTAGTCCATGCAAAATGGAAAGCTGTACGAAACGTTTAACCATCCTGATTTTATTTGTCTAAAAAAATGGAAATGTAATTCTGTCGATACGATTTATTATCTCTGTAGAAAATAATTTGTGTCCAGGTCATCCAGACCTCTTGTTTCTGGTTGCTTTAAATGAAACAGAACGGCGTTCCCATCAGCATGTGCATGACTTCAGACATTGTTGCGGAATGGACTGACATACATGCCTGAACATGTTTATTCTAAATATTCTTTTGATTTTTTTCCTATCAAAATTTGGAGATAATATTTACAAAAGGCTTTTATGTTTCAGCATATTTTTTACGATATCGTATTCTTTGTGTTAACTTTAACGATTACTTCAACATGACAAAGAAACCAACAAAAGAAAAGCAGACATGAAAGGAATGTTTGATATTTTTATTCTGAATACTCTTTGATTTTTTTTAAAGCATTAATACAAAAGGGTCTTTTGTGTTTTATCGTATTCCTTTCTAAAATGTTCTAATGTTTGTGTTAACTTTAAAGATGAAATCAGCCTGACAGAGAAAAACAGACATAGAGAAAGAAATGCATCAATAGCCAAACAGATTATATGACTGCTTAGGGTTAGTTCCATCATATTTGTTCCCGCTAAACAAAACATGGGGGAAGACATTTTTTCTTCTGTTTTGTTCGTTTCTCCTTTGTTGTCTTTTGTCTGCGTTTGACAAAAGCCAGTTTACAGAAAATGTGCGCCTGTCTTGTTTTATTATATGAAATACGCGTTTTGATTCGTGGTTATTGTTGTTGTTGTTTTTGCTTTGTGTGTGTTTGTGTGTGTGTGTATGTGCGTGTGTGTTTGTTTGTTTGTTTGTTTGTTTGTTTGTTTGTTTGTTTGTGTGTTTGTGTGTGTATGTGTGGGTGGGTGGGTGGGTGTTTCTAGGTACTGCTGAGCAAGCAACATTTTTGTTATTGTTGATATAATTGTGTGTGTGTGTGTGTGTGTGTGTGTGTGTGTGTGTGTGTTGTGTGTCTGTGTGTCTGTGTGTCTGTGTGTGTATGTATGTATTTGTTTGTTTGTTTGTTTGTTGTGTGTGTGTGTGTGTGTGTGTGTGTGTGTGTGTGTGTGTGTGTGTGTGTGTGTGTGTGTGTGCGTGTGTGTGTGTTTCTAGTTACTGCTGAGGACGCAACATTTTCGTTATCTTTTTATATGTACATTGTGTGTGGTGAGTGAGTGAGTGAGTGTGTGAGTGTGTAAGTGTGTGTGTGTGTGTGCTTGTGTGTGTGTGTTGTGTGTGTGTGGTGTGTGTGTGTGTGTGTGGTGTGTGTGTGTGTGTGCGTATGTACGTGTGTGTCTAAATGTGTGTGTCTGTGTCTGTGTGCGTGGGGGTAAGTGTGTGTGTGTGTGTGGACTAATGTATATTTGAACTAATTCGCTGTGCTTATTCGATTCCAAAAGCATCTCCAGGTAACCATCATCTGTGCAAACCAGCCTGATGTCGTGTCGGGTCGCTCTCCATTTGATTTAACGCTTGGCGATAAAAGCTGAATGATACAGTGTGAGTCTGTGAACACTGAGCAACTAGCCGATAACTGCGTGTGTACACCTTGCCTATTGTCTTCAGTACCCTCCAACACCTTGATGTCTTTGTGTGTGTGTTCAAAGACGGCCTGAAACATTATGTACAGGATGAAGATTTCTTTCTTTGTTGGTTGGATGGATGGTTGGTTGGTTGGTTGGTTGGTTGGTTGGTTGGTTGGATGGATGGATGTGGTTGGTTGGTTGGTTGTTGGTTGGTTGGTTGGTTGGTTGGTTGTTGCTCAGGGTGTTGGTTGGCTGGTTGGTTGGTTGGTTGGTTGGTTGGTTGGTTGGTTGGTTGGTTGGTTGGTTGGTTTGGTTGGTTGGTTGTTGGTTGGTTGGTGTTGGTTGGTTGGTTGGTTGGTTGTCAGGGTGTTGGTTGGCTGGTTGGCTGGTTTGGTTGGTTGGTTGGTCGGGTTGGTTGGATGGTCGGTGGTTGGTTGGTTGGTTGGTTGGTTGGCTTGATCTGGTGTTGTTGGTTGTTGGTGTTGGTTTGGTTGTTGGTTGGTTAGTTGGTTTATTTGTTGTCTGTTTATTTGTTTGTTTCTTTGTGTGTGTGTGTGTTTGTCTGTCTGTTTCTTTGTTTTTCTGTTGTTGCTTCGCTTTGTTTTTTGACTGCCTGCGTTCAAGCAAATACGAACCAGAAAGAAGAGAAACCTAGAAGCTGAACGCGTATTTAATATAACAAAATAAGACAGGCGCAAATATTTTTTTCTGTACACGCTTGACACAGACTAGTTGGCCCACAATTTTCGCATGTGTTGTTTTGTTGTGTTAAATACGCGTTGAATTTCTATTTTTGTGTTTTTCTGTTGTTTTGCTGTTGTTGTTGTATTTGTTTTGTTTTCCTTTTGTTTTGTTTTGTTTTCTTTTCTTTTTTCTTTTGTTTCTTTTGTTTTCTTTTTTTTGTTTTCTTTTCTTTTATTAATTTTGGGCCTCTTCTTTGAAATAATCTTTTCTTCAACAGGTCCTTTCAGTTTCCCAAACAATTTTATGATCTCGTTTTTCGTGTAACATGTGAGGAATCTGTGTTTCAAGACAAGAACATTTTCCAGACTGGATCCTTTTTTTGTTGTTGTTGTTGTTGCGATCTCTTAAAATTAATTTCTTTTATCAACGGATGGAGGTGTTAAAGCCATTTGCATTCCAGTGACGTTGAAGAAAACATGGTCAAGCCAAATTAATAATTGTTCTCTTTTTGTGATGGAACTTGTAAAATCAGATGTTGGCTTCACATTGAAATTGTCATTGATTTTGACAAAAGCCCTTTATGAGTTACAGGCATCTTGGCAGTGCTGAAATATTGAATTCCTGTGAGGAATGCAAAACTGAAAATTGTCATATTCGCCTGACCATCTTCATTAGTTTATTCATTACTTCTTTGTTCGTCTCTCTCTCTCTCTGTCTCTCTCTCTCTCTCTCTCTTCTCTATCTATCTATCTTCTATCTCTCTATCTCTCTATCTATCTATCTATTTCTCTCTATATCCATCTATCTATCTATCTATCTTTCTAGCTATCTATCTATCTATCTATCTTTCTTTCTTTCTTTCTTCTCTCTCTCTCTCTCTCTCTCTATCTATTTCTCTCTCTCTCTCATTCGCACGCACACACCCTTACTATTATTTTATTCCTACGTCTCTCGCTGTCTGTCTCATTGTTTCTCTGTGTCTGTCTGTCTGCCTGTCCGGCTGTCTGCCTGTCTGTCTGTCTGTCTCTCTCTCTCTCTCCTCTCTTTCTCTCTCTCTCTCTCTCTCTTTCTCTC
>CM060307.1:62098980-62108980 GCA_030674185.1 Monoplex corrugatus
TATATGTACATGTATGTATGTATGTATGTATGTATGTATGTATGTATGTATGTATCTTTGTATGTATGTATCTTTATATTATATATCTTCGTATGCATCTTTGTATGTGTGTATGTATCTTTGTGTGTATCTTTGTATGTAATTGTCTGTTTGCCTGTCAGTCTATCAGTCCATCTATCTGTCTGTCTGCCGGAGTGTAAGATGAAAATACATGCATTTTATACAGCTACGTGTGATATAATACATCAGAAAGACACACATAATACACAGAGAATGGTAGAAGTGGTGGTTGGAGGAGGGGGGGGGGCATGTGAATGTGTCTACGTGGGTTCCAACCTGTCAACGCTCAGAGCACAAAAATGAATCAAGAATGGCAATAACCGAACAGTGATTGAAGGGAAACAACCGCACTATAAACAGCAACACATTGTCATACAATATTGTCTCCCCAAGGTATGGGTAAATAGCTCCACTGCCTTGTGGACATCTCGGGAGAGAGTAAGGCTAAGGGAGTCAACCCTAAAATAAAAAACCGATGGAAGACAAGGGGACACCACCATCGTACTTTTCCCCAGGAAATCCATGGACAGAGGAAGAATAAAGAAGAAAGTTAACGACGTCAATAGGTGCTCCTGTGGAGCATCTTCGTCCGGTAGGGACTGTCATGCGGCGCAGGTGACACCAGACCGTCAGCCAGCTACTGCGACCAAAAAGGTATAGGTGCAATGAAGCTAAGGAAGCTTGGCTGAACACAAAATGCAAAGAGATAGAAGAACGACACAAAATGGATCCTCAGGGTATGTACAGACGAATTGAAGAAATTGTTCACAGGAAAAATACATGCACATCAACTGGTTGCTTAAAATTAAAAGATGGCACGCTTATCATGGAAAAAGACAAGGTATTAGACAGATGGGGAGAGTACATTAAAGACCTTTTTGAGGATGACAGAAACGAAGAACACATTATAAAAAGAACTTTGAAGGACCACCCATAATAAAAGATGAAGTCAGAGCAGCACTGAAAAAGATGAAACCAGGAAAAGCCCCAGGACCAGACAACATTACTACATAGATGATTGAAGCCCTGGAGGAATTTGGCATAGAAAAAATAACAGTCCTCCTAAATGAAATTTATGACACAGGAAAAATCCCCAAAGATATGTCAAAATCAATTTTCATTGCACTTCCAAAGAAGACAAGGGCTATAGAATGCGAACTCCATCGCACAATCAGTTTGATGAGTCATGTATCAAAAATCCTGTTAAGAATAATCATGATGAGGACAAGGAATAGAATCAAAAGAGAAATAGCAGAAGAACAGTGTGGATTTGTGGAGGGGAAAGGAACTATTAATGCCATATACATCCTAAGAACTACCATAGAGAGGTCAGTTGAGATGAATAAGGATTTGTATTTATGCTTTGTTGACTATACCAAGGCTTTCGATCGGGTACAACATGAAGAATTGATCAACCAAATGGAGAGACTCAATGTCGATGGAAAAGATCTACGAATAATCAGGAACATGTACTGGGAGCAAACAGCTGCAATGAGAACAGAAAACAATATAAGCTCTTTTCAAAACATCAAAAGAGGAGTCAGACAGGGTTGTGTTTTGTCACCAGATCTGTTTCCACTATATAGCGAAAACATCATGAGAAACCTAGAAGAAGACCCTGGATTAAAGGTTGGAGGGAAAATGATAAACAACATTCGGTACGCAGATGACACCGTGCTAATTGCAGAAAATGATAGGGACCTACAAAATCTTGTGAATATACTAGAAACAGAAAGCAAAGGTAAGGGGTTGGAACTAAACAGCAGGAAGACTGAAGTCATGGTGATCAGTAAAAAACATGAAATCCCCTCCTGCAAAATAACAGCAAATGGCACAACCTTGACACAGATTAATAAGTTCAAATACCTGGGAACGGTCATTTCATCAGACGGCAGATGCACATCGGAAATAGCTGGCAGAATCGGCCAAGCCAAAACAGCATTCAAGAAGACGACAAGCATTCTTACCAACAAATGCCTATCAATTAACATCAGAAAGAGAGTCCTTGAATGTTATATAGAACCAATACTGTTGTACGGATGCGAGGCGTGGACAGTCAGCAAGCAAAGCCAGAGCAGGATTGAGGCAGCTGAGATGTGGTTTCTCAGAAAAATGAGAGTACCATGGACAGCAAAGAAAACAAACGAGACAGTCTTGATGGAGGCAGACACAAGTCGATCACTGATAAGGAAGATTAGGAAAAGACAAGCAACATTTATAGGCCATTTTATGAGGAAGGGGGATTTGGAACACCTGGTCACAACGGGAAAGCTGGAGGGAAAGAGAGCACCGGGTAGACCCAGGGAGAGAATGCTGGACGGACTTGCAAGGTGGCTGAGGATGAAGAGGGTGGGGGAGATGCTGGGGGCAACAAGAGATAGAGATGGTTGGAAGTCCATGGTCGCCAACGCCATGCGGCAGGGCACCTGATGATGATGATGATTGTCTCCCATGGCTGTGATGAGCCTCACGGCAGTAGGCCCCATTGACACTGCTTGTGTATTTCTGTCTGTCTCATTAGTGCATTGGTCACATTTTTTTAGCTGGTATGGCATGGACTCTTACCAAGTCTGGGACAAACATGAAGGCCACTGAAGAGTCACGAATGCAAAAGGTTGAAAGTCATGGCACTAAGGTCGAGGTCACACGGACCAAAAAAGTTCCTAAAATTAGCACTTTCTAAGCTAGGCGTAGTCTATGAACAACACTTCCTACGGAACTTCTGACAACATTTGACTTCTGCTTTCACTGTTGACAGCCTACCATTGTCCTCGCTTTACGCGAAGTTTTGTTTCATCTGATGTTTTCTTTCAAGTGCCGTTGAGAAGTATACAATGTAAATTTTCTGTAGTCATTTTTGTATGAAAAGGGTGTTAGAAAGATTTGACCATCTTGGGTTAGGATTTATCATTATCATCGTCATCATCATCATCATCGTCGTCATCATCATAATCATCATCATCGTCGTCGTCATTATTATTTTTGTTATTATTATTATCGTTATTATTATTATTATTATTATTACTATCATTGTCAGGCTCGCTAAGACCTGATCTTACTAAGAGGGATAGACAGAATTTACAGTCCTATTTACCTATCGCCCCAACACACAGTAATGGTCAACAAACAACTATTTTTCATTCAAACATATTTAATATTGTCATTCAACAACACAGGAGTTCACAAATAACACATCAACATCATATTTTAAACAAAATTAATCACTGCACACCAAAAACACACGGCTTGATCCCTACATTTTCAAACAACCACGTCCAAACACACCAAGGCGCCTGGACTCTAACAGCAAACGCACAGTTATTGTCTGCACGGTCGACCTGACGATAGCCTTTCGCTATTGGCAGTCTTTACCAGAACGCTGTCTAACTCAGCTTGGCAGTCCCAAGCTGGTTAAACCACACAAATGGTTCTCAGAAATAAGCTTAATACCACACATTCATCAAATGCACAACAATGTACTAACATTGTATATTCCACAGCACTTCAAAGAAGACAAGGGCACAATCAAATTATAACAAAAACACAAATCCTTGAAATTTAGTTAAACTATCAACCGAAATGAAATAGAAGTCAGGTATAAGCAACCATCACGTTGCACAAGGCAAGGTAGATAATTTAGCTCAGCCCTGACAAAATTTTACAAACATATGAAGGTAACAATCACTTTACCCTGGACAACACACACACACGATTTCTCCACACAATCCCACACATTCCCCGGTTGGTTTTTAGTCCACACACTGACACCCCGCACTGCAGCACGTAGCAGAACGCACAAGAAGGAAGTTCCCTGATCCCATCCGCGTAAATGGCGAATTTCTCACAGAGCCCGATGAGGGATGAGATCTCTCTCTTCACATGCGCTGTAGATAGCTGCAGTCACTTTCAATCGTCAGTGCTTCCCACGGAGATCTGATGACGATGGTCGAGCATAGATTCTGCGCTGTACTGGTTACATGGCACAGGCCTACAAGATCAGATTACTGGATACAGTGTACAAGGAACGAGTTTCAGGGACTGGTTACAGGGAACTAATCACCTGTAGAAAATACAAACGATCTGTCGTTGACTACACATCACACAAGAAAAAAGAAAGAAAAAATCTCTCTTACATCACATTTTACCAGGACAACCGAACACACAAATCATCAGACACACCAAGACAACCGATAATACGGGCGTGACAGCAAAGACTCATCTACAATTTCTAATAAAGCTTTTCAGGGTCAAACTCCACATGAAATGAAACCATAGAACGTAACCACGACCATGGGCCCAAAACACTAAAACATTAACCGGCCCTTGACGATAGCCACACCCTCATACTGGCACTCAATATTAAAATCACATATCCAATTTATCTTTAACTTCCTCTGTCCAACTGTCTGTCAGTCTGTCACACGACACACATAACCTTATCTCCAAACAGTAAGCTCCTCTAAGTTTATCCCCAAACAGTAAACAGCACAATATACTTTTTATCAGCAAATTAAATTGGTTATCCTAACGTCACGGCTTGGATTCACAACGCCAGACCTATTCAACAACCCAGGGCGCACAGAATCGAAATAATCGCGAATTTACAACTCACGACGAGGAATAAATCCTGACCCAAACCTGTTACGACGTAACACAAGCCGATTGGGTAAACCTCCCAAACCCGTTTGGAACTTAGGGAAACTCGAAATTAAACCCATAAAAGCGAACAACCCCATCCATCAACAACAATAACATAACTCCACACGCACCTTGCCTCATCACACAAACATACAATTCCACAACCGACATACAAAACTTCCAAATGCACCTCCCTCTAACCAAACTCAACTTACACACAAACTCACACACACACACAAATCAGTAACAAACAACCCGAAATAAGCTGGCCCAAATACGACCCGATTTAGACTCATTAAACCAATTAAGACACAATTATTCACAATTATTACGACCATTCACGAAAACGCAGTCAAAGCAGTAGCAGTAGTAGTAGTAATAATTATAACAGTAGTAGTAGTGTTAAAGTTCTCATTATTACGACTATCATCATGACTACTGTTATTATTATCATCATTATTATCATCATCAATATTGTCATCATTACCATCACCAACATTATCAGTATTATCATTATCATTATGACTATCATCATCATTATTGTTGTTACTCTTGGTTCCACATAACCTAGCCGCTTAAACATCCCAACTACACATCTCCAACAGCACCTTTGTCTAGTGACCCTTCTTGTACTGCAGAAGCAGAATCTGGATAAGACTTATCACGAGCACGGTCAGGACCTTGTAGCGCTTCAGAGGAACGTCCTGGACAGCACACTTGCACAGAACAGAGAGGTAAACCTTCACGACGCACGAAGATCAAGTAAAAGACCCAGGCTGTGGCGATGGAACAAAAAGAGATGATGATGACAAAGCCGAAGGTCTGGGTGTCCGGGAGAGCGACGACCAGGGCGAACTTGAGGAGATCCATGAGCTGGTTGAGGGAGGTCTGCACGCCGTTCACGATGCCCCGTTCTGCTGGCACCACCTTCTCCAGAAACAGCTGGGTAATAGACAGGTCTGCCATATAGACACCTGAAAATGATAGAAAAATAAATGCACGAATATAGTTAATAAAACACACACGCACGCACGCGCGCGCACGCACACACACACCACACACACACACACAACACACACACACACACACACACACACACACACACACACACACACACAGGAGCCATATTGATTAATCTTACCAAATCTGCCCAAAAAGACTCCAGCCAGCAGAAAGATGACAGACATATAGGAATCAGGACCTCTTTTGCCCAACACATCGTTACACATGTTGTTGCTGCCAGTGCCATTAATATTGTTGTTGCTGCTGATGGCTCCGGTGGTGGTGGTGGTGGTGGCGTTTAAGGTGATATTGTAGAACATGGAAGAATTCTGGAAGTTGACAGTTGTTGGAGTTGCATTCTGGCTGACGTTGGCTGACATCTGATTTTACAAAACAAAACGATTTCTTCTTCCGTATCAACTTTTTTTTAATGAACTGACATTATGTACAGACATTCCTGTTATTGTGATAAATCATGTGTGAACAAGCAAATGTGTACCTATTTTCTCTGTAATTATGCTACGCTGCCCAAAAAATCACTGAAAGAAAGAAATAAAAGAATTCACTGGCGACCAAACCACACCAAAACCATAACCACACACACACCACACACACACACACACACACACACACACACACACACACACACACACACACACATATATATATATTGTGTGTGGTGTGTGTGTGTGTATGTGTGCACACACACACACAAACACACATTCACACACACACACACACACACACACCACACAACACACACACATACCACACCACAACAACCACACACACACAACACACACCACACACACACCACACACACACACAACACAACACAACACAACACAACACAACACACACACAACACAACACACACACAACACAACACACATACAACACAACACAGACACAACACACACACACACACAACACACAACACAACACACACACACACACACACACACACACACACACACACACACCACACACAAACACAACACAACACACAACAACACACAATACAACACAACAAAGCACAACACACACACACAACACACACACAACACACACAACACACACACACACACACACACACACACACACACACACACACACACACACACAACACATACATTCCTACGCCAAGATGGCGGCTTACTAACTGAACGGTTTAAGAGAGGAATCAACTGGGCAGAAAATGACACGCTCAAAACGTTGAATACTGCGTGGCTGAAACATTTTCATGACCAACGTGACAAGTGGATAGTTGGTGGTGATTTTAATGCACATGCCCCATTTTGGGACAAGAATTGTAAAAACATAACTAGCAACAGGTTGATTGAAAATATTATAGATTCCAATTTATACTTACTAAACAACGGACACGTTACCCGTGTCCCTGATATACCAACCCACAGACCCACAGCTATCGACCTTACCTTAATCTCACCATCGCTAGCACCAAATGCCACATGGCAAACAGAGGATGACTTGTTGGGATCAGATCACATCCCCATACTTCTTACCCTTAACCATATCACTGAGTTTGATGCAATACCACAAGATAGTCTACCCAAGTTTAACTATAAATTCGCAGATTGGCCCAGTTTTAAAGCTTTCCTACGAAATACAAGAACAGATCTATCTGAAACAATGACCTTAAACGATATGTACACATATTTCTGTAAGTCACTCTTAAGGGCTGCAAAAATTTCAATTCCAGAACTTAAAGTGTCAAAAACAGGAAAACATCTTGGAAACGTCTGGTGGAATAAAGATTGTGAAAAGGCAGTCAACGAAAAGAAAGAAAAATACAAACAATATATAGCGAACAGGTCATCTGAAAATCATACGGCAATGAAAAGTGCCAATATAAACTGTAACAGAGTCATAGAACAAGCGAAAGAACAATATTGGACATCTTTTTGTACATATGAAGTAAGTGATCATAAAGATATGCAAAAGATTTGGGAAAAACTGAAAACAATGAAAAATGGGATCAAGTTACCATCAATTCCAGTAAAGCTAGAAAACAACCCTCTACCTAGCTCACGGGAGAAAGCAGAAGCTTTTGCAGACATGTTTGCAGAGGTCTGTCGAATAGAAGGACTTCCTGCCTCTACAAGAAATTATAGGTTACAGGAAGAAAAGACCGACGCATACAAGGATCCTGCCCCAGATAATACGCACTATGTAAATAGACCAATCACGCTCCAAGAATTAATAGATGCCATTAAATCAATTCCAAATAAAAAGACATCAGTAGGATTTGATGCAATTTCCAATGAGATGTTGAAAAATTTACCAGAAATTTTTTTTAACTTGCTACATAGTATGTTTAAAAAATGCTGGAACAGTGGCAAACTGCCTGACTATTGGAAACAATCAATAGTGGTTCCTATACTAAAAGCAGGAAAATGTAATACTGACTTGAAAAACTATAGGCCAATTGCAATAACATCACACGTATGTAAACTAATGGAGAAAATAATTTTAAAGAGATTGATGCACTACTGTGAAAAGAATAACATATTACCAGTGAATCAGGCAGGATTTAGAAAAGGCAGGTCACCAGTGGAACTCCTAACAAAGCTAACCACTAATATCAAACAACAATTTGCCAGACGCCAATGTGTTTTAGCTACATTTTTTTATATAACTAAAGCATACGACCAAGTATGGCACTCCCGATTATTCCTCAAAAAATATTGGGCTAACAGGTCACATTTTTGATTATGTCAAATGCTTCTTAGAAGACCGTGTAATTCAAACAAGGATCGAAAATGTGCATTCCACAAAACGATTTCTTCAAATGGGTATCCCTCAGGGATCCGTTATTGCTCCCCTTCTCTTCATGATATTATTGCATGACTTACCCAGTAAAATTTCTAAACATGTAATTTTAGCTCAATATGCTGACGATTTATGCATGTGGATGCAGGTAAATATGAAAAGAAAAACTCCTTTGCGCTGTCTTAATTATACACGTAAATGTTATCAATTAGAGCTTGATAAAATAGCACGATATATGGTAGAAAATGGACTGCATCTATCCGTGGAATAAAACAAAGATAGTTTTGTTTAACAGTGGAGCTAACCCAGCAAACGTTCCCACATTCAAACTGGGAGATACTCTTCTTCAGTATAACGAGTCGATTACATTCTTAGGAGTTTTCCTTACAGCGAAATTATCTTGGAATCAGCATATTGAATACTTATTAACCAAAGCTCAAAAAACTTTAAATTTCTTGAAAATAGTTCGCAAACAATATGGGGACAAGATACATCAACACTTGTTCATCTCTGTAAATCGCTTATTAGATCTAAATTACCCTATGCCCAAGAAATCTTCTTCAGTGCACCAAAACACTTACTAACAAAACTGCAGAGCATAGATTTTAAAGGTTTCAAACTTGCATTCGGTCTTCCAATGCATGCCTCTTGCCTTCGCACATACAATGCAATCAAATTGTTGCCGCTTGATGAACAAAGGAAAGTCGCTTCTTCTAAATTTCTGTTAAGAAATACCACCATAGAAAAAGCATCGAAACAGAGACAAAAGTAAGATCAGACACCGACTTTCCGAAAAGAGCTAAATCAATATCCTCGCAGGTCACACTTGCAACATTTACAGCTGATGTTATGAAAGGCTCTGGAATTGATCTAGAAACAAATCCAGTAACTTTAAGACCTTCGTTTTCACCAGTACCCAGTTGGGAACTTCAAAGAGCACGATTTGACATATACCACACAGACTTAAAAAAAGAAGATAATATCAACTTACTGGTAAGTCAAGTTAAAAGTCATATAGAAGACTTTTATTCCGATCATTTGAAAGTTTACACTGATGGATCAATAATTGAAAGACAAGCAGGCTCAGCGTTTTTAATACCTGCTCTCAAAATTGAGAAATCTTTCTATATAGGACTTAATAAATCTGTCTTTACTGCAGAACTCTTTGCAATCTTAATGGCTTTGAATTATATGATAAATCTTTTTAGGACGATTCCCCAGATACTTTTTTGCGTTGATTCAAAATCTGTACTTCAAGCTCTTGAATTATCAAAATTACAAACAAGATCTGAAATGATATTGGAAATTACTCACTTGATTAATAGTTTATCCTTAAGAGACACTGACATTACTTTCTGCTGGATACCATCTCATAGTTCTTTTTATTACAATGATATGGTTGATAGGGCTGCCAAACGGGGGACAAAGAGCTCCCCAGATTCAAATCATATACAACTTTCCCTCTCATTGCATGAGTGTTATACCTTAGTGGACACCTATGTATGGA
>CM060307.1:62112152-62122152 GCA_030674185.1 Monoplex corrugatus
CAGTCCACTAGTAGTTTACCGATCTTGCTACACAGTCCACTAGTTGTTTACCAATCTTGCTACACAGTCCACTAGTAGTTTACCAATCTTGCTACACAGTCCACTAGTAGTTTACCAATCTTGCTACACAGTCCACTAGTAGTTTACCAATCTTGCTACACAGTCCACTAGTAGATTACCAATCTCTCTGCTCATGTCTCTGGAAAGAGCCAGGCGACGTGTACAGGAGGGTACAGGGGGGTCCTGTCTCCCCACTGACAGCCGACTGACACTGTGTCCATACAAACCAGGCCACAGAGAGCATGTCGATACCTGTGTCTTCAAGGGGATTGTCACAGCGTCCATACAAACCATGCCCTCGGGGCGTCGGGAGAGGGAGGGAGGGGGGGGGAAGAGAGAGACTACGAGAGATTGTGTGTGTGTGTGTGTAAGTGATATTATGTGTGTGTGTGTGTGTGTGTGTGTGTGTGTGTGTGTGTGTGTGTGTGTGTGTGAGAGAGAGAGAGACAGACAGACAGACAGTCAGACAGAGACAGAGACAGACAGACAAAGAATGAGTGAGAGAGAGGGAGAGAGAGAGTGCGTGTGTGTATGTGTGTGTGCGCGCGTGTGTCTGTGTGTACGCGCACGCGTGCGCTTTGTATCGTGTGTGCGTGCGTGCACGCGACGAACGTGTTCGTGTGGACGAGAGAAACAGACACCATACTCTCTCTCTCTCTACACAATCTGGTCTTTTCTTGGAGATTTCAAAGCCATAAAACTATGTCATAATCAGCAACGATGTTTCAACTGCTTTAGAGCTGATATCAAACGAATCTAAATCTACAATGAATGTGTAATTCTAAGTAGGTGTTATGCGTTTGGGGATCAACAATGAATATCTAAGTTTGGGGATTGAAATGATCTGAAGGACAAACTGAGAAATGAACGATTTTGTCATAACGTTAGGAAATCAAAATACTGAATACTGAGAAATGAAAGATCTTACCATAACATTTGGGGAACCTTGTGATCTGAAGGACAAACTGAGAAATGAACGATTTTGTCATATAACGGTTGGGGGTCACAGCGATCTGAAGGATAAAATGAGAAATTAAGGATCCTGTTATTTTCCGAGGTATGTTGGATTCAGGTACAAATCGACATTCCCAGATCCAAGACAACATGACAAAGAATCGGTTAAAAAAAATGGGAAAAAAAAGAAAGAAAAAAGAAACGTGAGAGAAACAGAAAATCTGATAAAGACGGGTTTTTACATCGTGTGAACACCTCCCGCACAGCAAAGACAGAGCCAGGTATAGACAACACGCGTCCTAAAGGCGGCCTCCCAAAAGATTGAAACGCAGGAAACTCAACAAATGACTAACTTTAGTCAGAACCAGTTCGTTTTGTATAAAGTATGACAGAGTTGGCCTGCAGCAAAGTACATTCCCAGATTTCTTGGGCGTTTATGGGATGTTTGTTCGAGACGTTTGTCAACATTAATTTATGTGTTCAGTTAAATGAACACCTATTATTGAGAAAGTTTACAATGAAGTGGGCATGCCCTAAATCAGCATCCAATCAGACCTAAAAGCAACCCAGTAACAATGACTAGTGGTTTACTGTATTTTCAGACCGGCAAAGTTTAAGGCAAACACACCACACACACACACACACACACACACACACACACACACACACACACACACACCACAACACACACACACACACACACACACACACACACACACACACACATTTCAGCTGTCATTTAAAACACTAAAAAACAAACAAAATGAAATCATAAAGACAAACTGATAAAGCGGAACACAAAGGTCCAATCACTGTTATCAAAGCTTGTACATATTCCGTGTACGTTGCATTCCGCACAGGACAAAAACTGAGTCAAGCATGGCTTTATTTCACGAGGAAGTTAGAGCCCTGAAAGACCAAGTATTTACCTAGGTTCAACTCGAACAGTCTGACAAAGATAGACAACAAAGGAGGAGGACAACATCCAGAACCAAGGACAATGAGTGGGCCAGTGTATGTTGGCTGGCGACATAACGTTAACTCTACCTTTGTGATACTTTAGTGGCTGGCAACCGTCAAGTGTTCCAACGGTTTTCCCTGGTCATAGCCGTAGTGAAGCACCCTTGACTCAATAAGAGGTGGCTGACCAGATTTATCTTTGAGAAATTCTTTGCTTTTATCTTGGTGTGTAAAATGCTACAAGTGACAGGAACCCCACTGTTGTCAAAGGTGAGGCTGAAAACCTGAGCTATTATATATCAACTCTATGAGCTTTATATATCAACTACATGAGCTTTATATATCAACTACGTGAGTTTTATGTATCAACTACATGAGCTTTATATATCAACAACATGAGCTTTATATATCAACAACATGAGCTTCATATATCAACTACATGAGCTTTATAATATCAACTGCGTGAGCATTGTATATCAACAACATGAGCTTTGTATATCAACTACATGAGCTTTACATATCAACAACATGAGCTTTATACATCAAATACGTGAGCTTTATATATATCAACTACATGAGCTTTATATATATATCAACTACATGAGCTTTATATATCAACTAAACTAAACGGAGAACAAAGATCTTATGAGTCAAGAAACACCTTCCTGTGGGCTATTAAAATGCCTATTTTAGGCTGTTTAGCAAACCTCTCTCCACAACTGTTATGATAAATGTTATGAAAGGCTTCTTAACTTAAAAGGACTGAAATCACAGAACACATACCATTATATTATCGAAACAAACGGAACCAGATGGAAGTGCACTCCAGTTTACGGTGTGTTTCCCAAGAGATCCCATTTCACATATATGTAGGATTTAAGAGAAAGATTTCCAGTGCAACGTGCAAATAATATTACATGCTGACACAGTCAACACAATCGAGAGTGGTTAAATGTATGGTTGACCAGATTTATGCCCTGGTATAAATAAATACGCCACCCTAGTACACCCAGCTGTAAATGGGTACCTGACCCGCTTTTAAGGATGAGAGGTAAAGTTACTAGGAAATGGATATGAAAAATGCTTCACTGTGTTTGGTTCAGATTCTAACACCCTACTCTCCCTTAATCGCTCACATTATGAGTAAAACTTGTCAACCCTACGTCAACAATGTTACACCGGTATGTAACACTTACTTGCCTGTCCAACAGTTGAATACTAGCCACTACAAGAACAAGGTGGTCACTGTGTAGTTTCACGTTCTGCATGTGTTAATTAAGTACCAGCATTTCTCCACTCTGCAGTATTCCTGCCTGATGAAGTTGTAGTACAACCACACGAACAGACGGTTATTGGATACGGTAAGGAGAGAGAAGGGGGGGGGGGGGGGATGCGGAACAAAGACAGTTGGTAACAAACAAACAAATGAACAGGGAAAGCATTTCTCTATTTTCGTACTAGTACTTTTCTCTTCCCCATTTCCCCCTGTCCCACCTCCTCACAGAGAGAGAGAGACCGACAGACAAAGGGGAGAGGGAGAGAGAAGAGGAAGAGAGAGAGAGTGACAGAGAGAGAGAGACAGGGGAGAGAGGGAGAGATAGAGAGGAGAGAGACAAGGGAGAGAGCGTGTGTGTGTGAGAGTGAGGAGACAGGGGAGAGAGACAAACAGACAGACAGACGGAGAGGGGAAGAGAACAGACAGACAGACAGACGGAGAGGGGAAGAGACAGACAGACAGACAAACAGACTGACGGACGGACGGACAGGCAGACGGACAGACAGACAGAGACAGAGAGAGTACTGCATTCCGACATATGAACAAGTCAAGGGGCCATTTCCCAATAATCTGGATGCATCTGTACCTGATAGTAACACGTCATTCAGCTCTGTATGTATTTGTGTGTGGAGTGTGGAGGGAGAGGAAGGATGCTCACGCGTGCGCGCATGCTTACCTCAATCCTGTTACAGCAATTCAAAATAGTTCCTGAAAGGATAGGGGATAGTAGTTGCATAAGCTACAAATTTCACTACAACTGCATATTCATACAGCTTTCACCATTTAATCCACAGGTTACATAAGGAGAAATAAGTATACAGCTGCATAAAGCTGGGATAAGACTTCCCTGAAACTGTCAAACATCCACATAAAGCTGGATAAGACTTCTCTGAAACTGTAAAACAACTGCATAAAGCTGGATAAGACTTCTCTGGAACTGTAGAACAACTGCGTAAAGATGGGATAGAACTTCAAAACTGTAAAACAACTGCATAAAGCTGGATAAGACTTCTCTGAAACTGTAGAACAACTGTATAAAGCTGGGATAAAACTTCTCTGAAACTGTAGAACAACTGTATAAAGCTGGGATAAAACTTCTCTGAAACTGTAAACAACTGTAAAAAGCTGGGATAAAACTTCTCTGAAACTGTAAAACATTCACATAAAGCTGGGATGAAACGTCTCTGAAACTGTAAAACATTCACATAAAGCTGGGGTGAAACGTCTCTGAAACTGTAAAACATTCAACATAAAGCTGGATAAGACTTCTCTAAAAATTGTAAAGCAGGAGCATAAAGCTGGGATAAGAGTTCTCTAAAAACTGTACAACAAGAACATAAAGCTGGGATAAGTCTTCTCTAAAAACTGTACAACAAGAACATAAAGCTGGGATAAGACTTCTCTAAAACTGCTCAACAAGAACATAAAGCTGGGATAAGACTTCTCTAAAAACTGTACAACAAGAACATAAAGCTGGGATAAGACTTCTCTAAAAACTGTACAACAAGAACATAAAGCTGGGATAAGAGTTCTCTAAAAACTGTACAACAAGAACATAAAGCTGGGATAAGTCTTCTCTAAAAACTGTACAACAAGAACATAAAGCTGGGATAAGACTTCTCTAAAACTGCTCAACAAGAACATAAAGCTGGGATAAGACTTCTCTAAAAACTGTACAACAAGAACATAAAGCTGGGATAAGACTTCTCTAAAAACTGTACAACAAGAACATAAAGCTGGGATAAGAGTTCTCTAAAAACTGTACAACAAGAACATAAAGCTGGGATAAGTCTTCTCTAAAAACTGTACAACAAGAACATAAAGCTGGGATAAGTCTTCTCTAAAAACTGTACAACAAGAACATAAAGCTGGGATAAGACTTCTCTAAAAACTGTACAACAAGAACATAAAGCTGGGATAAGACTTCTCTAAAAACTGTACAACAAGAACATAAAGCTGGGATAAGACTTCTCTAAAAACTGTACAACAAGAACATAAAGCTGGGATAAGAGTTCTCTAAAAACTGTACAACAAGAACATAAAGCTGGGATAAGACTCCTATAAAAACTGTAAAGCAGGAGCATAAAACTGGGTAAGACTTCTCTAAAACAGTAAAACATTTCCTTGAAGTCAATGTGTGGTGACACAACTCTGCTGCTTTGATATGGCAGCCAGCAAAAGCAAGCCAGCTGCCAGATATGTCACAAATCACTGGAGCAAAAACCATGATATAAGTGTAAAGCTATTTAGCTAACCCTCTCGCTCCTTTGCCCTATCCACCAGTTTCGTGCAGGAGGCTGGTAAACAGCGTGAGGGAGTGAAAGGGTTTCAGTGTTGGTGGCAATCATTATGCGACTCAATCCTATTCCGCCAATTGCTAGGACTGATTACTGTCAGATTATAGCATTCCAAAGCAGTATATTTGTTTGTTAACTGCAGCTCTATGTCACGCTAACATTTTCGTTAGTTTCATGTTGCCTTTCTACTTTAACACATATGTCAAACACGTGTGTGTCCCCGTGTGTGTGTGTGTGTGTATGTGTGTGTGTGTGTGTGTAAGAGACAGACAGAGACAGAGAGAGGGAGGGAGGGGAAAGCGAAGAAAGAGAGACAGTTAGACAGGCAGAAAGAGACAGAGGGAGAGCGTGCGCGCGAGAAAGAGAGAGAGAGTGTGTGTGTGTGTGTGTGTGGTGTGTGTCGTGCGTGCGTGCGTGCATGTGTGTGTGTGTGTGTTGTGTGTGTGTGTGTGTGTGTGTGTGTGTGTGTGTGTGTGTGTGTGTGTGTGTGACAGACATAGAGAGACAGACAGACAAGCAGAAAGAGACAAAGGCAGAGAGGGGGAGAGAGAGATCAAGTGTCAGAATTTCATCTGGAAAACTAACTTTGTTCCACAGTGTGATGGGATGATGACAGCCCACCGACGATCGGATTACAATCATTACACCAAGCACGCACACACACACACACACACACACACACACACACATTCACAAACGACAACCCCTGTCTGGGTGCATCTCGTCTCTCCAACACCCACTGTCTCTCTCGCTCAGGCAAGCACACACAATCACGTCCACCTCTCCGAATACAAACAACTGTTCAAATAGCGGTTCATATGATCAATGAAATCATCGGAAATGAATCGAATGCTTCGGGCTTCATTTACTGGCAGGGACGCAACTAACTAATCTACTCAATCCATCTCTCTCTCTCCTCTCTCCTCTCTCTCTCTCTCTCTCTCTCTCTCTCTCTCTCTCTCTCTCGCTCCTCTCTCTCTCTCTCTCTCGCACACTTTTAATACAAACTGAAACAGTGACATGCCTTTTGAGGATACTGAGAGACATACGCAGATACGATATGACGCTGGCTTAGGAGTGAAATTACATCATTAAGTCATGGGCACATCATGATGATGATGATGATGATGGTGATGGTGATGGTGATGGTGGTGGTGGTGGTGGTGGTGATGAGATGATGATGGTGATGGTGTGGTGGTGGTGGTGGTGGTGTGGTGATGGTGATGGTGATGATGATGATGATGACGACGACAATGATGACGACGAAGACGAGACGATGATGATGATGACGACGACGATGATGATAACAATAATATCATTCTTGTACAGCGCTATTCTCAAAACTTTCTTGGACTCACTGCGCATTCTGCACATTTTAGAAGACACAGGCTGTAATATATACTACAGCACTAACATATCGTACTCTCTCCCCCCCCCTCTCTCTCTCCTCTACACAACACACACAACCACACACACACACACACACACACACACACACATACACACACACAATACACACACATAACTAAAACAATGTTGCCGAGAAAATGATTCTACAGCACTTTATACGATTGCACAAGAAAACGAGCAGCAATTTTATTTATCGTAATCTCCTGCGAGCAATAATTCTCAACATGAATATGTAATGTCAAGAAAAACGTGTAATTTGTCTGTGCTCTTTCGCTCGCGACAAATCGAAATAAAACTGTGCTAACAACCTTTGTCTGTGTGCGTGTGTGCATGTAAAATCTGCTCCAGCTTAAGGCTGTTAACACACCTGTTGTTTTTGTTTCAAATCTAGTAAATCTCTCTCTCTCTCTCTCTCTCTCTCTCTCTCTCTCTCTTTCTTTCTTTCTCTGTGTGTGTGTGTGTGTGTGTGTGTGTGTGTGTGTGTGTGTGTGTGTGTGTGTGTGTGTGTGTGTGTGTGTGTGTGTGTGCATGTGTGCGTGTGTGTGTTCGCTTGACAAAGGCCATTTAGTCGAAAATTTGCGCCTGTCTTGCCCCTCTTTCGTCAATTCCATATACGCTCTCGATCACTTTTCATGTGTATTTTGGTTTCTGTCTGTAGTGTTGGCTTACACCAGCTTTCAGGAACGGACGGAAACTACACGTCCATGCTCTGTCATCCTTCCCTGAGATATTTAGACACAAGCTAAACATTCATTCAGGAACCAGGAAAAAACAAAAACAAAAAAAACAAAAAAACAAAAACAAAAAAAAAACGAAAATAGAATCAGAACGCGTATTTAATACAACCAGACAAGACAGGCGCAAATTTTCGGCCAACTGGCTTTGTCAAGCGTAAACGTAAGATCACAAACGAATCAGCACCAAATAAAGAATTAAGAAAAAAAAGGCAAAAATGTCCCTGTTGCTTCGTCCAGTGGTAGAAGCAGCAGGGCAGGGTTAGCCTTTTTCTCCTAAGTTTTTTTGACAAAGCAACGGAGAAGTTAAAACGTCTTTCTCCTATTTTTCGTATTTGGTGTTTTATTCGTTTTTGGTCTTACGTTTACGTTTGACAAAGGCCAGTTGGCCGAAAGTTTGCGTCTGTCTTGTCTGGTTTTATCAAATACATGTTCTGATTCTGTTTTCGTGTTTGTGTGTGTGTGTGTTGTGTGTGTGGTGTGTGTGTGTGTGTGTGTGTGTGTGTGTGTGGTGTCTGTGTGTGTGTGTGTGTGATTTCTGGTTCCTGTTTGCTTGAAAGCGGAAAATCGCACTTGTTTGGATTATACGTTTCATTCACCTGGTGGCACCTGTGTTCGTGTGATCTTACCGAGGCCTGAGTGATGGCAGGTATTCCCCGCAGGCATGTGGCACAGGAGGTCGGCCACACCGTTCAGGCACCTCAATCCTCCTCCTCTTCTTCCTCCTACTGTCTGCTTCTGCCGTCTTTCTTCCTCCCTCTTCTCATCCTTGCATTTTTGCTGCCTCAGTTTCTGAATCTTTCTTCCAGACATATTTCACGAGCGCCCGAAAAACAGCCTAAAGATTTCTAGTTTTGTTTTCACCAGTGGCACTCTATAAACAGAAATCCACGTTGAAATCAAGTTCCGATAATAAAAACAAGCCAGGGTCCAGGTGCACGACACGTTTCCATCTCCTACAAGCATTGTAAGTGTTAGCATTATTTCACTAGTACATATGTATTCGCATAACACTCAGACAATTCCAACATTTACAATGCTTCTAGACAATTCCAACATTTACAATGCTTCTAGACAATTCCAACATCTACAATGCTTCTAGGCGATCGAAACGTGCTGTGCACCTGGGCCCTGACTGACTGACTGACTGCCTCAGCCGCTAATGTTTAAATAAATGAATTAGTGACTGTATCAGCTGACAATCACCCACTATCCCAGTGGTACGTATATGCCGATTGTCTTCAAATTCATATTGCTTACAGTCCAGACCACTATAGCCATTCAAAAAAAACAAAAAAAACGTTCAATTTGTAAATCTTAATACAGCACGATTATAGTGAAACTGGGCATATGCTAGGTTGTTTATTAACCAAGAATAAAACTCCACATCGTGTTGCGTCGATGTGACTAATTTCATTACCCAAGGAACATCAACCCAAAAGATCGGAACGCTAAAAAGAATAGATAAATAAACAAACAAATAAACAAATAAATAAATGATTAAACGAAAGCAACAAAAAAATAAAACCGGAATGCTATAAAACGAAGAAAAGAAAAGAAAAAAGCAACTAACAACTTCGCATAAATGAAATACTCGACCACACAAATGCCAATAAATTACTTCAAAATCAAAACACAGCGAAGATATATCAGATGCACACACGACAAACAGCTAGGAAAGCTGAGTAGCCAAAAACCAATGGCATACTAGACCACACAAAACTAATAACACGAAATGACCAGGACAGGCCTACGTCTAGCTGTGTGAATACGGGTCTGACTTGGCGGCACCGACTCTGACCTTCAATTAATACAGTTAGGTACGTCTCGTTTTACTCTCATACAGCACCAACGGCACGCGCATACGCAGGCACACACACACAGACAACACTCACAGACACAGACACAGACACAATACACACAACACAACACACACACACACACACACACACACACACACACACACACACACACACACACCACACACACACACACACACACACACTTCAGCATCGAACAAACGAAGAATGGGGAAACAGCCCACACACAAAACATGGGGTAAAAACAGCGTGAGAGGCCACAAAACAACTACTTATTTCTTCTTTTCCTTCCCCACCCTCCTCTCGATCTCAAACTTTCTGACAACCACACAACTACTATTTACAGCATTTTCTCTCTCCCCCCCCCCCCCTTTCCGCCTCCAGTCTCGCTATTTTCACGCAGTATCCTGAGCAAGTCACGCATTCACAAGTGTCACGGCACTTCTGAACAATTAGCGAGCGTCAGTCCAACACTTATGGTACCTATGA
>CM060307.1:62132152-62134652 GCA_030674185.1 Monoplex corrugatus
TTCTTGATTACAGCGCTATTCACACAGTCCTTAAAAAAAGAGCTGAGATTTTGGCCTTTTGGGGGCTCACGTAATCCTGACAGCTTAGTTCTCCAAACTTTGGCATTTGCGACTCCCCACATACCTTCGACCCAAATTTGGTTAACATGAGTCATTCAGAAACAGCTGAGAGAATCTTGCTAACACATCCTGGCAATTTACACACACACACACACATACACACACACACACACACACACACATACACACACACAAACACACACACAACACATGCACACACACACACAACACACACACACACACACACTGGCAACACACGCCATCCACCAAAAAACACAGACACAGACACACACACACACACACACACACACACACGAACACACAAAACACACACACGCACTCTCTCTCTCCCTCCCTCCTTCCCTCCTCCCTCCCTCCCCCCTTTCCTCTCTCTCTCTCTCTCTCTAACATCCCTCCAATTTAATTTGAAATAATCCTCCCCTTTTCAGGGAATTCTTTTTCCAAAAATGGAAGTTGGAGAGAAGGTGACGTAAAGGGGCGGAAAAAAAACAACAGGGAGATTATAGGAAGGGAGGGGGTGGCAAGAAGAAAGAGACAAGAACGAAAAAGGAGAGGAAAAAAGGGTAAGAAGGCATAAAGAATGAGAGAAAGGTTTGTAGTCACGCAAAGCTATAACCTGGCACGAAAGCCATAAAGTATCATCACACGTCATGGAAAACCGATTCCACAGGATGGAAAACAGGCGAAAAGCTGACACGGCGCTTCAGAACACGATTCTTTAAGTTTAAAACGTAAGAAGCGCCAATCAAAAACATAAAAGAAATACGATGGAAGTGGATAAAACGAAGGCTATCAGTAATTATGGATGCGGGACACTGTCTCTCGCCTAAGAGTAATTGTGGACACATGATAAATTTTCTTCATAAAATATATACGCGCAACACACACACACACACACACACACACACACACACACACACACACAACACACACACACACCACCACACACACACACACACACACACACACACACACACACACACAACACAACACACACACACACACACACAACACACACACACACACACAACACACACACACACACACACACACACACACACACACACACACACACACACACAACACACACACACACACACACACATACTTCTTGTTTTCGTTCTTCGTGTAAGTGGCCTCACGGCAGCTTGACAAAAAGGAACAGAGTAAAATATGGAGAGCAAGCCGACACAAATGAACAAATAAGCATCAATGGTTGAGCATGTTCCAAAAATTAAAATTAAAATCTTACGTATTCTCCACATTCTCTACGAACGCTTCTCTTCCAGACCTTCAACACCCACCCCACCCCACCCCACCCCCCACCTCCCCCGAGAACCCACTCGAACACACAATCCTCTCTCTCTCTCTCTCTCTCTCTCTCTCTCTCTCTCTCTCTCTCTCTCTCTCACACACACACACACACACACACACACACACACACACACACACAAAACACACACACAACACACACACACACACAAAGTAACATATATGTGAGCAATAGTATATCTTGACAGTCCCTGTCTCACTGTCTAACTATCTTAAACTTAACAAATGCATCTTAATGCATAAAAATCATTCATAATAAATCTCCATACCTAAAGCGAAATATCTTCTGTGGAAAGAAACAAGAATCAAATTCCAAAATGATTTTCTCGTGTAGCCGGAAACAAGACTGGGTCTTTGTATATTTTAGTTTAGAATATTCTGGAGCAAGCTGTTGGACTGTTTACCAAAATGTTTGAAAAGTCCATTGCACTATCAGCAAAAAACATTTAACAAAAAAATAATCTTGATCATGACATATGTATTAATATCCATAACTGACACGTTTGTCACTACGATTCGTGCTTTGTTCACCCCCTCCCCCTTTCTTTTCATCCTTTTCAGTTTACTAATGTATGCGCAGCTGTGTATGTTATTACAGACGCTAGTATTGATGACATCTGTATCAATACAATCAGCGTGTGTATGAATATAGTCTGGGTAACTTGTCCACTGTGATCTTGTAAAACACATATATGCGTAATTTTGTAATGGTTGCCTTCCTTGTTCGGTTTCCGACAAGACGATTTTGCAATCTTACGAGTGAAATAGCTAAAACATGAACATATTGTTGCCCGGTATTTAAGTACTTAGTGGGCTTTTTTTCCTGAATGACCTCACACAGACACACAGACACAGACACACACAGATAATATAATATATATATATATATATATTATATATATAATATATATATAAATTATATATATATATATATATATATATATATTTTATATTTGAATATGTCCACGCATGTTTGTTATTCTTGTATGATTTGTATCTTGTTGCTGTAGATTTTGGGTGGTTTTTTGTTTTGGTTTAGGGTTGTTTTTGTTGTTGTTGTTGTTGTTTGTTGTGTTGTCGCGGTGTG
>CM060307.1:62157152-62159652 GCA_030674185.1 Monoplex corrugatus
ATCAAGCAAAGGCAGTATTGTTGTCTTTGACACAACAAGGCACACGCCTCCACAGTTATCCACCGAGATCTGATACCGCTACGTCAACACATAAACGTACTTATATATATATATATACCTTATCGTGTACGACGAGCTATTGGGCTATAAGTGAACAATCTGAAATTTCTCGTAGGATTAAAGCAATATATGTAGGGAGAAGGAAAGTGAAGCAGCGGAGCCTGAAACATCATCATAACAGTAATGGTATTGGTACTTAGTGATTGTCTGACCCCCAGTGCACAAAGTGTGCATGCTGAATTGCTGGTTGATATGATTTTACAGATTGTCAGTTCTGTAGAAATATTTACGTAAACGTGGTTACGAGTAAATAAAGTTTCCAGTCCACCCGAAAAAGAGTGTGAGTAAAAATGTTGACTTTTTGGGGGGGGGGGGGGGGGGGGGGGGGGGGCTCTGTGGGTAAAAATGTTGACTTTTTTTTTTTTTTTTTTTTTTTTTTTTTTTTTTTTTTGGGGGGGGGGGGGGGGGCTTTCTCTATTGGTACTTTCTTTACACGTAGTCATTCTCACAGAGTGGTATCTAAAGAGAAATGATACCGTATGTAGACATTATATATACGTTTGTGTCAGGCAGTTGTGTGGGTGATTTTTGTATAACAAGGTAAGGAGGATATTTATGTACCAAAGTAAAGTACAACTTTTCCCTGGGAAACAAAACAAAACAAAAGAGTGTCTACCAATACATGACTTTCACACACACCTTTCATATATTATCCTTTTACTGCCTTTCATATATCATCCTTTTATTGCCTTTCGTATATTATCCTTTTATTCCTTTCATATATATCCTTTTACTGCCTTTCATATATTATCCTTTTATCTGCCTTTCATATATCATCCTTTTACTGCCTTTCATATATCATCCTTCTATTGCCTTTCATATATTATCCTTTTACTGCCTTTCATATATCATCCTTTTATTGCCTTTCATATATCATCCTTCTATATACCTTTCATATATTATCCTTTTATTGCCTTTCATATATTTTATTGCCTTTCATATATTATCCTTTTATTCCTTTCATATATTATCCTTTATTGCCTTTATATATTATCCTTTTACTGCCTTTCATATATTATCCTTTTATTACCTTTCATATTTATCCTTTTATGCCTTTCATATATTATTGCCTTTATATATCCTTTATTGCGATCCTTTATTGCCTTTCATATATTATCCTTTTATTGCTTTCATATATTATCCTTTTATTGCCTTTCATATATCATCCTTTTATTGCTTTCATATTTATCTTCTATCCTTTTATGTATTATGCCTTTCATATATTATCCTTTTATTGCCTTTCATATATCATCCTTTTATTGTCCTTTCATATATTATCCTTTTATTGCCTTTTATATATTATCCTTTTATTGCTTTCATATATTATCCTTTATTGCCTTTCATATATTATCCTTTTATTGCCTTTCATAATATCTTTTTGCCTTTTATTGCCTTTTATTATTATCCTTTTATTGCCTTTCAATATTATTATTGCCTTTCATATATTCATCCCTTTATTGCCTTTCATATATTATCCTTTTATTGTCTTTCATATATTATCCTTTTATTGACCTATTATATAATTCACTCTTTTCTTGCCGCCACACCGTTTGAACATAAACCTTTTATTGCGTTTCCATATAATCCTTTGTCATATTTGCGGCTATAATATAACATCCTGCTTTATTCCCTGCATCAGATTATCCTTGCTTTGGCCAAACCCAATACAAACTCCTATCACCTAATTATTGGCTCACATCAATAATGAGTATTGCTTCAATTATTGATATGCCTTTCAATGTATGGATTACTTCCCCTTTTACTTCCCTTCAATCAGAGAATCATCAGCGTTCATCACGCCTCTGTCATATACATCTACATATTATGTCCTCTAGATTAGTCACGCCTTTTATGTATTATCCTTTTATTGCCTTTTATTATTTATTATTTCCTTTCATATATCATCCTTTTATTGTCTTTCCCTATATTATCCTTTTATTGCCTTTATATATCATCCTTTTATTGCCTTTCATATATTATCCTTTTATTGCCTTTTATGTATATCCTTTTATTGCCTTTTATATATTTTATTATTGTCTTTCATATATTATCCTTTTATTGCCTTTCATTATTATCCTTTATTGCTTTCTATATTATCCTTTTATTGCCTTCAATATATCCTTTATGTCTTTATATATTATCCTTCTATTGCCTTTTATGTATTACTGCCTTTCATATATTATCCTTTTATTGCCTTTCATATATCATCCTTTTATTGTCTTTCATATATTATCCTTTTATTGTCTTTCATATATTATCCTTCTATTGCCTTTCATATATTATCCTTTTATTGCCTTTCATATATTATCCTTTTATTGCCTTTCATATATCATCCTTTTATTGCCTTTCATATATTATCCTTTTATTGCCTTTTATGTAT
>CM060307.1:62164652-62194652 GCA_030674185.1 Monoplex corrugatus
CAGAGAGTGAGAAAGAGAGACAGAGACAGAGAGACGGGCAGACAGAGAGAGAGTGATAAAGAGAGAGAGAGAGATGGACGATAAACCAGACCTCACCTCACCTGCACTAAAAGAGAACAATATTAACTTTTCCTTAACAACGCCTCACACACAGACCATTGTGACGGCGAAGGCCAAACCTCACCTTCAGTAAAGGAAGAACACGAGCACAAGTCAATCACTGTAGCACTCTTATCACTATGAACCTGGATGACAAACTATATGGTTGTAATCAACAGAAGAAGAAAAAAATGACTTCTTTAATTACATCTGCTGTAAACCCGTTCAAAGGATAATCTGAAAGTCAAACCCATCAACTGCAGCATCAACTTCACCGACTGGGAAGATATCGCCCAGAACACAGCATCCTTGCGACAAATTTCAGCCACACCACCTGAGATGAGTGTTGACATAAAACTGAACCTCTCACTCTGCTTGCCAAAGCTGAGCACGCAGAGCACAGTGAGATCTGACCAGCGAAGAACACTTGCTATTCATTGGGAAGAAGGACCGGTGGAAGCAGAACGCTGGGCCAAAGAATTCCTCTTTGTGCCTCCGGGATAGGTCTTATACCCACATGAAGACCCACGCCAGGTGCAAAAGACGGGAATGCCTACCCATATCAGGTGCAGAAAGACGGGAATGCTTACCTATACCAGGTGTGCAAAAGATGGGAATGCCTACCCATACAATGTGCAAAAGACGGGAATGCCTACCCATACCATGTGCAAAAGACGGGAATGCCTACCCATACCATGCGCAAAAGACGGGAATGCCTACCCATACTATGCGCAAAAGACGGGAATGCCTACCCATACTATGCGCAAAAGACGGGAATGCCTACCCATACTATGCGCAAAAGACGGGAATGCCTACCCATACTATGCGCAAAAGACGGGAATGCCTACCCATACCATGCGCAAAAGACAGGAATGCCTACTCAGCCGTCGGATCGATGGGAAAGTCCATCATCGATCCCCACCCACAGGCATGTAGAGAAAGGAAGATACATTCTACGGTAATTAAAAAGAGGAAGACTACACTCTCCGGTTGAACTCGTTCTAGTATGTGGAACTGGAAGATAGCCCATGTGGGAATGGAAGATAGCCCAACCTTCATGACATCAAAGCAACGGAGACTGCTTTCTTTCTATTGATAAATGAAGCGCACTGTAAAACTTGAGGGGGGGGGGGGGGGGGAACAAACTTCATCGTTCTAGAAAGAGGGAGAAGACGAAGACGTTACATTATTCCCATAAAGAATTCTGTTAACGCAACTGCCTGTAAGGCTGGAAGAAAACCTCCACTTTTACTAAAATAAATGTTAAGAAGTTGTCTATAAAGCTGAAAGAAAATCTCCATTTTTACGAGAGAAAAAATTTGTTAGCACACTGCCTGTAGACTGGAAGAAAACCATATTAACTACAGAATTTTGCAAGCACACTGCCTATACAAGGCTGGAAAAAACTCTCTTTTACGATAACAACAACAACAAAAAAAGGAGGGGCGCCGTGGTGGGGTGGGGGGTGTCACGTGGAATGCTCTGCCTCTGCGACAATCCCTGTTTATGATGACAATGAACACCGTCCCAAAGTCCCAAAGAGGAGCACGGGGGATACTTAATCCATGCCAGAATCGTGAAACCGGCAGACGAACTTCACATTAAAGAAAAAAATCCTCCCTCTGGATCGATTCAAACTACATCTCTCTAGGAATCGATACGCAAAGCCTGTCTGATCCAAAAAGAAATCTGCTGACTTTCAGGTAATACGGCCATCCGACAACGACGGAGGTTAATGGGCTCCCAAATACTCCAGCCTTATTTGGCTCATTGTTTGTTTGTTCGTTCGTTTGTTTATACTCAAGTAAACACAAGCCTGGTATTTCGAAGAGACAGTTTAAGAAAACTGTGAAAAATATTTTTATACAGACTCGGTCAAATCGAACAAGCCGAACAGCCAGCCATTCAGTTCACTTTAATACATCAAAAACTTCACAGAATTCACTGAAAACTGAGAACTACGAGTTCAGAGACCAGTTAAAAACGAAACAAAACAACATCAACAAAACATGCCTGAGGTCCGTTTTCGTTCATTATTATACCAGCCAGAGAAAAATGCGAGTAAACGTTTTTATGTTTGGAGATTAACCATCTGATCTGCAAGTTTGCTAGTTTTCCTAGGAAGGCCTTATGCAAGGAAAAGTTTGCTGCATTGCATTTCTTACACGATAGAGGTCCAAATCAACGTGGCATACGCCAAAAATCTACACAGAAAAACCGTACGCTCTGATCTTGCAAGGCATTAAGACCCTATGTAACTTTCCGTTACGAGACTTTAATATCTACAGAACACTTAGTTTTGTTACACCAGCCTGTTATATCACGCCAGCTTAAAACCGCAGCTTTTTTATTTTTCAAGAATCATCGCACTTAGGAAATTTCTTTTTCGTGATCACTTTCATTTTCTTCTTTGTGTCACGTTTTCTTCGCCACCTTAATGGCTTCAGAAGCTGGCACGGTTTTTAAAATGCGATGATGATGATGATGACGATGATGGTGATAATCATGATGCTACAAACTTCCATCTAGGATTAACCCTTTGACTTCTACATCCTATCCATAAACTGCAAAAACTTAACTCTTTGACTCCCTCACCCTATTCACCAGTTTCCTGCAGGAATCTGGTGGATAGGATGAGGGAGCGAGAGAATCAAATTTTTGATTTGATAGCATGGTTGACAATGCAAGATGCTGGTGGATAGGGTGCGGGAGTCAAAAGGGTTAAGACTGCGTAACAGGGCTGTACTTTACCCTTACAGACAAAATATACCATGGCTTCAACCAGGCCCGATGGATACACAAATCTGCGGTATTGGTTAGAAGATTTCAGCAATAACCCATCCGTGAAATGGATAAATTCGAATGTGTGGTCCCAGTCTTCTCAATGAGCCTGTAGCATGCTCAATTCTGGACAGGAACCGGTTGGAGCCGAAAAATACCAACCACTACACCACGGTGACTAGTATAACATCGCAGATCTTAACTTGCACTGCAGCAAGCGCAAGACAAAGATACTTCTGGGAACGTATGCAACCAAATGAACCACTGATGTCCTAGTAATTGGCTTTCACAATTTTCACAACACTTCACTGCAGACTGTAATACACAGGCACAGAAATAAACTAAGCGAAAAGCGTGGCTAGGCTGCTCGAGCTACAGTAGACACCATGAGCGCACCATCCTGAACTGTCTGTCCAATGTGCCAGGTTCACTTTCCAAACGTCTGTTCCCTGCCAACGACCATATACCATATGATATGCAAATCACAATTGTGGAAAGATTCAACAGTTCATATAAGCCGCAAGGATAACAAACGTACACCGCGGGAGTAAACCGCTACGACTGTTTACACGGTGACAGGAAAACTGTATGTAACACACAAGTATGCGTCAGAGGATGTAGTAAGTCTTCTCCCTCTGTTTGAAGTTGGTATACGCTCGACAGGGCGATAATACAAATCGGAAATGAGTCAAGGTGAGGGCAGACCACTATCCTCCACCGGGCAAACAGACCGAGGGCGGAGAAGGAACAAAAGAGGTCACGATTGTATTGAGTCCCAAGCTGGATACTTGTTCTTAAGTGGACATGGTCGGTCAGAATTTGTCTCATAAAACTAACAATGGTATGTCTAGACAAAACTGAAAATTTGTGCCGAGGATTGTGTCAGTTCCCACACATTTTTTTTCCCAAAAGTTTGACACTGGTACTGGATGCATCACGATTTAAGTTCACAGCACACACGTTATGGGATCATCACGACAAGCGCTTTCACGTCGTCTATTTTCTTTACTATTGGAGATATGAAGATCTCACGATCATCACTATTAGATATATATCGATTCTAAAGACTATCACTGATATTCTCAAGGCTGTTACTGTTCCTTTAGGACAATGTCAGTGGGTACAATGTATGCCTTGGATAATGGCCATTGTCACAATTAATTTCTCATCACACGGCAGTCTTTTTCGCGCGTATGGCACTATACCTACATTGCAGAACCCCCTTCAGCAGAATACGCATTGTTGTAGTCAACTGGTGAAAAACATAGAGATGTACAAACTTTTTAGCAGACAATTCAACAAAATCAAGTTAAATAATTTTAAGCTGAAGTTTCGTTTTAAAAAAAAAAGGCAGAATTTTTTTTTAAATCTTTTCAACTGCCTATTTTTAGACTTCAGGGAAAAATTATAGAAGATAGACCAAACTTTGGACTACATGCTGATTTTGTTTTATACATGCATTTACAACACGTTCGTGAATACTTAGGGATAGGAACTTATTTAAAAACCCGATAAGCAAGTGTGCGTGAGTGTGTGCATGCGTGCGTGCGTGTGTGTGTGCGTGTGTGTGTGCATGTGTAAGTGTGAGTGTGTGAGTACGCGTGTGTGCGTGTGTGTGTATATATGAGCACGCGCGCGCGCGCGTGTGTGTGTATGTGTGTGTACCTGCGCGCACGCACGTGCGTGTGTGTGATCGCGAGTATATAAGAGACAATAGAAAGACCGACAAGCAGAGACAGAGACAATAATTCATGATGATGTCACTAACAAACAGACAGAGACAGAGACAATAATTCATGATAATGTCACTAACAGACAGACAGACAGACGGACAGACAAACAGAGACAGAGACAATAATTCATAATGATGTCACTAACACACAAACAGAGACAGACAATAATTCATGATGATGTCACTAACAGACAGAGACAGACAATAATTCATGATGATGTCACTAACAGACAGACAAACAGAGACAGAGACAATAATTCATGATGGTGTCACTAACAGACAGACAAACAGAGACACAGACAATAATTCATGATGATGTCACTAACAGACAGACAAACAGAGACAGAGACACTAATTCATGATGATGTCATTAACAGACAGACAACCAGAGACAGAGACAATAATTCATGATGATGTCACTAACAGACAGACAACCAGAGACAGGGACAATAATTCATGATGATGTCACTAACAGACAAACAGAGACAGACAATAATTCATGATGATGTCACTAACAGACAGACAAACAGAGACAGAGACAATAATTCATGATGATGTCACTAACAGACAGACAAACAGAGACAGAGACACTAATTCATGATGATGTCACTAACAGACAGACAACCAGAGACAGAGACAATAATTCATGATGATGTCAACAGAGGCCATACAGTAATCCTTCTTCAGATAAACGACAGCCGAAGAACATTCAGTTCTGACGCACACACGAAAACAGTAAGTAGTAGAAGGTGGCAAAAACGACTTTTCTGATGTGGTAAAATTTTGTGAAAGGGAGAGGACAAGGAGGAGGGGACAGGGGGAGAGGGAGAGGAGGGGGAGAGGACAAGGATCAGATATTAATAAATCGCAGTTGCCATGACCTGCTCGTGTCGAATCAGATCTCAGGTCTCTGTCCTTGTAAAGTGAGATAAGGGTAACATGTTAAACAAATAAATAGAAACAACAAAACAAAAAATGACAAAGCAGGGGAAGAGGACAGAAGTGAGACAAACAGATCTTATAATAATTTGAGAGAGCCAGATCAAAGAGGTTATAAGATCTTGGCTCAGACAGAGCAGACAGACACAGACGGACAGAAATTGATCTTCAGTCAGATGTACGACTATCTTTTAATACTGCCAGGACAGTAAGTGACTGACTCAGGTTCACATTTCTTATAGTCCCTGCCGACTACTACAGCCATATCAGGGCTAACATCACGTTAAAACCAACATCCAAGTTCATTAAGTAAAAAGACGACTGGATGGTTGGGTATGTAAATGGAAGGCTGAATGAACGGATAAAATAATCATGGCAAATGCTATAACTCGCAAATGTACGATCCTTCACGCTGGCCAGACTTGAAACCCAAGGCTCAAAAACAGTGTGTTGTACAGCAAGCCCGACGTACGTGGTGTACTGCAATGTGTAACTGCCCTTTGTGACATTCGTCGAAGGAAAGCTGCAGATAGTTTTGCGAAACATGGTGCCACCAAATAAACAAATAAATAAATAAATGAAAATATGTGCCTAATCTCCGATTTCAAGAAAAGAAGACATTGCCAAAACCATGTCAAAATTACATCAAAGGAGGATGACTACGAATATCATCTGACCAGACAAGAAGAACAGGTCATCATCTTGAGACTCCACTCTGGACATAACAGACTCAAGATAACAAGACTGAAGCTGGTATCCTCCCCGATGCGTTCCTGCAGTGCACATCATCCAGATGTGTCCAAGCCCTGTCTAGCTGATCTTGCTCCACTTCATGTCAAATGGCATAGCTCACAAGGGAATTTCGTGCTCCGGCACCGTGCTGAAGATCTGACCAGCTTTGCAAATGAGAAAAAGAGAGCGAGAGAGAAAGACAACAATAACACTTTTCTAACGGTTGTAAGTTATCGGTTAATAGCCATTTTTCACACTTGCCGTTGCTGATCTACATACCTACCTAGAACTAAAATTACATATGAAAAAATACATCGATAAATCAATAAAGTAAGACATCGTGCATGGGAGTCTCAGCAAACTCTTTGACTGTCGCGTTAGTGAGAAAGACAGAATGAGAGAGAGAGAGAGAGAGGGAGGGAGAGAGACAGAGAGACAGACAGAGAGACAGACAGACAGACAGACAGAGACAGAGACAGACGTAGAGAGAGACAAGGGAGATGGACGAAAGAGGAAGGAAGAAGGGCGAAGACTGAAAAAGAAAAGGAAGGCAGAAACAGAGATGGATAGACAGAGACAGAAGAAACTGCTAACAGGAAGATAGAGAGACACAGAGAGAAACGCAGAGAAGAAAAGAGATAAGAGCAAGAAGGCGAAAGGAGATACTCAAAACCTTCAGTGAAAACCCATCAGCCGTCACCGGAAGGCCACCAGCCCCTTAAACCCCCGTGTCAGACGAACGGCTGAAGACGGGCAGCGACGAGTCAAGCCGGCCACTTGTAAGACACTAAAACAGTTCTAATCTTTCAACCCTACCACTCCCTCATCCTATCCACCAGCTTCCGACAAGACTGTAACTCTGAAGTGTCGTTCCCTCACCTTATCCACCAGCTTCCGACAAGACTTTAACCCTCTGATTCCCTCACTCTATTTTCTAGCCTCGTGCTTTGTCAACCATGACAGTAAAGCAAAATTTTAACCCTTTGACTCCCCTCACCCCGTACACCAGCTTCCTGCGCTGATGGGCAGGGTGATGAAGTCAAAGGGTTAAATTTTTGCTAATGGTGGATAGGGTCCGAAAATTAACGGGTTAACCCTTCTGTTCCCTCGCCCTATCCTATCCACCAGTTTCCTGCCAATAGGAAGCTGGAGAATATGTTGAAGGAATGAAAAGGTCAAACTCCCGTCTCAGCAGCCAGACAGCAGACACCGGGAGGCAGATCAAGCCGGTCGCACGTTAAGACACCCACCAAACACACACGCCATCTCTTTATTTCTCAACTTAAAGAGGTGTGAAAAGAAAAAGTATCCTCTGATACCTCAAATCTGCTCCCATATGATATATTTCACAATCACTACCCTCTTTCAGTCTGGTTTCCAGACAAGGACGAGAAGATCTATGAGAACTAAGCTCAGCTACAGGGGATAAAGAAAAAGATCGATCGCTCCTAGACCATTACAGGCAGAGATCTATGTCTAAAAAAGACAGAAAATCTATGGGTACAGATGATCAGCTACACTACAGAATATAAGCCAGAATATTTAAGCATTGTGCTTAACGAGAGACACGAAAAAGTCTGAGTAAATGCTAGAAAGGGCAGTTATTACAAAGGATAACGAATATCTACGACCGGATACAGATAATCTATGACGACAGAGATGTACGTGACTATCAAAAGTTTGTTTGTTTGTTTGTTTGTTTGTTTGTTTGTTTTCTTAATGGGCTTCAACTGTGCGAATTCACACAGAGCACCCTTTCTTTTTCATTTCATATTTTAAGGGTATTGCACATGTCCTTTATTGGTCCCTTTTTTTCCTCTATATGTATCCCCCCCCCTCCCCCCATTTATGGTTGGTATATTTTTGTTTTTCTTCCCTCCCCCTTCCCCCACTCCCTTTTTTTCTTTTTTTTTCTTTCTTTCATCCCTACCTTTTTTTCCCTTTCCTTTTCCTACTGTTTTTCGTTTTCCTATGTGAAATGGTGATAGCATGTGCATGATCGTCTGTACAGTACTATCTGTTGGTCTATCAACGGACATTATGAAATTTTCATTAATGACTTACATGCACACGTATGTACGAGTTCCTTCGTAAGAGACGAACAGAGCTACTCTATGACTACCACGAACGGTAGATCCATCACTAGAAGAGATAAAAGTTCTCCAGCCGATACGACTATCAAGGACAAATATTAAAACAGACAATGTATGGCTATGAATTAAGATGAAAATGTACAAGTATGGAAACAGAATACATTATGATCAAGACAGAAGATAACATAACCATTACAGACGATATGTGACTGACCGATTATGACAGAAGATGAATGACTATGATACAGAGAAGATGAAATAGTGACTACGACAAAGAGTCTAGTATGAGAAACGCACTATGTTGACAATTCCCAACTGTAAATGCTGGTAACTGTAGAGAAATATGTGACAATGACAGAAAACGTATGGCATTCACACACTAGTGTATGACCATGAATTGACAGACATACAATCTTCAACTATAACGGTACGAAAAACCTGGAACATATCTATTGTGAGACACCGATAATATAATCTATGGCTATGGGAGATAGAGAATGACTAAGACAGAAAGAGAATGACTATGACAAACACAGATAGATATATATGACTGTGAGACACAGAGGCGTATTACCGATCCATGGACCAAAAATGAAAATTACTGAAAGAAGATGACGGATAGAGAACATCTGAGTATTTATTAGAAAGTTCTAAAAATGTCCATTAATGCCTATGCCGCCACAGATTGTGGAATTAGCAACAAAGGTGAGATACAAGGATGAGTAAGACTCTGGACTAAACATGGTTTTTCAAAAACTCCAGAACAAAGATCTATGACCCGAACGTGAGGCCTAAAATAACAGAAATGACAAGACAGGAGGGTGGGGCGTGGAGGTAATTTTTTTGTTCTCAAGGACCGAGAAAAAAGTAGAACTATCAATGATAAACATCAACAGCTAGAGATGCTACATGTATGTTGATGATTGACAAGAATTCTACGTACTTCAGGATAGAACAGACTTGTAGTTGTAGTGAAAGTATAAGCCACGAAAGACCGTAGGACGTTGCGCCGGATGGTTACAAAATAATGAGGAAGATATACAAGAGTGCTTATGAAGAAGAAAGAAACTACACGAGTTTTGTGACGACATGAAACAGTGAGGATCACTGATGGAACAGAAAAAAATCATCGACGTACGACTAAGACGCAAGAAATTAAAGACTTTCGTCTGAAAAGACTACACAGACTGGATATGATTGGATTTATTTTCTTGGCACGACGCGATTTTCCACGTGAAAGCTGGATTGCTCTTCACAGGAAAAGCAAATTGCCACAATACAGCACCACTGATGTTATGTTATGTTATATTATGATTATGTTATGTTATGTTATGTTATGTTATGTTATGTTATGTTATGTTATGTTATGTTATGTTATGTTATGTTATGTTATGTTATGTTATGTTATGTTATGTTATGTTATGTTATGTTATGTTATGTTATGGTATGGTATGTTATGTTATGTTATGTATGGTATGGTATGGTATGGTATGGTATGGTATGGTATGGTATGGTATGGTATGGTATGGTATGGTATGGTATGGTATGGTATGGTATGGTATGGTATGGTTTGGTTTGGTTTGGTGGTTTGGTTTGGTTTGGTTTCCTTTCGTTTCCTTTCGTTTCGTTTTCAGGTTTTTCAGTTTACCCATCAAAGTGCACTTTTTAACAGAATTTTACCAGGGACAACTCCTTTACTGCCGCGGGTTCTTTGGTGTGCACTGAGAGCATGGTGTACTCACCCAAAACGTCAGTACCCACTCAGACCCAGTAGATCTAGCAAAAGAAGAGGGAAGGGGAAAGCAAAAACCCCAGTGAAAACGGGACTCAAACCCCGGACGTGCGGACCCTGGCGGACGTTTTCATCTTTAACCACGGGGCCACCACTCCGTTCTGACGAAACGCATAATACCCCCGGTTAAAAATGCAGATGACCTTTTCCATCAAGGGCAGATATAGACCAGGATAAGACGCGTGAGGGTGTTCGGATGTACAGGACAAGATCCCTGAATCGGTCGGGTATTTAATACATGATCAAGGTTTTTAACACTCGCAATTCCCATTAGTCTGATCCCTCATCGGCTTTCCAGGAATGACATAAGAACACGAAAATAAACCTGGCAAAAGCAAAATCCGACAGGAAAGGAGGGAGGAGGTGGTGGTAAGATAAATCCTCTCAAACCTCCCCCACCCCACACCCCTTCCCCATCAAACAACTTTCCTTCCTACCTGTCAGACGTCATGTCGAGGAGGAGGGGAGAAGAAGGTGAGGGGGGGGGGGAAAGAGAGGGGAGGGAGAGAGTGAAAGAGAGAGAGAGTGAATGAGAGAGAGAGAGAGAGAGAGATAGTTGGAAAAGGAAAGTGGGTAGAAAACACATACACACCACACACACACACACACACACACACACACACACACACACACACACACACACACACACACCACACATAATGGGAAGATTTATGGCGCACATCTAGCTTGGGAAGTGTATAATGTCGATTTATCACAGGGAACATCCCAAAATGGAAGAATAAGCACAATTCTAACCTTTTGGCGTGAGTGTGCTAGAGCGGCTTACCTGAGCCAAAAGAGGTAAATAGGCATCAATATCGTTTTTATTCGATATATCGCTGCTCCTGGCTCATAAACATGGGGACCCATAAAGATACACGTCATCATCGAAACGTAACATGGGGAACCATAAAGATATATGTCATTACAGAAATGTAAGATAACTAATCCTCATCATCGTCACTGTCATTATATCTTTATATTTTTATACAGTTCATAGCGCTGCACGTGAAAGCGTGAACTAGAAATAATACTTTCATATAACACCTTTAACTGATGAACTGGTCGAAAATTCTGAGTTTTTAAAAGACAATATACATAGAAATAGGATTAAGTTCTTATAGAATTTTTGTCTGAATGTAACAGCAAAATTCACTTTAAACAATTTAAAATGTTGAAGGTAAGAGAAAAATTCACTGTAAATAAATTAAGCTGTCTGAAGTACTTGCTGGAAACAGACTATCCAAAGCGTTTGAAAGACTGGGCATCACGAAAAAAAAGTGGACTTCGTTTTCAACAGCAGAAGGACACAGAAAGTATCAACATCTGCACACGAACTGTTCTATCTCATTGTACGTGTTGACAGTGGACCGATGCCAAATGTAAGTTTTATTACATCAACACGCTGCATATTGTTTTATTTGTATCACCTGCCTGACACTCACCATGCTGGGTCTGATAACAGCTTGCTTTCAGTTGTCAGTAGAAGTGAAATCTGTCACAGGATTCTGCTTTATCGTGCTATTCCTGTGGCCTACGAATGACCTACAAGACCTTGTTTCTGACAAATACGTAGTAGTACTAAACTGGAACAGGATGTTATAAAAAGAGTCGTGGTTGAGGTCTTACCACCTGCAGTTACTTATCTCTAACAAAACACTGATATTATTTGACATTTGTACTACTACTGAAAAGAAAAGATAGGAATATCAGGGGCGTCAAGAATATATCTCAACGAAAAAAAATATATATCGCTGATCTGGTAGGCCTACAGCCTAGGACCTGATTTTCATTTTACATGTATAGGCCTATCAACACTATTTACTTTACACAACCCTACGTCTCGTTTTCTAATACGATATCCATATTTTCGAACAAACAGTGGTGTTTGGTGGTGAAGGTGGTGATGGTGATGGTGTGTGTGTGTGTGTGTGTGTGTGTGTGTGTGTGTGTGTGTGTGTGTGTGTGTGTGTTGTGTTTGTGTTGTGTGTGTGTGTGTGTGTGTGTGTGTGTGTGTGTGTGTGTGTGTGTGTGTGTGTGTGTGTGTGTGCCTTGCCTATTTTACGGTTGAAACTACAATGTTTATGCATCGACATAAAACGATCACTGAATCACATAACCGCACACTAGCACTTCACTCGAACAACTTCGTTCCTCGTCTTTCTCCAACGTCGTGCCTCTCATGCTCACAAACCTCAAAACGGTGTTGGGTCTTCAAAGGCTCCACAAAAACACGGACTGTGTTATCTTCTATAATCAGTGGACATTTAACCTCCACATAGCATGATCTAAACCGAAGACGACAATCCCTGAACTGACACTATCACTGTCACGGCCATTCTTTTAGCACACATGTGGAACGCACGGCCACTCTAGTCTATCACAGGAAAGAAGGCAGCATGTGCGTACAGGTAGCAAGGTGAACTTCCCAAAACCAACAGCAGATAACCTTTCACGCCGCCTACAGCCGATAAACCCACGACCTTGCCTTTTCGCTTTCACACTCCTGTCAACCCGAACTATCCTCTGGCCCTGATAGCAGTGACCCATAGCCAGGGAGACACGATAGTGTTTGAAGGTTAGATTGATTTTTTAAGGATGGGGCGGGGTGGGAGGAAGGAAACGAGACATTACACAGCCAGTAAACTATATATCACCACACGGAGTTTGTTGAATAGCTAACAATCCATTCTTTCACAGGCAGTTATAGCACTGCCCTATCTCAACTTATTGCAACGGCTATTTCTCAAGTCAGGAAGAAATACACCGCAAAAAATACGCTTACCACTGCAGAAAAGAAAAAAAAAAGAACCTTAAACACCCACACGGTCATAGACTGCAAGTAAATAACAATTTTTCTCCTTTTTTCAGTCAGTGTAGTCGAAAGGTCTTTCACCTGGATTTGTTCCTTTTAACTTTCACCTGCCCCAGCAGCTTGGTACACACAGAATCCCCCCTGACACCTGTCCTGAACAAATTTCCTCCCGTCAGACTCCAACCCTCCGACATCCCACCTCTTTGTCCCCCAACCCATCCTCCCTATTCCAGTTTAACGGAGTAACGGTTCCCCCACTAAGTACTGTCTGCCCTGTCAGCATCAGCTCAGTAGCAAGTAGAGTTCAAGGCAGCTAGCTAGGCCCACTGTTTTCACTTGTGGGCTGACCACCTGTCATTTTTCTTTGTTCGCTGTCCGTCCAGCCAACCTCTACCATGGTTGAACGAGACGAGTGGGGTATGGGGTGGGGATGGATGAGTCAGGACCAACAGGGGAGGAGGAACAAAAAGGGAGGGGGTGGGTGGAAATAATTTAAAGTAAAACCCGTCTTTCTCACTAAAACGTTTCAATCTCGGTCTTCCAAAATCAACAAATACTGATGTCTTTGTCAAATCAGTTTTTAGCATGACTGTTGAATGCCGTGACCAGAGTGAGTGCATCCTTTCACCATCCTAGTAACATAGTTATGTCACCGCAAACAGTATCTAAAATTTCACCATTCTTGTTACATACTCACGTCACCACCAACAATGCTCTATATTTTACCATTCTTGTTATATGTACAATCACGTCACCACCAACAATGTTCTACATTTTACCATCCTTGTCATACAATCACGTCACCACCAACAATGTTCTACATATTACCATCCTTGTCATATAATCACGTCACCACTAACAATGTTCTACATATTACCATCCTTCTTATACAATCACGTCACCACCAACAATGTTCTACATTTTACCATCCTTGTCATACAATCACGTCACCACCAACAATGTTCTACATATTACCATCCTTGTCATACAATCACGTCACCACCAACAATGTTCTACATATTACCATCCTTCTTATACAATCACGTCACCACCAACAATGTTCTACATTTTACCATCCTTGTTATACAAGCACGTCAACACCAACAATGTTCTACATTTTACCATCTTGTTATACAAGCACGTCACCATCAACAATGTTCTACACTTTACCATCCATGTTATATAATCATATCACCATCAACAAAGTTCTACATTTTACATCCTTGTTATATATTATAATCACGTCACCACAAACAATATTTTACGTTTTACCATCCCTGTAACACAATCACGTCATCATCAACAATATTTTACATTTTATCGTCCTTGTTACACAGTCATGTCACCATAAATAATATTTTATAATCCGTGTTGCCATCAATTCAAGCCACGTGGTCGTATACAAAATCTTTACAGACCTGTCCAAAATAATTTCGTGACACTGCACGAAAATCTGGAATAAGAAAGAAAAAGAAAAGAAAAAAAATGATAAAAGGAAAGGGACTGGGAGCCGACAGATAACGAAACTGGATTGGACCAGATTTTGATCAAACTCGAATGAAGCGCAAAACTGCCAGAAATTAAGAACGCAACTAACTATTCATATTCTAAGAGATTCAAATTCTGCCACAACCATGTCTGTCGCTGGAAAGGTAAACACATGAAAATCACTGTCAAATTCAGACAAAACAGCCATGCTTAACAAAGAGCACACTGAATGCATCGAAGAGGGTCCCTCACTGTTGTTCAGAGAGACATCTCAACAAAAAGTCGCTGATGTACACACAGATGGCTGGAGAGAAATCGTCAAGAATGTATGTGAAGACAACATCTGCCTTGTGAGCTGATTCACCCCATCACAATGCAACGACTTTAATTGATTGGTCCGTGTCAAACTTCATTCATACTGCCGACAGCCAGAGAGGCTCATCTTGAGCATACTGAAGCGAAGATGTCAAATACCTATACGTGATGTGAATACTGAAGCAAGCATCTATATAAACTTTTTTTTTCTTTCTTATGAAAGCAAAAATATTGATTCTGATGGACCTTTGGCGTCTGAGTGTCTAAGGGACGACTATCTTCGTATGATTCAGCGAACGGAATGTCAACAAACATTCTTCGGTTGTCTAAGGAGATATTTTGTAAACCGCATTTAAATTAGTCTTTTTCTCTGCGTGGGCGTCGATAATGATTTGACTAAGTATAAATAGGAATGATCCAGCAATATGGTGCCACAACGCATAAAATGCTTCAATAACGGTTACTTTTTCCCCCATCAAATCCGGGTCAACTGTATGACACAAATTACACAAGTTACTGGTTACTGCAATGCACAATGTGAAAATAAACTGAAGGTTTCCTAAGCGGAAGGAAAAGGGCATTTGGTTGTTGTCGATGCTGCTGTTGCTGCCATTGAAGTTGTTGAGACTGATACTGTGTGTTGTCTTGACTATCTTGAGTCTGTAAGGAGGAGAGCCCTAATGAAAACAGCAACAAAATATTTTGTACAGAAAGATGTCACGCCTGACAGCTTCATCAGAGTAGTTTGATCACTGGCTAAGGCCTGTCAATGTGAAAATAATACAGCACCTGACCATCTGGACACACAGTCCACAGGCATCTTTATTGCATGACCGCCAAAAGGTCACGATTATAAAACTTAATGGGGAGTATTAGTAAACAAACCTGGGGACAAAAGGGTCCGTGTCAAAGTTTCAACTTACATCTTTTAAGGCACAAGTGGCTATCTGAAAAACAATGTATTTTGAGTGAATATATGTGGATATCTGGAAAACAAAGTATTCTGAGCCTGGAAAACAATGTATTTTAGTGAACATAAGTGGCTATCTGAAAAACAAACGTCATTTATAAAGCTGAGGGATAATCACATCTCCTTCGACAAAACGTAAGCTTATAACTATGAACTATTCTTTTTGAATCCTACCTGAAAACAAACTGTCCATATACCTCATCTGTTTTGTGTTTTATGACGTGTCCAGTCGTGTTCCGTTGTTGTCTTGTATGAGAGTTTATCTATATCAATATTTAAACTTATTTCAAGGTATGGTCACGACATTTTAAATAGAAGCAATACGCGCACTTCAAGGAAACCTGTCTCAAGTGCTTTATTCGTTCAAACTGACAGTTAGATAGAAAAAAGCGCTTCTCACAAAGCCCACCTCACGAGCTTCATTAATTTATTCATCGGACAATTCGGAAACAACACGCCAACTTCCACGAAAGCCCATCTCGTTTGTGCTATATAAATGAAATCATTCACCAATCTCTGTAGTCACAGCTTCATTTTCACAGATGCTAACGCTTGTATAAAGAACTTTTCAAATTCACAGCACTACTTGACGAGGAAAGTCACCCCACAGAAAACAGAATGTATCGAAACCTGATTGTGAGGAAAAGTACCAGCGCAAGATAACTACTGCAACAGTGGCGTGTGGCCGATAGTGTACAACAGCACACATGGAAGGGGGAAGGTGGGGGGAGGGGGACAGGAGAAGAGAACACATATGCCGGTTGTCCGGTATGGTGCACCATTACCGTTCATGTGGGGAAAATTCTAGCGACAAGAATAGTCTCTTTTCTTCAGGACAGGACCAAAGAATATCACTAGCAGCTGAGAAGGGCGATAATCTTGTGACAGGTTAAGTGCAACTTTTCAGTAACCAGAAAAAACATGAAAATTGAATCAGAACGCGTGTTTAATACAACCAGACAAGACAGGCACAAATTTTCGGCCAACTGGCCTTTGTCTTTGTTAGCATAAATGCAAGATCACAACAACAACAAAAACCACAAACAAAAATACGAAAATATGAAGAAATCGTTTCAGTCATTTCCTCCTACTGGATGAAACCGCAGGGAAGTTTTGTTCTTTTCCTCCTAACTTTCTTTTATTTGTTATTTGGTGTTTCTTTCTTGTGGTCTTACGTTTACGCTTGACAAAGGCCGGTTGACCGAAAGTTTGCGCCTGTCTTGGATTAGATACACGTTCTCATTCTATTTTCATGTTTTTCTGGTTTCTGGTTTCTTGAACTCGCACTCGTTTCGGGCAAATTTTCAGTATCTGCTTTCTTAGAGCTCTAGTGGAGAAAATGCCATCCTGGAAGCAACGGAAGACATATGCCCGTGTTTCAAAATCCGATTGGACAGGGATTCCCCCCCCCCTCTCCCAGATACTACACCTTGAGTGAGGTCTGCTGGATGATCTTTGGGTTGAGATGACAAACCGAAGTCTCGTGTGCATCAAAGTGAATTCAGCGCACGTAAGAGAACCCACAGACAGCAACGAATAGGCTGTCTCTGGCAAAATCCCACAGAAAAATCATTCCGACAGGTAAGTAAAAACACATACGCGTACAAAAAAAAAGGTGGTGCTGTATTGTGGCTACATGTTTTCCCCGGCAGGAGTAACCCACACTACTCGTGAAAAATATCTGTTAGGACTTTAAAAAAAAAGAAATAAAAAAGGCGGAGATGGGGAGGGGGGAAAAAGACAGAAAGAAAGACAGAAAACAAAAGAAAGACTCAATCCAATCAATCCAACTCAGTATTTACAAGAACATTCAACCAACCCAACTCAAGAAAGATTGAATTCAATCAACCCAACTTAATCTTTCCAGAGAAGATTCAATCCATCCAATTCAATCTGTACAGAGAATTAAACTAGTTCTACCTAGCAGTTGCATATGAGCAGTTTGTACTGAGGAACAGGAACACCGATTCACATTACTTGTGCATACAAATGGATTACTGGCTCCAAATAGGGATAAAATTATTTAAATGCTGACATCATAATTTATCAGAAGAAAAGAAAAACAAATACATATAAAAAAGAATATTCTGTTCAACAATTTGCTACGGTCAGAAGAGGAAAACAATTACACATCCTCCAAGTCGCTGTTCCTATGTATGTCACAAAAGCGTAAAAAATTTCATTCTCACAAATAAACAGATGAAATTATACCCTACGAAAAATATTGTTTTCCCTCTTCGCGCAGTAAGATTGTCATTTTACCATTATTACGTGCTGGATTAACCCATTCACTTCCTCACCCCGTTCACCAGTTTCAGGTGGAAGCTTATGGATGGGGCTAAGAAATGGAAGGATAGAATAAACACAGTAGTTGGCTGCACAATTGGTCAGTAATCTCGAGCTTTAACTGGTGGCATTTGGAGCAAAACTAGCCAGTCAACGAGTGATATAACCCTGGAGTCGTAGAGAAGTGAGATGATAGATACCTCAATCTTATTCGAGGTCAACAGAGCAAAGGTTGAGTCGTAGAGAAGTGAAATGATCTATACCTCAATCTTATTCCAGGTCAGCAGAGCAAAGGTTGAGTCCATGTCCTCCACCACGCTTTTTTTTTTTTTTTAACCTTCTTCAATCCTTAACAGGGCTAAGTACACATTCACAGCTGGGGTACTGAAGGCTGCACGCACAAATTTCTCAAAAGCCAGACTCGACCGTGTACACACCGATGAGAAGGTAACAGCTCGACAGATTCAAACCCGTGAAATTAGACTGGGAGACAAGAAGATATGTATCTTTGCAAGCCAGGGCATGATCGTGCAAAGCGCTCGAAAGCTCGTTTGTCTTTACAGCTCTTTGTTCGCTTGTTCGTACGACTCTCTTTGAAAATTAACGTTTCCCTTCTTTTAACAGTAAGTGCTGTCATACAGCTGTTCGTCTTTCTTGTTTGTAAGACTGTCCCTCTGAAAATTAACCCTTCGACTCCCGCACCCTGTCCATCTTGTCCTGCATTGTCAACCATGCTAGCAAAGCAAAAACTTAATCCTTTGATTGCAGAAAGCTGGTGGATAGTGTGAGGGAATCAAAGGGTTACGTTTTTGCTGTTGGTGAATAGGGTCCGGGAGTCAAAAGATGAACGTTTCCCTTTTTCAAACATTAAATGCTGTCATATAGCTGTTTGTCTTTCTGTTTGCTTGTTTGTAAGACTGTCCCTTTGAAAGTAATGGTTTCCCTACTTGAAACAGTAAAAGCTGTCACATAGATGTTTGTCTTTCTGTTTGCTTGTTTGTAAGACTGTCCCTTTGGTTTGTAAGACTGTCCCTTTGAAAATTAACGTTTCTTACCTTCAAACAGTAAGTGCTGTTATCTAGTTCGTCTTTCTGTTTGCTTGTTTGTAAGACTGTCCCTTTGGTTTGTAAGACCGTCCCTTTGAAAATTAACGTTTCTTACCTTTAAACAGTAAGTGCTGTTATCTAGCTCGTCTTTCTGTTTGCTTATTTGTAAGACTGTCCCATTGAATATTTACGTTTCCCTTTTTCAAACAGTAAGTGTTGTCATACAGCTGTTTATATTTCTGTTTGTAAGACTGTCCATATGATAATTGGTGTTTCCCTTCTTAAAACATTAAATGCTGTCATATAGCTGTTGGTCTTTCTGTTTGCGTGTTTGTACGACTGTCCCTTTGAAAATTAATTTTCCCATCTTCAAACAGAAAGTGCTGTCATATAACAGTCTTCCAGATTGCTTGTTTGTAATATTGTCCCTCTGAAAATTAACGTTTTTTATTTTTATTCAAACAGTAAGTGCTGTCATATAGCTGTTTGTCTTTCTGTCTGCTTGCTTGTAAGACTGTCCATATGAAAACTAGTGTTTTCCTTCTTAAAACAGTACGTTTTGTCAAATCACCATTACATGCATGTTGAACTATACAAGTGCACAACTGGCTGGCTGAGGATTTCGCATCTGGGGCCTGTGCCGGTGGCATTTGTGGCAAGTCGTGTAAGTAGCCAAGTCCACGTAGGACACTGATACGACTTTAGGGTCCTTCCTTCACCCCTACACCCACATAAATGAATAGGTTTTCACCCGTCCTGCTCTTGCCCCCACCATGACTACCGTGTTATGCACCGACTTTTTCCACATGATCCGCTTTCTGTCTGATTGGGGTTTTATACACATCTTCACCCACTCACCCACCCACCTCTCTCTCTCTCTCTCTCTCTCTCTTCACACACCACACACACACACACACACACACACACACACACACACACACACACACACACACACACACATAGAGACATACACACACACAAACACACACTTTAAACATGCAAGACTGAGAGAGCACGACCAAAAAAATATTTTACAGAGAGAGAGAGAGAGAGAGAGAGAGAGAGAGAGAGAGAGAGAGAGAGGAGAGAGAGAGAGAGAGACTATAAGCATGCAAGGCTGAGAGAGCACCAAAAAAATGTTTTTCAAAACACAACACACACCACACACACATACACACGCACGCGCGCGCGACACACACAAACACACACATACATACACATACATACACCCCCCACCCACACACACACAAATACACACGTGTACATACACACACACACACACACACACACACACACACACACACACACACACACATACACACACACAAATCACTCAAAGACAGTAGCATTAGATCCCACTGGACCTGTCTTACACCTGGCCCAAGAGACATCGACAAAGAAGATGAGAGAGGTGAGATGGGACAGGCGAAGAACCAGAAGGTGAATGTGAGACAAGAAACAGACAGATGGAAAGCGTGCGTGCGTGAGAACATGCATGCCTGCTGATTCATTCTATATCCTATAACGCCAGGACACTGACACTGACAAGCAATGCATGGAACAAGACACGTACATGCAAAACTGCATTTTAACCCTTTGACTCCCTAGGTCTATCCACCAGTTTCCACCAGCTTCCTTCAGGGAAACCGGTGGTCAGGCTGAGGAAGTCAAAGGGTTAGCAGGGAGGTGATGGAAGCAGGTGGATAGGCTGAGATAGTCAGAAGGTCTGATGGAAGCAGGTGGATAGACTAAGACAGTCAGAAGGTCTGATGGAAGCCGGTGGATAGGCTAAGATAGTCAGAGGGTTTGATGGAAGCACGTGGATAGGCTAGGATAGTCAGAAGGTCTGATGGAATCACGTGGATAGGCTGAGAAGGTCAGAAGGTCTGATGGAAGCAGATGGATAGGCTGAGATAGCCAGAGGGTCAGATGGAAGCTAGTGAATAGGCAGAGATAGTCAGAGGGCTTGCAGAAAGCTGAAAAAAGGTGAACAGGCTGATATAGTCTTACGTTGGTGGAAGCTGGTGGATGGACAGGCTAGAAGTCAAAGTGACGGAAGCTAAAGGATAGGCTGAGATCGACAAAAGGTTTGTCGGAAGCTGGTGGAAGCAGGTCGATAGGCTGAGATAGAGGGTTAGCAGGAAGCTGGTAGATAGGCTGAGCTAGTCTAAGTTGGCTGAGGGGATCAAAGCTGGTGAAAGCACGTGGACAGGCTGAGGCAGTGGAAGCTGGTGGATAGGCTGAGGCAGTGGAAGCTGGTGGATAGGATGAGGCAGTGGAAGCTGGTGGATAGGCTGAGGCAGTGGAAGCTGGTGGATAGGCTGAGGCAGTGGAAGCTGGTGGATAGGCTGAGGCAGTGGAAGCTGGTGGATAGGCTGAGGCAGTGGAAGCTGGTGGATAGGATGAGGAAGAGGAAGCTGGCGGAAGCTGGTGGATAGGCTGAGGCAGTGGAAGCTGATAAATAGGCTGAGGCAGTGGAAGCTGGTGGATAGGATGAGGCAGTGGAAGCTGGTGGATAGTATGAGGCAGAGGAAGCTGGTGGAAGCTGGTGGATAGGCTGAGGCAGTGGAAGCTGGTAGATAGGCTGAGGCAGTGGAAGCTGGTGGATAGGATGAGGCAGTGGAAGCTGGTGGATAGACTGAGGCAGTGGAAGCTGGTGGATAGGCTGAGGCAGCCAGTCAAAGCAGGTGGAAGCTGGTGGATAGGTTAAGGCAGTCAAACCTGGTGGAAGTTGGTGGATCTGCTGAGGGGGTCAAGCTTAAACGCACCAAAAAGCGCAATAAAGTAGGGAAGGGTGGAAAGCCCGAATTCGAAACAAGGAAACTCAATTCATTTGAACCAGCAAAAAATTTGAAAACACAATCAGAACGCCTATTTCCAGTATGAAGCAGTCGAAAGGTTTTGTTCTTTTTCTCTTAACTTTCGCAGTTGTTGTTTGATATTTGTTCAAAACATGAAAACAGAATCAGAACACGTATTTCCTGGATGAAGCAGCAGGGACGTTTTGTTCTTTTTGTCCAAACTTTTTTTTGTTGTTGTTTGATGTTTGTTTTCTGTGTTCGTACGTTTATGCTTGACAAAGGCCACTTGTCTGGTTGTATTAAATACGCGTTCTGATTCTGTTTTCATGTTTTTCTGGTTCCTGTTTGCTTGAATGCGGGTGGTCGAACCTGTTTTGGATTTCATCTCACTTGATATGCCAGTCCATGTCTGCAATCGACCCGCACTAAAGCTCATGCAAGAACGATCTCCGACCGCTCCAGAGACACAAACAAGGAAACAAGCAACAGTACGACTTCGCCGGCCTTACGTACAGGTCTCACTTGATGGACGTCAACAGTCAATCTGTATTTGAAGAGTGTGTCACAGAGATACAGAAATCTATGGTTTGAGCTGTCCTGATGGGAAGGCGGGCACTGCCCTCATAATGCTGACCTTCAGAAAAGTTGACATCTTTACTTTCACCTAACTCCCCAACGATTTAATCGTTAGGGAACAATCTTCACCGTGGCCTCTGTGATGCCGCAACAATGAGACACACACAGACGATGTACTGTTGCAGACATAGATGTATATACATGTACATGCATATATATATATATATATATATATATATATATATATATATATATGTTTTTATATAATATAATATACGTGTGTGTGTGTGTGTGTGTGTGTGTGTGTGTGTGTGTGTGTGTGTGTGTGTGTGTGTGTGTGTGTGTAGAGAGAGAGAGACAGACAGACAGACAAAGATAAATATGTATATTTATATAGATACAGATAACATAGACAGATAGACAGACGACAGACAGATAGACTAGACAGATAGATAGATAGATAGATAGATAGATAGAATAGATAGAATCTATTTGGGGGGTGGGGATGGGGGTGTGCACTAGATTTCAGTGAAAGAATACATGTGTGGTCGTTGCTTGTATCTCTGACTCCATGTCTCTGGTGCTCGCTGATTTGACTGCTACGATCAACATCTATGTGAATGTCAATGTCTGGGTGAGCTCTTAAAAGAGGCCAAGACACAGGGAGCACAAGTTTCCGCAGCAAGTCTCCAAAAGAAGGTCTGGCCAGGGATACTCAATATTCGTTCTTCAGTCTGGCAAAAGGATATGTAAAGTGGACGCCTTTCAACTTCCTTTTTTTCCCCCTTCAAAGTTCTTTCAACTGGTTCTCATTTTCTCAAAAGCTTTCGCGTGGCTGTTTTTTTGTTTGTTTGTTTTGTTTGTTGTTGTTGTTGTTTTGTTTTGTTTTTTGTTTTGTTTTTGGTTTGTGTTTGTTTGTTTGTCTGTTTTTGTTTTTGTTGTTGTTTGTTTGTTTGTTTGTTTGTTTGTTTTATGCTGCCGGCTGTCATCTTGGTTTTCATGCAATATGTGGTGATTTCCCTTCGTATTGAAGAAGAAAAGGCTTAAGAAAGCAGGAAGGATACTAGGTAAAGATGTTCCACACAAACTGCACAGTGATGAATTCATTTTAAAAAATGTAAAGCTGAGCATGATGCAAGGTAACCCAGCAATTGGTGGAATGGTGGCCTAGTGTTAAAATGGTCCACCAGGGATGCCAAAGGTCCCAGATTCAATTAACAATCACACACAGAACTCTTTTCTACACCTCCACCTGAACGTTGACTGGTGGTCTGGGCGCTAGTCTTTCAAATAAGCCAATAAACTAAGGTCTGATGTGTACCATGCACCAAGCGCATGAAAAGAACCCACGGCAGTAGAAACGCCCCTAGCAAAATCCAACAAAAAAATTCATTTGGTTATGTAAACACAAAAACTATAGACACTTAAGACAAAACTATTGATTTAAAAAGTTGATTTTCATTATCTGTCAAAAAAAGAAGGAAAACGCATCAAATTTGATATCCTAGTTTATGCCTGCCACAGGCTCTGCACTGAACTGATTTCGAATGAGCTTTTCCCTGACCCTCCCCCCCCCACGGTCAACATTCAGGTCAGTGAGAGTGGCTGGGTGAGCTAGCAACTCTTTTCATTCCTTCACCCCATCTGAAGTTTCCTAACCCTTTCATTTCCCGCCCTATCCACCAACTTTCTGCTTCCATACCATTTCACCACTTTACCCAATCCATCAGCTTTCTGCTTCTCAACCCTTTCACTCTCTCATCCCATCCACCAGATTCAAGCAAGTTTCCTCACTCTTTCAACCCTACACCCTATCCACTAGTGTCTCTTGTTTGCTAACCCCTTCACTCCCTTATCCTATCCACCAGCTTTGTGCATCTTAACAATTTCACTCCCCCACCCTATCCCAATTTCCTACTTCTTGCTTCCTCTTTCACTCCCTCACCCTACCCCACAAGCTATGGGCACTTTTCCAAGCCCTCTGCAGCGTTTTATGCATTAGACCATGTCCTGTAGTAGTTGTCGGTTCTCATGATAAATGAGTCTGTGTCTAATGTGAATCTACACAGCATGTCGCAAAAGCAGTCACCAGTCTCCCTCACTCCATGTCTCTGGAGCGCACTGGGGTAACCGCCCCAGTCAACATCCATGTCAATGACGATGTCTGGGTGAGCTGTTAAAGAGGTCACAGATACACAGGGAGCACCAAGTTTCCGCAAGTAATGGAGACTAGAGGTCTGGCCACAGATACACAATACTCGTTCCCGGGTCTGGCAAAGGTTGCCGGCACAAAGAGAGGTACTGTCAGGTATGTAAAGTGGTCGCCCTTTCAACTTTGCTTTTCATTTTCACAAACGCTTTTCAGCTGCCGTTTATATTACCGGCTGTTGAGCCATCGCGGTTTTTGCGTGCACTCTGCGGAGGTTTACCGCCATACAAAATGGAAACTACTTCAGATGAATAGTTCATAATAAAGGAAAATACTACAGCTCATGACCTGTCAATTACCTAGCAGTTAGCAGTTTCTGTCTGTTTATGTTTCAGTTGTTGTTCCAGCTGCTTCTGGTTCCAGTCCCGTGTGTTTATGCACGTACGTTCGGCTGTGAATACGACACAATTAATCACTAGTTTCCATACCTCTCTGTGACTGGATCAAAACACAACAGACCTTTGCCAGACCAAAAAAGTCTGACCAAAAAGGAATAAGACGTTCTTTTAAACTGAACGAATATAGCCAATGTTTGATACAGAGATAAGTAATTCATATGGGCACGCTCAGTAAGCGTAAATATGTTTGCAAATGCCTAAATCTAAGGGGTAAATGAATATGAGGAGTCCCAGATTGTTTATGGATGAATCTTTACTTTGGGTTGTTTTATTTTTAATTGTTGTTGTTGATGTTGTTTTGGAGGGTCTTTTTGGGGGAGGTTGTTGTTGTTGGTTGTTGTTGTTGTTGTTGTTGTTGTTTGTTTTTTTGTGGAGGGGATGGACTGTTCGAGTTCTACTTTCTCAAGATGGCATTTCCACGCTCGAAATCAATTCCATATGCGCTAACGCCACAGATGCCATGTGATGGACATGATCTAAAATGATCGCGGCACAAAAAACCTGAGGTCTTATCTATAGTACGGGTTTTATGCCTGTCCTTATATCTACCTGTCATTGGATCTTTGACAGGTACATCTAATTCTTTTCTGAAGTAAAAATCAACACTGAAGTCTTTCAAAAGCACGGTCTTCAATAAAACCAATTCTGTGAAAGACTTCAATCTTCAAATTTGACAGAATACATATTGCATGCAACATTTCGGGGGGAGGCGAGACGGAGAGACATTCAGCAGCACACACACACAACTACCACACACGCTATACTTGCGTCCGTGCAGTGTGCGAGTTAGAGAAATAAAACTTTTTATCTTACACTGACAAGACCCCACCGAATCAATATCGCTGAAAACAAGCACGAGCCACAACCGACAACAGCGTTGGCAAAGTTCCTGTTTTCGTTCTCCACACACACACACACACACACACACACAACACCTCTCTCCTCTCCCTCACCCCTCATCACCACATCTCCTCTCTCTCTCTCTCTCTCTCTCTCTCTCTCTTATGTTATCTAAGGTACAATTTGTGTGTAGTACGATATAGACCCTCTTTGGACGAGGGCCGGATGTAAAAAAAAGCATATATTTTGCTTTCATACCCATGTAAATAAAAATTGTTCCCCCCTCTCTCTCTCTCTTCTCTCTCTCTCTTTCTCTCTCTCTTTCTCTCTCTTCTCTCTCTCCTCTCTCTCTCTCTCTCTCTCTCTCTCTCTCTCTCTCTTCGCACATCCCCGTACTATCACTTTTCTGCACTTGCGCAATAACAACAACAACAACAACAACGGGGAAACTATGCCTAGTGCTGTCAACTTGGAAGACTTTTTTTTTTTAGAAAAACGATCCAAAAAGGAAACACTAAAAACGTGGCCAGGGCCGAGAGCCAGAAGTCAGGGACACAATATATATGACTTCACGGTTGATGTTGCAGACGTTGTTCAAACCACGCATCAACAAATAACATATCGTTTACCTTGCAGGATCAGTCTTGGTCGAAATTTCGGTGTGGCAACTCGGCTTTCTTCGACTGTACCAGCCATTTTCAGAAGGAAAAATTATTTTGGGGGGTGCCTGAAAATCTGTGGTCATTTCCACAATAGTTTATACACTGTTCCGTAACTGCAATCAACAAATGATTTAGCCCTTTGACTCCCGCACCCTATCCTGCAGGAAGCTGGTGGATAGGGTGAGGGAGTCGAAGGGTTAAGTTTTTGCTGTGCTAGCATGGTTCACAATGCAGGATGCTGATGGACAGGTGCGGGAGTTAAAGGGTTAATTAAAAGACCATTTGTGGACCTCTCTTCACAATACTTTCAACATCTTATAACTCACGTTTCAGTAATCTTTTTTGACAGTTTGATCGCCAAAAATATCTTCACCAACAGCGGCAGCATCAAATGCGCGCGCGCGCGCGGACACACACACACACACACACACACACACACACTGATCAGAGAGGTTAGGCCGGCACATGCGGTGATAATTATAGCAGCCCTTACAGTGCACAGGCTGAAACTCTCAAGCTCATAAACCCTTTTTACTGACACAAGAATAACACTTGCACTCCAGTTAACTGTCATACTCAGCGACTGTTGTTTTAATTAAGGAGAAGGACACTGTCCTCACTGCCTCACCACGTTATTCCCCTCATCATGGCACAGTATGTCCTCTCATAATGAAGAGTACGAAGCAGGGACTAAAAGGCAAGGGGGACAACTCCCTCTCTCTCTCTCTCTCTCCATCATCTTCGCGTGAGTTTGTGAGGAAAGGATGGCTTTCAATCCATGTGTCTGTGTGTGTGTGTGTGTGTGTGTATACAAGACACAAAGAGGACACAATTGGGATATTCAGCAAAACTAACACCGTGTGCAAAGTGCTTGTGTGTGCGCGCGCAACAACTGTATTCTTTATCATTATTGACAGCACAGGCTATTTGGGGCAGGTACCGATAACGTTTTGCCTTATTATTGCCATAGACATATAGTTTTAAGAGCCTAGCCAAACCTCTGACGAATCCATCTTTGTACTTAATATTCTGTTATCAACTTTGTGAATTCTTTTGTGTATATATGTTCATAAGTTGCTGACAAGTCAGGGAAGCTTGTGGAGAATGGGGATGGAAGGGGAAGTGTGTGTCTGAGTTGATATAATGTTAAATGTTTTCATTTATATTTTGGAAAATTATGTACGTACTCGCATGTACACACGTACACACACACTTTTGTATTTTGCATATATCCATATATCTTCCCTGTGCTGTCTGTGTTGTATGCATTAAACATACATATAAAGAACTGAGTCCTATTCTGAAATAACCACATCTGGAAAACCTACATATCATCACTGAGGAAATTTATTCTCAGGAAGAAAAACATGGCAGCATTTAAACAGGCAATACTCTCCTTTTGCTGTAATGCTTCAAACACACACAAAAATAAATGGCACTTAGAAACTCCCCTCTCTCTTACACAGGTGTAACATATGCAAAAGAGAACATAAGCAGGCATATCTCCCATCTTAACTGACAACACGATGCCTGCATTTTGCTTTGAATCTTTTCTTTAACCTCACTGGAAACTGTTACGTAATATAAGAAAAATATATTATGGTGTTTTCCAACATATTTTCTCCATGTATGTGTGTGTGCACGCACATGTGTGTGTGTGTGTGTGTGTGTGTGTGTGTGTGTGTGTGTGTGTGGGGTGGTGCGTGCGTGCGTGCGTGCGTGCGTGCGTGCGTGCGTGCGTGTGTGCGTGCGTGCGTGCGTGCGTGCGTGCGTGTGTGTGTGTGTGTGTGTGTGTGTGTGTGTGTGTGTGTGTGTTCATTGTGCACAAGTTTACAGTTTCAAAACTATGAAAACCTGCCAGGTAAAAACCTAAGACTGACGTCAAGCAACTCAACAACATCTGTTATTTGTGCCAAGTTGGCTGCTGTTTTGACAGCAAAGCCTGTCTCCCCCTACAGGCAAGAGAGACAGAGAGTGCACAGGTGCATGTATACAGTGCATGTGTACACAGGCATGAATGCATACGCCTATCCTGTATGTCTGCGTACATGTGCACATGTGCCAGAACACCCACTTTTGAACCAAATGAACCGGGTTCGAATCTTAGCTAAGCAGGGTTTTTCTCCCCTCCCTGTCCACTAAGATCCTAAGAGATGGTTTGGGTGCTAATCTTTCAAATGAAATGATAAACCAAGGCCCTCCATAAATAAGGACCAATGAAGAAGTGCATGTAGCAGCACCAAATATTTTCTTTTGAAACCAAAGGGCATACTCCATGGGCTGCATGCAACTGGAATCCATCAGACAAAAAAAAAGCAAAAAAAAAACAAACAAAAAAAGAAACCCTGAGGTCTTGAGTGCAGCATGCATTAAGTGCACATAACAGACCTCACAGCTAGAAATGGCTTGTCTTTGGCAAAATTTTGTAGAAATAAATCCACTTTCATAGGTAAACAAAATGGCATGCATACAGCGGGGAAAATGGGAGATGCTGTTCTATGGTGCTGTGCTTTCTCCAGGGGGGTGGGGGGGCCCGGGGGTGAGGTGGGACCTGCATTTCACATAGAAAAATTCTGCTGTGACCAAAAAATATCCATCTAAACCAAGCTGATGTACTGAAGTACATCTATGTAACAGTGTACCAGAGTGTGTGTGTTTGTTGCATGCATGCATGCATGTGTGTGTGTGTGTGTGTGTTGTCTGTCTGCCTGTCTGTCTGTCTGTCCTGTCTGTCTGTGCATATATGTGCATAAGTATGCGTACTCAAGTTAGTGTATAATCATGAATGCTTTTCGAAGGGTGACAAACAATTCGATTAAAAATATGTGTCTATGGTGTGAGAGTGCATAAGCATGTGCCTGAAAGCATACATACCATATACATCAAGGACATATGTCTGTGCACATGTTATGCTTTAGATATGTGGCCATGTTCATGTTTAAACCCTAACATGGCATGCTTCATCACGAGCAGAAAAAATGACTACGGCAACACTGGACTAAAATTACAGCTTGCGACGGACTCCTCTCACTACAGAGAGTAAAGCAAGGAAGCATGGCTCAAGGGAGGAAGGGAAGCAATCCCACTAAAATGCATCACTGTTCCACGACGACAGCTGACAATCTTCCTGTGGTTTACTTCCCTTCGTCGAGTGAGCTTGAGACAAATCGGGCCCAACAGAGGACGGCGAATAAAAGGGGAAGGGAGGGGTGGAAGAAAGAAATTTGGAGAGTGGGGCTGTCAAAGTGAAAGTGAGAGGTCAAGGCTGACATCTATAATTCCCTGAGTTAGGTAACTGACAAAACAGAAAATGTTGTATCCTTTTGTTTATCGACCAAAAGAAAATCAGACATCATTCTACTCTCCATAAAACAGTCTGAGACATGTATGTGAAATAGGCAGACAGAGCTGGATGGTTGAAGGGAG
>CM060307.1:62204652-62224652 GCA_030674185.1 Monoplex corrugatus
ATCTATCAGACCATTTCTACGACAAACAATTCTTTTTGATGAAAGACAGTACTGGGTCAATCCCATTAATGAACAAAGAAGTGTGTATGATGAATATCATCATTTGGTGCCAGACCTCAAACAGGAGGGAGAAAGATTTTACTCCTGTTTTCAGGATGCTTCCAAACACTTTATCTCGATCCTACTGGATCTTGTTCAAATTGAATTTACAAAACAAAAAACTGCCTTCAGACGACGAATATCAGCAGAGGAATGTTTTGTATGAACGCTGCTTAAGAACCTCTGACACTATTCAGACTTTGTTTTCACTTTTGTGACAGTCCTCCATTTACCTCGCTTTATGTCAGGTCTTACTTCATCTGATTTTTTTTTTTTCCAATGTCACAGTGAGTTTGAGAGGTACAAAATCTGTCTTTTTGGATGGGAAGAAAAAATTTTAGATTGGTTTTTCTCAACTGTTTTCGTCTGAATGAATTTGTTTTTTGTTTTTTTTGTTTTTTTGTTGTTTTTTTGTTTTTTGTTTTTTGTCTTGTTTTGTTTTGCTTGTTTTTTGTTTTTTTTGGTTTGTTTGTTGTGTTTTTTAGCAACGTTATCGCGCATGCATACGAAATTGAAGACGTGGTGACAAAAATGGTGAGGCCACATGAATGAATGTCTCTTTTTTTCATTTTGTGGGTCATAACATATTTGTTCGGTAAACGATAACTCTATCACAGAAATGAAGAAGAACTTCAGTGGTTTTATCATTTTGATAGTCTCCTGAGTCAGACTTGGAAATGGCAAAGCATGGACACTTTACCTTCATCTCTAGATCATAACCACAACATTGTTGAAATATATGTTTTGTGTTAAAGTCCTCACACTTTTCACAGAATGTAATATTGCTTGGACGTTTCAATCAAACAACAACTTCCTATAAAATAAATGCCTTTGGCTGACCTTGGTTCATTTTCAAGACCATCTGTACATTTGTGATCACATTGTACAAAACTGAAACCGTTAACAGTTCCAGTAATCGATTTTTCCGTATCACCTCCAGAACAAAACCTGTTAGCTGTAATCAACACGAGCAACGGTTTCGCCTCAGCGGCCAAGACAACAGCATCACAGTGTATATAAAAAAAGCTAATGTTTTGATTATCTTCCGTTATCTATAAAAGCTTAACTTTAACTTAAATAGATAGACACTGGACACATAGTTTCATAACACTGTCCCAAAAACCTTAAGTTCTTACATCTTTATGAAAATATGCTTCTTCGCCTGTTTAAATCATATTTATTCCACAATTTCTGCAAAATTCACATGCCTTGAAATACAAAGGGACAAAACCTAGTGTCTCAAAACGGGGCATGTCTATAAACGCATTCTGGAAGAAATGTTACATTAGGCGCTTACAAGCAACTTTGTTTTAAGTCTTAGATCATAATTATTTTGGCTTTATTGAACTTCTACAAACTTAATAGATCATTCCATTATTACGAAAGTTCATGTAGTTCTATAGAAAAAGACACACGCTCCATTTAGAAACTTGAAGTGTTGTGATCCTCATTTAGTCGCAATGTCCAAATCACAGCGTAAAATTGTCAATGGTCGTGTTTGTCGCACATATCTGCCTTTCCCATATAGTTTTTCCTGCTTCCCAGCTCCAGGAGTAGAGCAAAGAACAAGGTCAGTAGTTCTGTATGATGTTTCTAAACCTCACCAAGGCTTTGGACATCGCCAGTAGGAGGAATATATGTGAGCTCAGGAGGATCGACTGTCCTCCAAAACTTTGCAGCATGACGATCTCATTCCAGACTCCTTCCCGATCAGCCGTGGAGTCAAACAAGGCTTTGTGCAAATACTGATCTTCTTCGGGATATTCTTTTCCCTCCTCCTGAAATATGTCTTTGACTTGTTCACTGACGGCGTCTATCTGCACACCAGCTCTGACGTGAAGTTATTAAGCATGGCATGACTGCGCTTGAAGACTAAGGTCAGGACGGTATTCATCAGGGAGATGCTCTTCGCCAATGAGGCAGCTCTCGTGACCCACACCGAGGACGCGCTTCAGAGACTGGGCAACCGCTTTGCCGACGCATGCAAACAGTTTAAGCTCACTATCAGCCTGAAAGAGGAGTGGGCTTCGTAATGGACAGGGACAAATCAAAAGCAGTTAAGGGATACTGGGCTGTGTCCGACAGAGTTTTGCTGGTCAAATTGGGAGGCAGACCGTTTGATGTCAACATCATTCAGGTGTACGCACCAACATCTGCAAGTACTCAGGAAGACATTGACAACTTCTACGAAGTATTTGAGATGGCCAAAATCCAATGTAAATCACAAGAAGTTACAGTAATAATGGGAGATTTTAATGCTTAAGTGGGACTGGATAGGGTGGGGGATATAGTTGGACCTCATGGACTTGGTACACAAAATGAAAGGGGAGGGAAACTTGTAGAATGGGCACAGATGAATGAGTTCATAGTAGGAAACACCTGGTTTGAGCAGCGTAATAGAAGAAAATGGACTTGGATGAGTCCAGGAGATAATACCAAAAATCAGATTGACTACATCCTGATTAACAAAAGATTTAGAAATTCTTTACTATCAGCAAAAACATTACCAGGTGCAGACTGCAACAGTGACCACAATCCTGTAGTGGGAAGACTTAGGCTGAAATTAAGGAAAAGGAAACAGACCAAAAGCAACATCAAACTAAATCTTGGACTCTTAAAGACAGATGAAGTGATATACGTAAAAAAATTTAATGTACATGTTCAAAACAAATTCAGTGCTCTGGAAGACGTTGGTGACAGTGAGGAACAATGGACAAAGTTGAGAAATTCGATAAATGAAGCTTGTGAAGAAATCCCTGAAGTAGATTGAAAAGCAAAAAAGAACTGGATGACAAAACAAATTTTAGGCTTGATGGAGGAAAGGAGGAAGCCAAAGAGAAACGAGGAAATATACAGGAAGATAAACAAAGAAATCAGGCATAGGTGCAATGAAGCCAAGGAAGCTTGGCTGAAAACAAAATGCAAAGAAATATAAGACCGACACAAAACATATCCTCAGGGTATGTACAGACGAACTGAAAAAATTGTCCACAGGAAAAATACATGCACATCAACTGGTTGCTTAAAATCGAAAGATGGCACGCTTATCATGGAAAAAGACAAAATATTAGACAGAAGGGGAAAGTACATTAAAGACCTTTTTGAAGATGACAGAAACGAAGGACACATTATAAGAAAGAACTTTGAAGGACCACCCATAATGAAAGATGAAGTTAGAGCAGCATTGAAAAAGATGAAACCAGGAAAAGCCCCAGGATCAGACAACATTACTACAGAGATGATTGAAGCCCTGGAGGAATTTGGTATTGAAAAAACAACAGTCCTCTAAATGAAATTTACGACACTGGAAAAATCCCCAAAGATATGTCAAAATCAATTTTCATTGCACTTCCAAAGAAGACAGGGGCTATAGAATGCGAACTCCATCGCACAATCAGTTTGATGAGTCATGTAACAAAAATCCTATTAAGAATAATCATGATGAGGACAAGGAATAGAATCAAAAGAGAAATAGCAGATGGACAGTGTGGATTTGTGGAGGGGAAAGAAACTATTAATGCCATATACATCCTAAGAACTATCATAGTGAGATCAATCGAGATAAATAAGGGTTTATGTTTATGTTTTGTTGATTATACCAAGGCTTTCGATCGCGTAAGACATGAAGAATTGATCAACCAACTAGAAAGACTCAATATTGATGGAAAAGATCTGCGAATAATCAGAAATATGTATTGGGAACAAACAGCTGCAATGAGAATAGAAAATGATATAAGCTCTTTCCAAAACACCAAAAGAGGAGTCAGACAGGGTTGTGTTTTGTCACCAGATCTGTTTTCACATTACAGCCAAAACATCATGAGAAACCTAGAGGAAGACCCTGGATTAAAGGTTGGAGGAAAAAGTATAAACAACATTTGATACGCAGATGACACCGTGCAAATTGCAGAAAATGAAAGGGACCTACAAAATCTTATGAATGCACTAGAAATAGAAAGCAAAGTTAAGGGCTTGGAACTAAACAGCAGGAGACTAAAGTCACGTGATCAATAAAAACCATGAAATCCCCTCATGCAAAATAACAGCAAACGGCACAACCTTGAGACAGGTCGATAAGTTTAAATACCTGGGAACAATCGTTTCACCAGATGGCAGATGCCCCTCAGAAATAGCCAGCAGAATCAGCCAAGCCAAAACAGCATTCAAGAAGATGAAAAGCATTCTTAACAACAAATGTCTATTAATTAACATCAAGAACAGAGTTCTTGAATGTTATATAGAACCAAAACAAACGAGACAGTCTTAATGGAGGCAAACACAAGTAGATCATTCATAAGGAAGATTAGGAAAAGACAGGCAACATTTATAGGCCATTTTATGAGGAAAGGGGAATTGGAGCACCTGGTCACAACGGGAAAGCTGGAGGGAAAGAGAGCACCAGGTACACCAAGGGAGAAAATACTAGACGGACTTGCAGAGTGGCTGAAGACAAGGAGGGTGGAAGAGATGCTTGAGGCAACAAGAGATAGAGACAGATGGAAGTCCATGATCGCCAACGCCATGCGGCAAGGCACCTGATGATGATGATGATGATGACATAGGCAACTTTTCCAAGCCTCTAAAACAAAAGTATCCACCCTCATTGCATCTGCAAAAACAAACTATTTCCAAACCAAAATCCTGAATGCCTCTTCTTCAAAAGAACCATGAATCATCTCCTTGGCACACGAAAAGATTTACCTCTCCCAACAAAACACACAAATGAAGAACTCCCATCTGTATTCTCCAAGTATTTCACCACCAAAATACAAACTCTTCGTGACAGGCTCGACAGGACACCCTGTCAACCATGCCCACCTGACCCTTCCTTCTCTGGCACACCTCTTACTACTCTTACCCCAGTCTCACAAGAAGAAATTCTCAACACAATCAGATCCATGTCGTTCAAAACCTGCGAACTGGATCCTCTTCCAGGTTCTCTCTATTCTGACTGTCTCCCTACGCTCCTCTCATTCATCACTGACATCATCAACACTTCTCTCCAAACTGGAACTGTCCCAGATTCTTTCAAGTCTGCTATTGTTCACCCTCTCCTCAAGAAATACAATTTAGACCCAAATGAACTGAAAAATTACCGGCCTATCTCTAATCTCTCTTTCTTGTCAAAACTGCTTGAAAAAGTTGTCCTCAACCAACTGAACTCTCACCTGTCTGCCAACAATCTCCTCAATCCTTTCCAGTCAGCCTACCGCCAGTGCCATAGCACTGAAACTGTCCTTGCTACACATTCTCAACAATCTCCTCCTTGCAACTGATACTGGCAAAGTCTCTCTCCTCACACTCCTTGATCTGTCTGCAGCCTTTGATACCGTTGATCATGGTATTCTCCTTTCTAGACTTCATCATACTTTTGGCATCTCTGACATTGCTCTCTCTCCTGGTTCACTTCTTATCTATCAAACAGAAAACAAACTGTTCTCATCAATGGCACTTACTCTCAACCTGCATACCTGACCTGTGGTGTTCCACAAGGATCTGTCCTTGGCCCTGTTCTTTTCACTCTTTACACCTCCCCCTGTCCACCATCATCAACTCCCACTCTATAAAACACCACTTCTATGCTGATGACACCCAACTTCAAGACAGTGACTCACCTGACAATATACAGCGCCTCCTGACTCGCACCACTGAGTGTTACTCGGACATCAAAAATTGGATGACATACAACAAACTTCAGCTAAATGATGACAAGACAGAAGCTATCCTCATTGGCACCCGTCAGAAACTTTCTCAGCTGCCTCCTCTTTCTCTCCCATTATGTAACACATCAGTCCCAATTTCTGATTCAGCTAAAAACCTTGGTGTCTGCATTGACTCTACCCTCTCCATGAACAACTTTGTTTCTCAAACTGCCAGATCTTGCTACTATCACCTCCATCGTATAAGCCTGATCAGGAAGTATCTCTCTGTCGAAACAACTGCAAAACTCGTTCTCTCCTTCATAATGTCTCGCATTGACTATTGCAATTCACTCCTGTCTGGTCTTCCTGCCTCCACCACTCACATCCTACAGCGCATTCAAAACAATGCTGCACGCCTTGTACACAAAAAGAAAAAAGCTGACCACATATCTTCTCTCCTGGCACAACTTCACTGGCTCCCTGTAACAAAGCGCATACAGTACAAACTAGACACCATGTGCTACAAAAGCCTCAATAACGCAGCCCCCGTTTACCTGTCAAGCCTACTTGAGATCTATGTTCCCTCACGTACCCTCCGCTCTGCCTCCGATCCTCTGACTTTTCGCTTTCCACGCACTAAGCTCAATACCTATGGTCCACGAGCCTTCTCTGTTTCTGGTCCACTCTCCTGGAACAAACTTCCTCTCTCAGTCCGTCAGCAACCTACTTTTGTCTCCTTCAAGTTCGCTCTCAAAACTCACCTTTTCTCCTCTGCATAAAATCCTGACCTCACTCAATCCCCTCTGCAGCCTGTCTCCACTCGGAGGGGAATCACATTGCAATATATAATTGTATATAATATGCTCTCTATAATTTTCCATTGTTTTTATTCTTTCTCCCCATTTATAGCCGTGTGTGTGTGTGTGTGTGTGTGTGTGTGTGTGTGTGTGTGTGTGTGTGTGTGTGTGTGTGGTGTGTGTGTTGTGTGTGTGTGTGTGTGTGTGTGTGGGTGCGTGTGTGTGCGTGCGTGCGTGCGTGCGTGTGTGTGCGTGCGTGCGTGTGTGTGTGTTTCAGCGCTTAGATTTGATTTTATCAAGATTTTGCGCTATATAAATATTGTAATTATTATTATTATTATTATTATTATGAGTCTGAGGAAGACAAACGTCAGAGCACAAAATGTCACCACTCTTCCTTCCATCATCATCGACAGAGTCACTCTTGAAGCCCTAGACAGCTTTTCCTACCTGGGGTCCACCATCAGCAACATCCTCTCACTAGATGTCGAACTCGACTGACGGCTCAAGAAGGCAAACATCATCATGGTCAGATTGACAAAGAGGATTTGTGAAAATAGATCGTTGATAGAACACACCAAGACCCGATTGTATCAGGCCTGTGTCCTCAGCACCTTACTGTATGGAAACGAAACCTGGACCACTTACATGAGGCAAGAGCATCGGCTCAACTGGTTCCATATGCGTTACCTAAAAAGCTTCCTCGGAATCAGCTGGCAGGACCCGCATCCCACACAAAAGACTTACTGGAGCATGCCAAGATCCCCAGCAAGTAGTCTCTCCTGAGCCAACGCCGCCTGCGGTGGCTGGGGCACATCTTTTGCATGGACGATTGCAGACTGCTAAAAGACATTCTGTATGGGCAGTTAGTCCAGGGCACAGAAGAATCAGCTGCCCTTCAGTCAGTTTCAAAGACGCCTGCAAAAGAGACCTGAAAGTCTGCAACATATCCACAAACAACTGAGAAACTCAGGCCATGGATCGTGCAGCCTGGTGTCACATTGTCTACAAGGGCATCGCAGAGGCTGACATGAGGAGGGGACATCCCAGAGGCTGACATGAGGAGGGGATATCGCAGAGGCAGAAATAAGGAGGGGACATCACAGAGGCAGACATGAGGAGGGGACATCGCAGAGGCAGACATGAAGAGAGGACATCGCAGAGGCAGACATGAGGAGGGGACATCGCAGAGGCAGACATGAGGAGGGGACATCGCAGAGGCTGACAGGAGGAGGGGACATCGCAGAGGCAGACATGAGGAGGGGACATCACAGAGGCAGACATGAAGAGGGGACATCGCAGAGGCTGACAGGAGGAGGGGACATCGCAGAGGCAGACATGAGGAGGGGACATCACAGAGGCAGACATGAAGAGGGGACATCACAGAGGCAGACATAAGGAGGGGACATCACAGAGGCAGACATAAGGAGGGGACATCCCAGAAGCACACATGAAGAGGGGATATTGCAGAGGCTGACATGAGGAGGGGACATCACAGACGTAGACATGAGGAGGGTACATCACAGAGGCAGACATGAAGAGGGGACATCACAGACGTAGACATGAGGAGGGGACATCACAGAGGCAGACATGAAGAGGGGACATCACAGAGGCAGACATGAGGTGGGGACATCGCAGAGGCAAAGAGGGGACATCACAGAGGCAGACATGAAGAGGGGACATCGCAGAGGCAGACATAAGAAGGGGACATCGCTGAAGCACACATCAAGAGGGGACATCGCAGAGGCTGACATGAGAAGGGGACATCACAGACGTAGACATGAGGAGGGACATCACAGAGGCAGACATGAAGAGGGGACATCACAGAGGCAGACAAAAGGAGGGGACATCGTAGAGGCAGACACGAAGAGGTTACATCACAGAGGCAGGCAAAAGGAGGGGACATCGCAGAGGCAGACATGAGGAGAGGTCAGCTCACAACGGGAAGGAGAGATCGGATCGGGAAGGAGAGATCGGACTGGGCATGATGCAGCAACCCCTTCAACCCAGGACTCCCAGTTTATCTGTGCCAACTGCAGTAGGGACTGCCACTCATAGCCATAGATCTAGCAGATGGTGCCAAGACCCAAACAAACGACGATATTCCAGGGGCGCATTCAGCACAGTCTCCCGAGACTGAGATGCCAGTGAATGAACGAATGATCAGTGACAGTCGTCCACTGTCCTCGCCTCACGTAGTTTTATTTCATCTGACGATTTTTAACGGTCGCCGTGACCTTGACAAGTAACCAAATCTAGGCTGCTTGTGAGTTCTAGGGAGAAGAGCGTGTGAAACAAATGTAGAATGCTTTTTCTTTTAAATCTTTTTTTATGATAAAGGATATCGTTAGAATGGCTTGACTACGTTGTTTTGTATGCCGGCTGAGAATAATGCGTTCAGTACAAAACCCGAAGAGAGCCGAAGAAGTCTACGTTTCATGCTGAAGGACAATGCAAGGATTTGAAATGCGAGCAGTTCGTGCAACTTTGTCAAGGGGCGACTTGTATGACGTAATGTCGTCTGCCAAATTTTCACTGCGGCCATCAGTGTGGAAAATGACTGCATGTCTGGTTCATGATTTATTGTATTTTTGACTTAATGAAGGTGTTGTGAGCATTAACAGTGAAATATATTGTGCAAGAAATGTACTAATGTTTAAAGACTATGGAATGGTAGTAGCAACAATGTATGTGATAACAAAATTTTGCCTGCTACGTTTGACATCAGCAGACACTGAATGAATTCACTGAAGTTTGATTATAAATGCCCAAAAGTGCTCGAGTGGCTCCACAAGATGATTCGATCAGCATGGAGGAACCAGAAGATCAGCGACCAATGGATGAGAGCTGAAGGAGTGTACATTCCGAAGGAGCAGAACTCCAGCAGCATCAATCAGTTCAGGCCAATATCACTTCTGAACGTCGAGGGGAAAATCTTCTTCTCTGTTATGGCAGCAAGATTGACAAAATACCTGACTGAAAACAAGTATCTGGATATGTCAGTCCAAAAGGGAGGCATACCAGGAATGCCTGGATGCTTGGAACATGCCACGTTGATTTGGGATGCCATCCAAAAAGCAAGAACAGAGAAGAGAGACATTGACGTAGTTTGGCTTGATCTGGCGAATGCATATGGATCAGTTCCACACGATATGATCCAGCTGGCTCTTGAAATGTATCACATCCCAGAAAACATCCGAACAATGCTGAGGAAGTATTTCCAAGGGTTCTCAATGCGGTTCTCTACTACCAAAGAATACACCACGGACTGGATAGACCTAGAGGTGGGCATTGCAATGGGCTGTGCAATCTCTCCCATACTGTTCGTGTTGGCAATGGAAGTCATCTTGAAAGCTGCAATGAAGAGTTCAGGTCCAGTGAATCTGGGAGATGGATACCAGATGCCTCCTCTGAAAGCTTTCATGGATGACACAACAGTCTTGTCCACGGATGAGGAAGAGACACACCAAATCTTAAAGCAGCTGGATGAGCTGGTGGCCTCTTCAAGAATGAGGTTCAAACCTAAGAAATCCCGAAGTCTCTCACTGCGAAAAGGAAAAGTGGCAGATTCAGTCAAATTCATGGTAGCCAACCAAGCCATCCCCACTGTCACAGAAGAGCCAGTAAAAAGTCTCGGAAGATGGTATGATGACTCCCTGAAAGACACACAAAGGGGATGTGAAACCAAGCAAACAGCAGAAGAAGGCCTGAAGAAAATAGATAACTGCGGACTGCCAGGCAAATACAAAGTCTGGTGTCTACAGTTCATGCTGATACCAAAGCTGCTGTGGCCACTGCTAATCTATGACATTTGCACCAGCACAGTCGAAGCAATGGAAGCCAAAATCAACAAATACACAAGAAAATGGCTCGGTGTCCCACCTGGTCTCACTGATGTTGCATTCTACTGTCGTCAAGCAATGCTGAAGCTACCTCTCAAATCCATAGTGGAGGAATACAAAGTTGGAAAAGCAAGACTGTTGAGCATGCTGGAGGAATCGGAAGACAATATCGTGAGATCAGTTCATCCAAAGCTGAGAACTGGCAGAAAGTGGAAAGTCCAAGAGGCTGTAAACAATGCCAAGAGAAACCTCAGCATCAAAGAAATAATTGGACACACGCAAACCAACAGACAGGGACTGGGAGCAACAAAAATGCAGTGGTGGTCCAAAGCCAAAGGGAAGGAAAAAAGAGACATGATCATACAGGAGTTGAAGGAAGAAGAAGATGTCAAAAGAGTGCAGAAGGCAGTCCAGCAAGGTCAACAGGGGCAATGGACAACATGGGACAGTGCACTCCAAAGAAGTCTCAGCTGGAACGATATGTGGCACATGGCTCCTCTAAGGATAAGCTTCCTCCTCAGATCTGTATATGACCTGCTCCCCTCGAATGCAAACTTAGTGAAATGGGGGAAAGCAGACGACCCAGCATGTCCGCTCTGTCAGAAGAAACAAACAGTGGAACATGTCCTAAGCTCTTGCAAAGTAGCGCTAGCCCAAGGAAGGTATACATGGAGGCACAACCAAGTTCTGAAAGTGATCACAGATGTGGTTAGCGAAAAAACCATGACCCCAAACGCACCAATTGCTATGACAACGTTCTACAAAGCAGGAGGGAAACAGGTCTGGCCCGAAAGTGCTATGACAACCAGCACATTGCCAAAGGGTCTTCTGGATGGAGCAGTCGACTGGGAGTGTACAGCAGACCTCCCAGAGTGGAGAAATTACCCAGATGTCATCAGCAAGACAGGCATGAGACCAGACATCGCTCTCCACTCTGACTCCTCGAAACAAGTGATTCTGATAGAACTCACTGTGCCATACGAAAGCAGAATGGAAGAAGCACATATCTACAAGACCGAAAAATACGCCGGTCTTGCCAGCACCCTGAAGAAAGCAGGTCTGCGGGTCAAAATCTTCGCCATAGAGGTCGGGGCAAGAGGGTTTGTGGGCACCTCCGCTTATGATCTCATGAAACAACTCGCCATTTCTGGGAAGAAGAGGACTAGAGCCCTTAAAGCGATGGCAGAGGCAGCAGAAAGGAGCTCAAGCTGGATCTGGGCAAGGAGGAACGAAAAAAAGTGAACTTCATAAGGATTAAATTCCCTACAGATGATGTGTGCCCCGTTAGCACATTGGTAAAACCGCGTACCGCAGTTCTGAAGCGCAGAATCGCCCAGGTTCGATCCCCGGCGTGGGGAAAAAAAAAAAAAAAAAAAAAAAAAATAGACAACAGCAGAAGGGCATCCAGGAGTCATGACCTGGATGTGGCCCGGCCCCCCGAGAGTGTAAGGAATTCAGGGCCGAAACACTTGTCTAAAGGGGGTTACTTCTCTGAAGACCTTCTGTTGTCTAGCTCTCCCTAGAGTTTCTTTCTACCTAAAGATAGTGCTAGATGGCATCGATACTAGTACATTTTCAGTTTTAATCTGACGATGAAAAGTTTGTGGTAGTAATGACAGTGACAGCGTTTTTGAAGACAGAATTCTCGTGTTTCATAATTTATCCAAAAACGTGATTACATACCAAAGTGCAGACATAAGAAAATGGCGGCAGTAGGTTGCAGTGTGCACGAAAATGATTGAAACAGTTATTGGGAAATAGTACACTTTATACACGTAAATACTGAACATGGTAATATGATGTATTTAACAAAATCTGCAAGTTTGGAGAGTACATGTACAGTAGAATTTTTTTTTTTCTTAAAGTGTTCTGAAACCGACAATGGATTACTTGTGTTCCCCTTTTTGGAGTAGTATGTGAAAGTGTTCGGAAGCTGACAATGGATTACTTGAATTATCATTTCTGGAGTATTATGTGAAGGTGTTCTGAAGCCAACAATCGATTACTTGTGTTCTCCTTTCTAGAGTATTATGTGAAAGTGTTCTGAAGCCAACAATGGATTACTCATGTTCCCCTTTCTGGAGTATTATGTGAAAGTGTTCTGAAGCCAAAAATGGATTACTTGTGCTCACATTTTTGGAGCATTATGCGAACGTGTTCTGGAGCTGACAATGAATTACTAGTGTTATCCTTTCTGGAGTATTATGTGAAATTGTTCTGAAGCTGACAATGGATTACTTGTGTTCCCCTTTTTTGGAGTGTTACATGAAAGTGTTCTGAAGCCGACAACGGATTACTTGTGTTCCACTTCTTGGAGTATTATGTGAAACCGTTCTTAAGCCGACAATGGATTATTTGTGTTCCCATTTTTTGAGTATTATGTGAAAGTGTTCTGAAGCTCACAATGGATTACTTGTGTTCTCCTTTTGAAGGTATTATTTGAAAGTGTTCTGAAGCTGGCAATCGATTACTAGTGTTCCCGTTCTTCGGGTATTATGTGAAAGTGTTCTGAAGCCAACAATGGATTACTTGTATTCCCCTTTTTGGAATATATTCTGAAATTGTTCTGACGCTGACATGGTTTTTTTGTGTTCCCCTTTCTGGAGTATATATGAAAGTGTTCTGCAGCTGACAATGGATTACTTGTATTCTCCTTTTTGGAGTATTATGTGAAAGCGTTCTGAAGCTGACAATGGATTACATGTGTTCCCCTTTTAGGAGTATTTTGTGAAAGTGTTCTGAAGCCAACAATGGATTACTTGTGTTCCCCTTTCTGAAGTATTATGTGAAAGAGTTCTGAAGCTGACAATGAATTACTTGTGTTATCCTTTCTGAAGTATTATGTGAAAGTGTTCTGAAGCCGACAATGGATTACTTGTGTTCCCCTTTTTGGAGTATTATGTGAAAGTGTTCTGAAGCCGAGAATGGATTATTTGTGTTCCACTTTTTGGAGTATTATGCCAAAGTGTTGTGAAACCGAAAATGGATTACTTGTGTTCCCCTTTTTGAAGTATTATAAAAGTGTTGTGAAGCCAACAATGCATTTCTTGTGTTCTCCTTTTTGGAGTGCTATGGCAAATTGTTCTGAAGCCAAGATTAGATTGCTTGTGTTCCCCTTTTTGGAGTATTATGTGAAAGTGTTTTGAAGCCAACAGTAGATCACTTGTGTTCCCCTTTTTGGAGTATTATTTGAAAGTGTTCTGAAGCTGACAATGGATTACTTGTGTTCCACTTTTTGGAGTATCATGTGAGTGTTCTGAAGACGACAGTGGTTTACACGTGTTACCTTTTTGGGAGTAGTAAGTGAAAGTGTTGTGAAGCCAACAATGGATTACTTGTGTTCTTTTTGGAGTATTATGTGAAAGTATTATGAAGCCGACAATGGAACACTTGTTTCCCCTTTCTGGAGTGTTATGTGAAAGTGTTGTGAAGCTCACGATGGATTACTTGAGTTCTTTTTTTTGGAGTATTATGTGAAAGTGTTGTGAAACCAACAATGGATTACTTGTGTTCTTCTTCTTGGAGTATTATGTGAAGGTGTTCTGAAGTGCACAATGGATTACTTGTGTTCTTCTTTTGGGGTATTATGTGAAAGTGTTCTGACAACGACAATGAATTACTTGTGTTCCCTTTTCTGGAGAATATGTGAAACTGTTCTGAAGCTGACAATGGATTACTTGTGTTCCCCTTTCTGGAGTATCATGTGAAAGTGTTCTAAGCCAGCAATGGATTACTTGTGTTTCCCTTTTTGAGGTAGTATGTGAAAGTGTTCTGAAGCTGACAATGGATTACTTGTGTTCCCCTTTTCGGAGTATTTTGTGCAAGTGTTCTGAAGCTGACAATGGATTACTTGTGTTCCACTTTTTGGAGTATTATGTGAGTGTTCTGAAGACGACAGTGGTTTGCACGTGTTACCTTTTTGGGAGTAGTAAGTGAAAGTGTTGTGAAGCCGACAATGGAATACTTGTGTTCCCCTTTCTGGAGTGTTATGTGAAAGTGTTGTGAAGCTCACAATGGATTACTTGAGTTCTTCTTTTTGGAGTATTATGTGAAAGTGTTGTGAAGCCAACAATAGATTACTTGTGTTCCTCTTCTTGGAGTATTATGTGAAGGTGTTCTGAAGTGCACAATGGATTACTTGTGTTCTTCTTTTGGGGTATTATGTGAAAGTGTTCTGACAACGACAATGAATTAATTGTGTTCCCTTTTCTGGAGTATATGTGAAAGTGTTCTGAAGCTGACAATGGATTACTTGTGTTCCCCTTTCTGGAGTATCATGTGAAAGTATTCTAAGCCAGCAATGGATAACTTGTGTTCCCCTTTTTGAGGTAGTATGTGAAAGTGTTCTGCAGCCGACAATGGATTACTTGCGTTTTCCTTTATGGAATATCATGTGAAAGTGTTCAGAAGCCATCAGTGGATTACTTGTGTTCCCCTTTTCGGAGTATTTTGTGCAAGTGTTCTGAAGCCGACAATGGATTAATTGTGTTTCCTTTTTTCGTGTACCATCAGAAAGTTTTCTGACGCCGACGATGGATTACTTGTGTTCCCGTTTTTGGTGTATTATGTGAAAGTGTTGTGAAGCCAACAATGGATTACTTGTGTTCCCCTTTCTGGAGTATCATGTGAAAGTATTCTAAGCCAGCAATGGATTACTTGTGTTTCCCTTTTTGAGGTAGTATGTGAAAGTGTTCTGCAGCCGACAATGGATTACTTGTGTTTTCCTTTGGGAATATCATGTGAAAGTGTTCTAAAGCCAACAATGGATTACTTGTGTTCCCCTTTTCAGAGTATTTTGTGCAAGTGTTCTGAAGCCGACATTGGATTAATTGTGTTTCCTTTTTTCGTGTACCATCAGAAAGTTTTCTGAAGCCGACGATGGATTACTTGTGTTCCCGTTTTTGGAGTATTATGTGAAAGTGTTATGAAGTAGACAACGGATTACTTGTGTTCCCCTTTTTGGAGTATCATGTGAAAGTGTTCTGAAGCCAACAATGGATTACTTGTGTTCCCCTGATTTGAGTATCATGTGGAAATATTCTGAAGCTGACAATGGATTACTTGTGTTCCTCTTTTTGGAGTATTATGTGAAATTGTTCTGAAACCGACAATGGATTACTTGTGTTATCCTTTCTGGAGTATTAGTGAAAGTGTTCTTAAGCCAACAATGGATTACTTGTGTTCCCTTTTCTGGAGTATCATGTGGAAGTGTTCTGAAGCTGAAGATGGATTATTTGTGTTCCCTTTTTTTTGGGGAGTATTTTGTGAACCTGTTCTGAAGCCGACAATGGATTACAGAAATGCCGAACAGGCTCCAGCTCACAAGAAACAAAACATCAATGAAAAAGGTTAGCCAGAATTTTCGAAAAAGGTTTTCTTTCTTTCTTCCTGAAAGTCTCCGGTTCTACCTATCTGTAAAAAGGTAACAACAACAACAAAATATAATAATAGTAACAATAAAAATGATAATGGTTATCACAAATAACAATGATAACAACAATGGCAGTTGTGATAATGATGATATGATGGGATGAAACACATTAAACTGTTTAACCGAGAGTGTTCCAAAAATTGCCTCTAAAATTCTTATTTTGCTAAAACTGAAACAGCAGGTAAAAATTGTTTGAATCTCCTTTTTTCATCATTTATTCATTTTTCATTTCTTAACTGTATGTTTATTTATTTCTAACATGTAATGATTTGAGTTCCCCCATCACTTATTTACTCATTCACCCATTTAGTCATTATTGTATCCAATTTAAACAAAAGTGTAACAAACAAAAACAAATTATAAAACAAAACGGTGGAGTTGCATGCTTGCATCTTCACATTAAAGGTTAAACCAAAACTGCGTAGTAACGGAAGTAAGAAAATTGGATGCTGATTCTCGGTACCAAATCTCATTACTGGAATTATGGGAATAATCTTTCGTTTTACTTTAAACAAGCTATTCAGCTTTTTTGACAAAATCATAGATACTTTTTATCAGAAATAAACTCAATAAATACACTCAGGAATACGTATACTCTTGTATCAGAAATAAACTCAATAAATACACTCACGGAATACGTGTAGAGAACTCGTTTTTTCTTCCCACTCTCATGTCAGGGTGATTGCAACAAAACAAAAGAAGTTCCTTCGTGTGGTTACAGACCAGACAGTTCATTTGGTGTAAGAAAACATCAGTTTTGTTCGCTTGTTTCTCTGTTTTCATCTTTTGTCTTATTTTCCTTACCATTCCAATGCAGACAATCCTGCTTTCTGTCTCTTAGGGCTTAGGACTATCTAATTAGATTTATTCTTCAAAGCAAAAAAACTTCAACAATCAGTTATATAGATATATTTAGGCAAGATGTATATATACCTTGCACGACTAACATCGGAAAAATTTCTTTATCAAAGAGAATAAGAATGACAGCATTGAAACTTCTTCCACCCATTATCTAGAAAGCACAAAATTTGGAGCCGGTCCAAAGCGCATTAGACATTTCAAAATTTAACGAACTGAAGTGTGGATTTCATAGATAAAGGAAAGAGTAAAATATCATATTCAATAATCTATCACTTGCCCATACATAAGATTAACTTAATTAAGAGAACAAAATTTTCAGTCTGATCTATTTTAAAGTTAATCAGTCTAATTTATTTAAGGGTTAAACGCAAACATAACGCATACATCACAGAACAAAAGTTCCAATCTTATTTGTTTAAGGGTTAATCAACGTAATATATTTAATGGTTAAACGCTAACATAACATACATAATAGAACCAAAATTTCAGTCTAATTTATTTAAAGATTAATCAATCTAATTTATTTGAGGGTTAAACACAAACATAAAGCATACATAACAGAATAAAATTTTCAGTCTAATTTATTTAAGGGTAAATCAATCAAATTTATTAAATTTAAGGGTTAAACGTTAACATACGAAAGGCACATAACAAGCAACAAGTCTTTGTGTGTTCAGCTTAGACTTAGATCTATTTCATTTAGAAGTGATTTAGATCTATTTCGTTTATAAATATTTCAATTCATGTATCGTATGCAAAAACTGGAGCTAGTTAAGGTGAAGAGAGAGAGAAAATCTTCTGTCTTTTCCAGTTGAAAGTTTCTTTTGCTTTCGTTCGCTGGACGATTGGTTGATTCGTTGGTTGTGGTTATTTTGATTGCTTGTGAGCAGGTGGTTGGGAGGTGGGTTGGCTGTTCAGCTAATTGTTTGTTTAGTAGCTTGCTGGGTTGGTGGTTGATTTTTTGATTAGTTGATGGGTGGTTTGGTTGATGGGTGGTACGTTGGTTGTTTTCTTTTTCCGATTGGTTGGTCTTTTTCATCAACATGTCTGCAATTGTGTGTTTCGTTTCTCTGTACCGTTTGGTCAGTCAGTTTGCCTGTTTGTGGATTTTATCTGTCAGTCTGTCAGTCTGCCAGTCTGTATCTTTCTGTCAGCGCTCTTTCTTTTGTCTGTCTCACAGTCCATGTATCCGTCTGTGTTTGCGTCTGTATATGTTTCTTTCCCTGTCTCTGTCCTGTTTCAGTTCTTTTACCTCCCAGTCTGGCGCTTTCCTTCACTCTCTCTCTGTGTCTGTCTGTGTGTCTGTCTGTCTGTCTCCCTCTCTCTCGCTATCTGCCTCCCTCTCTGACTCTCTCTGTCTCTGTCTGTCTCTGTCTGTCTCTCTCTCTCTCTGCCTCTCTCTCTCTCTCTTGTGAACATTGAAAAACGGTTGTGTATGTATTTAACGCTTTAGAAACCAAAGATTATATAACAAAGATAAAAATAACATGTTCATGACACCTGTCTATAACAAAGCCAACGAAGCACCACGAGCATTATGAAAACTGCCATTGTTGACACTCTCTATTCAAACCCCTGGTTTGTGTTTAGGTCGGCGGCCTTCAAATAAACATGTATCAGTCTCGATGTCAGGTCTCTGTCTCGGACATTTAACTACATTTAGGATTGGAATGTTATTCCGGAAATGTAATGTTTTACATTACGATAAATACAAAAAGACAAGGATTGTTCTTGCTTCTTTCTGTGACGGCATACTGAAAACAAAGGAAGTTCATTGTTGAAGAGTGTTAAATACTGTGTAAAAATAGAAAAGAATGAATACGTGCAACATTTTTAGCTTACCATATATGTTTGAAGTGAATTTGCTAATGGCCACAGAAAGCAAAATACTTTTGATGAAAATTGCTTATTTTGCGCATTAAGCATTTAAAATTAGAATTTGGAGTTGAGAGTTTATTCAAGAGGGACACATCACACGGGCAATTCCATATGCGCTGCATCCAATCTGCTATCTATTACCTGGCAGTTTCCTTGAATGTGCCCAAAATCTATGCGTTAGTAAGGTCTTAAAATGGGGAGTGAGAAAGACATATGAAATACTAAGTTGACGCCAGCAGAATGATTAGAGCATTCAGGTGGGCAGCAAACGAAGGATTGAACTCGGGAAATCGACTCTTGAGTCCTCGACTCAATTACAAGAGCCAGCCAACCTATTAACAAAATTATGGCTCTTTCAAGGGTCGAACCCACGATCACTGCGTTGTCATCATGATGTTCTAACCATCAGAGCAAACGGGTCACTTAGAGAACGATGTTTACATATTATGAAATGACGTCACACTGATACTCTGTAACCGGTCATAATCCTCACTCTCTCACAGGTTTTATTAATGGTTTGGTTTTCCTTGAGAACTCTTCAAAAAGCTTTTTAAACAGTTTCCTCACGATTCCAAACTGCCTTGCTCGTTTATTTTTGTCTGTTTATGTCTATTTGTAATTTTTTTATTTGTCTATGTGTCAGTCTGTCTGTCTGTCTGTCTGTCTGTCTGAGTATCTCTACTCCTTCATCTATGTGTGCCTTAGCTGTAATGGATGTACCATGCGTGTTACTGATTGTGTGAATGAGTGTAATGTAACTGAAGAGGAAAGATTGAAAAACCAGTTCACTTAAATTCTTCATCCACGAGTATTAAAGCTGACACGTTCGACCCCATGTCTTTTTTGTTTGCGCATTCTCTCTCTCTCTCTCTCTCTCTCTCTCTCTCTCTCTCTCTCTCTCTCTCTCTCTCTCTCTCTCTCCCTCCCTGTCTGTCTCTCTGCTTTGTCTGTCTGTCTGTCTGTCCCTTTCTCTCTCTCTCTCTCTCTCTCTCTCTCTCTCTCTCTCTCTCTCTCTCTCTCCCTTTCCCTCTCTCCCTGCTCACTGAGCCACTCTTCTTATTTCTTCTTTCTGTTTTCCCTCCTTCTCCTATCGACCGGAGATGTGTGTCTCGGCGAGATTGTTTCGTATCAAACGGAGGTGTATGTGTATGTGTGTCTCTGTCTGTCTGTCTGTCTGAGTGGCTGTGTATGTGTGTATGAGACACAAAAATGAGATACGATTCCTCAGCTTCTTATGGCTAGATCTTTATCAAATTTCGTCAGAACCCGAGGGCTGTTGAGAAGTAACGAAAGCATAAATTTGGAAGCAAAATGCCAAAGTAATAATAATAATAATAATGAGGATGAGAATAATAATAATGAGAATACAATTATTATTATTATGTTATCATCATTATTAAATATTTTTCATCACAGTTAAAGTAATGGGGTAATATACTTGATATATATA
>CM060307.1:62229652-62262152 GCA_030674185.1 Monoplex corrugatus
TATGTGTGTGTTAGCGGGGACAGCCAGTCAGCCGGCACAAAGACAAAGACAAACACAAGCGACAGAGAAAGTGGGGCAGACAGGCAGAATAAACATACTAAAACAGACAAATCGACACACAGACTGCATACCCAAAAACAGAAACCCCAGACAGAGACAGGAAGCAGTGCAGGCCAGAAAACAACTTACCACAGCACAGTAGTCAGGATCGATGCCAAACTCCCCTTTAAAATGCAATTCTCGAACACACACCACACACACACACACACACACACACACACACACACACACACACACACACATACACTACAATACATACATACACTACAACACATACACACACACACACAACACACACACACACACACACACACACACACACACACACACACACACACACACACACACACACACACACACAAATACATCAAGATTCGCTCAAAGCGACAATCCCCACCCCTTCCGCCCTGAGCTGACATAACAGTCATCACACACGTATTCCAACACACTCTTTTTTCACTATGTGACTGTACGTGTCAAGAGTTTTTAAAAAATCTCTGCACACAGTGCGTGACAACTGAAATAAGTAGGCCCAACAACGTCAGGGGTGATATCTCCACTGCCACCACTGTGACTGACTGATCTAGCAGGTGATCTGTGCAATTCACGCCATGTTGTGAAAGATGGCAGATTTTTGCCATGGCAACAAGCTTATGAACATAGCGCAATAGCTCAGTCGGGAGATTGTTGGGCTAAAGATCTGAAGGTCCCTGGTCCATAACAACTCATCTCAGACAGGGTTAGACTGAAGATCTAAAGGTTCCTGGTCAGCATAGCTTATCTCAGAGAATGTTAGACTGAAGATCTAAAGTTCCATGGTTCAATCCTGGGTTCCGGCACAAATCACTGTCCGGCGGTTGACACTGTGGTTCTGATAGCTCAGTTGGCGTTTGGCAGTGTCATAGTATAAACTATCATCAAGCTCAGTTGGCGTTTGACAGTGTCATACATTATCATCTTTTTGATACCATGAAGAAGATAGACTTCCCCAAACATTTAATTTCTCCTGCTGCAAGTGCAACCTTATACAACGATAAAAAAAAAAGCATCCATTAGATGGAACAGCCAAAACTGCTAATATTTTAACATGGAGAAAGGAGTCCAACAAGGCTGCATCTTCTTCTCACCTCATCTCTTTAATATACACGCAGCAGATTGTGAGAGCAGCAGATACTGAAGACATGGAAATAAAAACTCACAGTCGATACAACACAAAGCTACGATATGTTGACGACACTGCACTGATGTAGGACAATATCACCAGCTTGAAAAGCATTGTGTACATAGAAGATGCAGCAGCAAGAAGACAGGTCTAAATCTAAATGCCAAGACGACAAAAGTGATGTGCCTAGAATGAGACAAAAGTCGAGCTTATCGAGATATTCAAATCAACAAGACTGCACTAGAAAATGTGAGGCTCAGTCAGGCTCACGATGGCATCTTTAGTACAGACATCAAAATTGAGAAGGAATGGCAAAACAGACAATAAAGTCAATAGCATTTGGAAAAACGGAAGCGTACCAACAGTCCTTAAAATCAAAATTCTAAAAACGTCTGATCTGGCCAGTAATGATACAGAGCTGTGAAGCCTGGACATGCAAAAAAGTAGATGAAACTAAGATCGAAACAGCAAAGATAAGGTTCTACAGGCAGCTTCTTAAAGTCAAATGGACCAGTAAATGAACGAATGAAAGTATCTTAAACGAACTCACAGTCCAACGCAATCTGCTGGCAGAAATCAACCAAAGAAAACTGAAATATATCAGCCATGCAACCTGCAACACCAACGCAATCCTAGTGACAACAATTTTCAAAGATAACGTTGAAGCCAAAGAAATCCGGGCAGACCACCCACCTCTATGTGAACAACATGACCAACATCAATGGATTGAATGTTTACAAAGCAGTACAGAAAAGTCAGACTGGAGTAAATGAAGGAAAGTTGGTGTGACGTCTATTGCTTGATGGGGTGACGGGTGAGCTCAGATGGTTAGAGCACTATGCTGATAATGCAACGCAAATGTCGTGTGTACGATCATTAGGTGGACCACATTTATCCCAAGACCTTGCCAGCGCGTAGGGCTTATGGGCAGGTATAGATAGCGCTTATGCCATCACTTGGATCTCATCTATCACACATCATCAATGGTGTCAGTGCATAATATAGATCTAGGCTTATGGAAATGATTCTCGAGAAAGTGAAACTGCGATCAGTGTGTAAGTGTGGAACAAGACCAAAACCTTGGTGGGCCCATAAGAATTCCTTCTGACAACAGTGAAATGATGCAAGCTTGCTTGGTTCAGTCACTCACCCATCATGACCGTCCCTAGAAAAAGGGATATCATTGCCGAGATCGACAAAAGAAGTGGACGGTAACATTTCAGACTGGACCAACCTCAGTATGCCTGATGCTTTGCTGTTACATCCTTGCTGTAGAGGATTCTGAGCCCTGCTGCATCTCACAAGTCCTCTTAACGACCACACTGGTTGTGGGATGAAACCATGATGAGATGATGATGACCACGCCTAACATGCTTTCAAGGAACGTCAGATTAAACATTAAATAGAACAGACATCTTTACGAATAAGATCAGTGAAAAGGTGTCTAACGAAAAAAACAAACAAACAAATATACAGACTACAGCAAAATAAAAAATGAGTAAAGAAAACAAAAAATAAGAAAGAGTTAAAGATAAAAAAAAAAAAGACAAGTGAAAAGAAAAATGAGTCCCTAAAAGAAAGCCTCTTTGGACGCATAGGCAGGCAGGTCAGTCTGCAATATGCCCTTTGTCGTGAAAGGTTCGAGGCAGAAAATGAATCACTACCTATCAATATGCAGAGAGAAACCGTGAAAAAGATGGGCAACAGCCTGCTGGCAATCTTCGTAGAAACCAAACAATAACTCTCTCTCTCGATGATTGTAACCTCTGTGCACAAGAAACCAAACAATAGTAATAACTCCCCTTTGACTTATGGTAACATCTGGGCACTATTTCCTGTGCAAACTCTGAAACTCGTAATGACAACCTAATAATGAAATTGACGGAAATGACGGACAATCTTTCTACAATAGCAGTAAACAAGATAATGGGTGAAATTGAGAGAAAGAGAGACAGACAGACAGACAGATAGATAGAGACAGAAACAAAGACAGATAAAACACAGAGAGAGACAGAGTCACTCAAACGGTTTGAATGTAAGATCAGAGACAATCAGAATTCTCGTATTGATAACACTCTCAGTTTACTATGAACTGTTTCTAATGAGGTCGACATAGTTATTGGCCTTTAAAATGAGATAAGAAAGAGAGGGTGAGATGAGACAGAGTGAGAGAGACAGAGAGGGAGATATGATATACCAACAGAGAGATATCGTGTACTGGCAGAGAGAAAGACGGGCAGATGGAAGGGAGCAGTGGGACACACACACACACACACACACACACACACACACACACACACACACACACACACACACACACACACACACACACACACTACAGAGACGTATTCAAGACGCAGAGTGACTCACTACATCTTCATTGACGCAAAAAGAAATTGTGAAGGTGAGGGGCGAAGGACGTAGGAGGTGAAGACCGCAACAGCCTTTGTGCAGACTTCAAAGCAGCCATATAAGCCTAATTAGCTTTAGTTTTCCCTGTATTTTCACTGCAACATCTGTGCACGCTTCCTTGTTCATACTTCTCAGATGAATGAGTACCATACTGAATATGACTTGCATACATTGTTCAGTAACATTTGTGCATTACGGCGAAATCTGAATATTATAAAAACAGAGGCTCTGATTATAACCATGAAACCGAAATTGCCTGATACAAGCGCCAGGAACAATTTTATCATCTCTGTTGTTTTGTTTTGTTTTGTTTTGTTTGGTTTTGTCTGGTTTGTTGTGGTTTGGTTTGGTCTGGTTTGGTTTTTTGTTACAATTGCTGTTTTCATTGGTGGTGCCCTTGCTGCTGTGGCTGTCCTTCTATGCTGCTGCTGTCGGCTGGTCGACGAATTTGTTGGCTGTTTTGTGATAAGGAAAGAGGGGAACTGTCCGGAAAAAGTGGGCAGCAGCCAACTCTGACAATGCAATACATCGTATGATGCTTTATTTAAGGAGTTTGGAGTTTGAAGGAATAACGTTGTAAATAAATAACAAACAAATCAATTAATGAAACACTTCCAGCGCCTATACTAAGATGGCCTGGCAACTGATGATGACCTCTGCCCTTTCCGTGTTCAAAAAAGCGTGTAACGGCAATGAGCGTGTGAGAGCAAAGCCATGGATGGGTGGGGCTGATACTGAAAGGCGGCTTTGTCAGAGCAGACATAATTGTGCCTGGGCTATGCTATATCATGTTTATCACAAGAGCCTGCTGCACATTACGTTTCCTGCACTTGTAATGCAAACACACGCACTATTGGTTTACAACACGTTTCTTCATTAAAATGCCATGACATATTAGCACTGCGATAATGCAGTGTGTGCAAGGCGCCACCATGTCATGAATTAAAAAACCTCCGCGCCCGACGAGAAAGGCAACAAAATTAACAAGCACTGAAAAAACAAGTGAAACAAAAGGAGAAAAAATACTAACGGCTAACAACACAACCACCAACCCACCGACCAAGAACACGTATTTAAATGCATACAGTCCCCATGAAGAAAACGAAATCTGGAAGAAACTGTAGCATCCGTGGTCTCAAAGGTAAAATACTCGCCTGCCACGTGGGTCATTCGACTTCGTTTCCCGGTCGATGCACGCGATTTTTACAGCCGTCTGGTTGAGTCTTGTAATAAAACCGTGGACTCAAGATCCGATGTCTGGAGTTCAATCTCAGCCCGTCACATGAAAACTGGCCAGTTCGTTGACCGTCTCAATGCTCCAATTGTCTGGTGGTGTCACCTTTAGTGTTTGATAGGTCCTGTACCCTCCCCTTCTCCTCCATCCCAACAACTTCCATTACAAGACTTTGCCAAGGCATAGGGAGCTTGGGTGGAAAGCACTGTGGAATTGTCCAGAGTATAGTGAATTCCTACTCCAAAATCAGAAAAAAAGGAATCGTTCTATCAAACGACAGGCAGGCAGACAAGCTGACTGACAGGACGGACAATACGAAGACAGACAACGAGATCTGTAACTGGTTCAGTTACTGACAGACTGGTAAGCAAATGCCAACAGCGAGACAGACACAAACACGAAGAAACAGACCAACAACAATTAAAAAAAAACGCGTCAACTTAATGACAGGGACAGACGGAAAGACACACAAGGGCAATGGTCAAATACCACACCTCAGTAGCGGCAAGAGTACACTATCTTCAGAAACAGTTGCTTACATTCTGCTGGACAGGAGGAAGAGACATGCGGACAGTCATCAGAGACGGAGGGAGAGTGTGAAAGAGAAGAAGCTTGTTGGGTCTGTGCCGTATGTGTACGTGTGTGTGCATGTGTGTGTGCGTATTGATGTGAATGCGCACGTCACGCACATCCCAACCTTCAAAAAAAGTAAACTTAGGTGTCCCAAATCAATGCGGTAACCTGACGAAACAGCACTAGTACAACACAAATTGAATGGATTCATCATCATATTTCTTCTTTATGGCTGGATCACACACACTGATGCCTTGTTTTGATAGTAGTAACCCTCAACACAAGCTTACGCCATTCATGTGCAATATGACCCCAACAGAATTCCCACTGTGCCATTCCCGACTCCTCTCTCTCAAGTGGAACAAGGACGCTTACATTGAAGTTGCAGACCAAAATCTCTCTCTCTCTCTCTCTCTCTCTCTCTCTCTCTCTCCACACACACACACACACACACACACACCACACACACACACACACACATACACAAACACACACTCAGACACATATAAACAAATATACACCACACACACAAACACACAAACACATACAAACACTACCAAACACATACACACAAAACGCCCAAACACACACACACAACACACACACACACACACACACACACACACACACACACACACACACACAACACACACACACACACACACAAACACACACACACAAACACAAACAAACACACACATAAACACACTTACACAAACACACACAATACATACCATTGTAAAAATAATATCCTTCGGCAACGAAAACATCACGGCATCAGTTTTGATGAATCTGTAGTTTGGCACTTTCGACAGCTTGGACACAGCAAACAATAAACCTCGCGTGGCCAATGTTGACCGTCAAAACATCACTCAAATACAAACAGTCACAAAACGGCAGAAGTACCAGAAGTCATAAATCGAAAGGCTAAAAGTATCAGCCTCTAACAACGGAAACTCACAGTCACATACGGACAAAGGTACCGTTAGTCATAGGCTAAATCCGTGGGAAATAGTATCAATTTGAATCTGTCACCGAAACAAACACAAGTCTTCTCTTCCCAGTTACCTTCAAACACTGCGTACAACTCGGAAAGTGTGCAAAAGGCACAGTACAACGTTACAGCTGAGTTCCAATTCAAACCAAAAACACGCGATCTCATCAGTGAACAACTCTGGCACCGTGGCAGGCTGATTTGACACTTCTTTGTTCTCTCGTTCGCTTCACACACGCTGATGCTACAGCCGCATCCAACCGACCAAACCGCCAGCGTGATGCTGTGCCGTGCTGCGCTGCACCGGCTGCGTCGCTAGTCACAACACAGCACAGTACCACAAGGGTAACCGACAGTAGCCTTGAAATTAATAATCTAACAGCCAGCCCTTCTCTGACAAGGCCGCAGGCGACTGTTTCATCGTGCCTCTAGCGATGAGACAGGCAGTTGATTAAGGATAACAGGAGCAATAAAAGAAGAACAGTGAATAAATGCAGCAAAGCTGCTTGACCGTGTTCAGTTCTTTACTATGGCAAGTTCTGTTTAAATTGAAGACAGTTTTTTGTTTGTTTTCTGTTTAGTCCGTTGGCATGACATTTTCGTAACTATCGTTCTTTTATTAACTTAACATTGCCCCAGTCAAGTTCGTAAGCTCAGTTTGGTTTCCTCTCAAGATATTCATCGCAATCGGACACACCCATATGTGCTCCACCCAAATCTGTTAGCAGGTGTCTGGCAGAACCTACAAGCCTGTACAAAATCCAACGCGCTGGCAAGGTCTTGAAATGGAGAGTGGGAAATAAGGGACCTATAAAACACTAAGCTGACACCATACCAGAATGATGGTCAGTATATAATAATGGGGGACTGGGATTGTAGTTCAAAAACGCTGTAAAACTTCGTGAGGACAAAAAACGGGAATGTGCAGGGAAGGGGGAGGGGCAGCTGTAAAACAAGTGATGTTAAAGTATCTGTACAAGTGATGCTAGAGTACCTGTCTGTCTGTCTATCTGTCTATCTGTCTATCTGTCTCTCTGTCTTACCTGTCTGTCTGTCTATCTGTCTTCTGTCTCTCTGTCTATCTATCTCTCTGTCTGTCTACGTCACAGTATATCCGTACGTACGCAAGCGTGCGAGCACAATAATGACGTCTTCTGCCGAAAAGGATAAGGGGTCAGAAGCTGTAAACTTATGTACATATATGTAAATCTTGTTTTAACCTCTTTGTCTTGCTACGTTGCGTATTAAGGTCTGTGTTCTCGCTCCCCCGGCAGTCTGGTTTAAACAAAAGAAAAATCATCAGTCTTGGGGTGACCATAGAGTGCAGAAATGATGGTGGGGAAGCCCGCCACCTCTGACGCCAACATAGGATGGTGCGCATGGCTACACGAACTAGTACACTGTATCCAGCCCCTATCCCACCCCACCCCCACCATAGGATGGTGCACATGGCTACACGAACGAGTACACTGTATCCAGCCCCATCCCACCCCCACCCCACCCACCCACCCACCCTCGCCTCCCCAACGCTTCGACGATGGGCTCATATTGCATGCAAGAACGCAGAAACATCACCTCTCTGCCCATTTTCTTCCCCTCTTGCTGTGTGTGTGTGTGTGTGTGTGTGTGTGTGTGTGTGTGTGTGTGTGTGTGTGTGTGTGTGGTGTGTGTGTGTGTGTGTGTGTGTGTGTGTGTGTGTGTGTGTGTGTGTGTGTGTGTGTGTGTGCGCGCGCGCGACACCAGTTCTTCTCTTCTGACAAAAAGAAACCCGAAAGCTACACGTGAGTCAACTTGGCTTTGATTTTAAACCAGTCTACATCTCACACTAATCACCAAACAAAAATATTGGTCAAGAGAGTAACTATTCTCTTAAGTCAAACCACGCCAACCTGTTTCTAATAAAAACAAAACAAAACAAAAAACTAGATGGTAAAAACATTTTGAGAGACTGCTTTCGTCCGCTCAGGAACACACTCTTTCATTGATCTAGATCAATAACATAAACAGCTCTGATGCAAAAGACGGGTATACATTTATAAATCTATACTAACACACACACACACACACACACACACACACACCACACACACACACACACACACACACACACACACACACACACACACACACACACACACCAGAAAGATAGATAAAGATGTTCGTTTTATACGATTCCATAAACAGACTGACGACAGTCGACAACCAGTCAGTCAAACAGTAAGCGAATCCTGGCAAAGTACAAAAGCTATGATAAACATGAATCATGTCATGTCCTAAGGCCCTGTCGTAAACCTGCTGTGCTGAGCATCACAAGAAGATGTCTAGTACACCAGAGGCAAACAGGGGAGTGGGAAGGGAGTGTTGTCTTGTATAAGACTGTAACACGAAACTCTAAAAGAAGGTTAGTCACGCAAAACCTGCTCTTCGCATGGGATTTGTTAGCGTCACTGCCAGAGGCATAAAAACTTCTTCTTTAGGCCTGGGGCGCCGCACTAAAAAACCGCTCATCAGATTCTTCCAGCTCTGGCAGTTGTATGCCAAAGCCTGGGTCTCTGCCAACGGTTTCTCTATTTCCACAATGTTGTCAGTCCATCGTGGGTTTTTTGTTTTGTTTTGTTTTTGTTTGTCGTTGTTGTTGTTGTTTCGTCTTCCCCTTTGTCTCCTTCCCTCAACGGTTTTCTGGAGGACTGATTTAACAAGGCCATACGAACGTAGCTTTCTTTTTCTAAACTGAAGTCAGCAGATCTTCATATTGTCCAATGTGCTGACTGATGGTTTTAGGTAGGACCTGGCCACCTCATGGGTTTATGTGCAGGTTTAAGGATCGCACATGATTACCATCACATGGCACCTGTGACGTTAGTGCATATGGAATTCATTCCGAGCGTGGAGACGTCATCTTGAGAAACTGAAACTTGGCGCACTTGTTCACTGGTGGTCTGAACAGTGTGTCCGATGTGCAGAATCTTGCATTAACACCTCATTTTCACGACTTGAAGTCTTTCCAAAATCCGCAGTGAAGATCCATGTCTCAAATGCTTACAGGAAGATGGAATAAACCAATGTAGCTAAGAGCCTAATCTTCTGTTTCTTGGAGATGTTCTTGTCCTTCCATACAGGTTTCACCCTGGGCAGTGCTGATATTATCTTCGCTGCCCTTGAGAGAACTGGTCTGGATCCCTCACTGCTAATGATGGATCCTTGGTAAGTGAATCTGTTAACAGCACCAAGCTTCAATCCATGGACAGTTATATCAGCAGTGGTGATGGTGTTGTGGCTGGTCATCAGTTTGGTCTTTCTGGCGCCACTTTCTGTACCATATCTTGTTCGTGTTTCATATAGTCTTTCAACAAGCTTTATCGAGTTCTTGCTCACTACCTGCCAGGCCATCAACGTCAACTGTGAAGCGAAAGTTCGGGATGGTTCTTCCTCTAATGCTGACCGTGCTGGCATGATCTTCAAGTGCGTCAGTCTTAATGCATTCCAGAAAGAAAAGTGTGGGAGACAGAAGGCTGCCCTCACGAACTCCAATTGAAATATGGAACCACTCTTCAAAAACATCTGTCTACGTACCGCACTGGCTGCTTTGGCGTATAGTTACTGGATTGTATTGATTAGTTTCTGCCGGAAGTTAAATTTTGTCATTGTGACCAACAGTGCTGCCTGCCAGATTCTGTCAAACGCTTTCTTGAAGCCCATGAAGACATTGTAGTAGAACTCCCTCTGGTTTTGGTGGTGTTTATTGCAACAGGTATGCAGGTAAAATATCTGTTAGATGGTACTTCTGCCTTCGCAAAATCCGGCCTGTTCTTCAGCAATAGTAGTATCTGCTTGTGGCTGTAATCTATTCAGAATGATTTTGAGCATTACTTCGCTGGTATGGTTTATGTCAAATAATGTTTCTCGGAAAACATGTCTCAAGTGTTTCATTACTACGTCCGTGTCGAAGACAAAACAAGACATTTTTCTCCATCAATATTCAAAGCAGACAACCAATGACAAGCAGACACATAACTGTATAATATTTAATAAAGCTTTTCAAAGAACGCGTACTCGACGGGAAGCGGCCTCCCTTTCACACATCTGTGAGGACATCTTGTTATGGTTAAAGGCAAACAGCAAGCTATGGAGAGAAGTGTGACTTGCTCTTAGAATGCAGACCAGAGAATAGTGAGGTCCTACCATTCACTCGCCCACAATCCAGCTTAGAGTTATGGGGCTACATCTATTTTTACCTCACTAATGACTACGAAGAGGCAATTTTTTTTTAATGTTTGCATAATCATATATCTGTTGAGATATATTGATGTCTACTACAGATGAAGGAAAATAATCGTAAAAGATCAACACACCACGAAATCATGGAAAGAATCACAGGATGAGGACTGTGTGGATAGCAGTGTGAAAGGGGTGAAAAGCTAGCAGTGGTAACACTTTTTTTTTTCCAAGGGGACATTCGTTAGTCTGATTGAGCGGGCAGCAAGGACAAAAACCTAGGACTGTTGTGTGACGACAACGGTTTCGTTACTCTGGCTTGGCACCAGACGATGGCACCGTTTGATAACGTGCGGTGAACAATGACTGACAGGCACAAAGAGAGAGAGCGGGTGGGGGTGGGGGGAGAGACAGAACTAAAGAGAGAGACAGCCACAGAGGATTGATTTTCTCACATCAACAGCTTTGGTCCAATCCACACACACGCACACACACACACACACACACACACACACACACACACACACGATACAGTACTATTTAAGGTTACATGACCTCTCTCATGGTCCAAACGCAGAATGATTACATAATGACGCACAGCTAAGCTAGCATTGGTTTTGCTAACCCGAGGTTTGCAAACCATGCAACTCTACACAGTAGGTACCACTTCCAACGACTGACCGATCAATCGTCAGAGTCATTAACTATTACCTCACTATGTCTGGTAACTGTTGGTGAAGAACAAAGGTAAAGGTGAAGGTCGTAGAGTGTGAGGTGAGCCACTATTATGACGGTGGTGCTCATCTCTGCTTCACTGTTCTGCCTTCTACAACCCTTAAACGTGGCTATGTACCTATTCAAAGCTGGGTGCACTGAAGGCTGCACGCACTAAATATCTCTCTCTCTCTCTCTCTCTCTCTCTCTCTCTCTCTCTCTCTCTCTCTCTCTCTCTCTCTCCAGCCTGAATCGAACATACAGTCTACGTGGGATGCAGTGGTTCTAACTTTAAAGTAAACCAACCAGGCCTCGGTGAACAAAAGACGCGGCGAATCAATGTTCAATCAAAATCCATGGCAGAAAAGACGAGGAGAAACTAGATGGTCAGGTCATTCTAACAATCCCATTAACATTTTTTATTACAGAAAATCTAGATTTTGTTCTTCTCATGGTCACTGTAACCTTGCAGAAGTACTGGATATAATAAAACTCGGTATGAAACAAGGACAATAGTAGACTGTCACAACTGTGAAAATAGATATCCTCAGAAATATCCAAGAAGTTGTACTCATTCACCTTCCTCAAAAAATGCTGTTTTTAGGCGCAACTTTTAATCAGTTTGACCTTGATATTGATATTCTGTCCTCCAAACGTATGCACTCACAATTTCTCAATGGTGCATATTAATTCTGGTAAAGGTCCATCTTGAAACCCTTGAAAAAAAAAATTTGACCAAACACATTCTTGTCAACAGACATTCAGACGTACTCTTCTCTCATGCTGAATAGAAACAATCTCCCTTCTTTTTTAAACGAATATTGAAAAAGAAAATTATGACAACAGGTTTTCTGAACCTAAGTGTTTGAAATTATTGTTTCAATATTATCAAAAAGATTTGCTGTGCAAGAATGTTGTTATTAATTATAAACAGATGATGTTCTGATCACTTTTTTTTTTAAAGCATCCTCGTTTATATGTTTGTTATTCGTTTGTTTTAACTATATACTTACACAGTATAGATCAATAACCAGACAAAAAACACAAAACAGATACAGGTTGCTGACACCCAGACGATGTGAGATAAAGCAAAGAAGACACGACTGTGAGTGACAGTCAGACGCAGAGAGATGAAAGAGTGACATACTCACATACTCAGACACGGTCTTTTATAACATTAATTTCAATGCAACACAGACCCATATAGTCTTATATCGCTTATTGATATGAATACAACAGATACTGGCTGACAGACGAGGGCCGGCCGGCTCTTTTCAAAGAGCCATGGACTTCAGATTTCATGTCTAAAGTTCGATCCCACCCTGCAACATGAAAGTCGGCTTGTTCCATGCCCATCTTAATGCCCAAATCAGTCTGGTAGTGTCAGTGTTTCATAGGCCTTTTAAACCTTGCCAGCGCATGGAGTTTTGCACATGCTCATGAAGTCTGCTGGATAACTGCTGGCATTATTAAGGTGGAGCTGATATGGAACTGTCCGAGTGCAATGAACCCTTGCTGAACATTTATTTAACCCTTTGACTCCCGCACCCTGTCCACCACCTGCATTGTCAACGATGTTAGCAAAGCAAAAACGTGACCCTTAGAATCCCTCACCCTATCCACCAGCTTAAGGAGTCAAAGGTTAATTTTTTTTGCAGTTGGCGGATAGAGTGCGGAAATCAAAGGGTTAAACTCGAATTCTCTATCAGGTACTTGGGATAATAATGCAAAGATGACAGAGATTCAGTGCAAAAGAGAGAAAGGAGGCGCAGGCAGAGGGCAGAGACAGAAACAATAAGTGACAGATGCAATGAGTACACAGACTGAACAATCGAATACACTAAGTGTACACACGCAGACGGACACAAGAAATGCTGACAGTCTTAACAGGAGAGTTAACCCAATAGGAAGAGGCATAACTCCTGTCGTTTAAAGTTTTGTTGTTCACGACATAGATGAGTTACGCCCCATCGCAAAGGAGATTTTTGTGAGGCGTTTTATTAATAGTGAATATGAAGACTTTCTTTTAGAAGAGTTACGTCCCATTACAAAGAGATTTCGTGAGGCGTTTTATCATTGGGAATGTAAACATTTCTTTTAAGTATAATGAATACATCTCGTAATGCCACTCTAATGCTTGTGCCATGAACCTGCCAAGACTTAGATTTCAATAATTAAAATCTTACAGAAAAATGTTTCTCATAATGATGATAAGTCTGTTGTTGCAAGATTTCTATAATGATGAAAAAAAGGGGGAGGGGGAGGGAAGAAGAAGTCAAAAGGCTTAGAAACTCAAACTTCCAAATGACTACATGTACGCACAAATGTTCACATTAGATGCTACAAGCACAAGAAATCATTAAATAAATTAACAAATGTTGATAAATAAAAAATCTTACCTCATATGAGACCGTTTCTGTGCTCAACTGATGGCCTGCCTTTCTCATGAAGAAACTTTCTGGAGGTGTGTTCATAGCTCCCACAGCAGCCAATACATTCTGAGCCATTTCACTAGCTGGTTTTGTCCATTTCATACTCAAACATAGATTCTCCATGCACACGTTTAGTTCATCATCTTGTTCCATCATGTTGGCACTTGTATTCTCTTTCCCAGGCATCTGCCAATGCATTTTCTTAGTACTGGTGCCAGCTGCAATGAGCTTGTCAGGCAATGCTAAGGAGTAGTCTTGAAGCTTTTTGAGTTTGTGATGTAGAACTATTTTTGACACTTTTCGTCTGAGTTGTGTGTTCAGCGTGCTATGCAGTGCTGAGAGTGATGATGGAAGTTTCCTTCTGATGACTGATCGGCTGGGTGATTCCTGCCATGACACTGTCTGACTGTCACTGTCAGTGTCTTTCTCCAATGTTGGTTTTCTATCTTGTAGTCTACTTAAAGGCTGCCTGCTTTTTGTTTTTGAGTGTGTATTAAAAGTGCCATTCTTGTAGGAATTTACTGATGGAAAAGATTTCTTGAAGACTGATTTCAGTTTGGATACCTGAAAAGAACTACACTCATAAGTTGTTTGACATCTATAATCAAATTTGCAAAACAGTTACATATTAACTTCAGTATCCAATTACCAACTTGTTCTGTACTCTACCTGAACCCATAATAACATTATCCAGTTAAATACACTGTACAGTATCTAAAATTCTGTAGAACAGCAACTGGCACAGAACTATGTAAGTTACTGGTGCTATTTGACTTGGACTGCTTATGGAATATAAATGATATTATTATCATTTGTTGTTGTTGTTGTTGTTTATTTGAAGTGCTATTACACTTCAGCAGGTCAGCATACAAATTCTACTGTCACTGAAATGGAAATAATTATGATGTTATCATAAATAGTTCATTATGTCTTGATAAAAGTTTGTCCGAGTCAATGATGTCAGACCAAAGTATGAGTGAAACAGAAAGAAAGAGTGAGTGTGTGTGTGTGTGTGTGTGTGTGTGTGTGTGTGTGTGTGTGTGTGTGTGTGTGTGTGTGTGTGTGTGTGTGTGTGTGTGTATGTATGTGTGTGTGTGTGTGTGTGTGTGTGTGTGTGTGTGTGTGTGTGTGTGTGTGTGTGTGTGTGTGTGTGTGTGTGTGTGTGTGGTGTGTGTGTGTGTAGTAAGTGGCATGGCAACACTATCAGATATCTTCACACACAATCTACTTATTTTTTACCCGGCAAAATATATTTGCCACACAAAAGGTCAAAACACAAACTTCCCTTCTTACAGTCTGAAATTATTCTTTCTCAATTTCTTCACTCGTCAGTTTGCATGCATATAGATACTCATTGTACAGATAGTATAGATTTGTAATTCTACGCTATATGACAGTAATTAATGAATCCTGCAAGGTTTGAGTATTCAAAATAAAGCCTATCAAGGTTCAAAATAAAGCCTATCAACCAATTTGATACATATTATCTGTTCAATTTCTGTGATGAGAATCATCATCATGTGCTTTGCCACAAGGCGTTGGCAATCACAGCCCTCCATATGAATCTATCTTTTGTCAACACAAGTCTATTTCCTACCCTTCTTGTCCTACCCGCTCTATAAAAGTGTCTACTGTTTTCTCCTTAAGTCTACCTGGTGCTTTTTCCCCCTCTAGTTTTCCTGTTTGGTGACCAGATGCTCAAATTTCTCTTGCCTCATAAAATGTCCTGTAAATGTTGCTTGCCTTTTCCTAATCTTCTGCTCAACTCAAGATTGTTTCATTTGTTCTCTTTGCTGTCCATGGAACTCCTAACATTCTTCTAAGAAACCACATTTCAGCTAACTCGTTTTTGTTTTGGCTTTGGATTTTGATTCTCCAGGCCTCACATCCGCACAACAGTACTGGTTCTATATAACACTCATAAGCTCTCTTTCTATGTCCATTGATAGGCCATTTGTTGGTAAGAATGCTTTTCATTTTCTAGAATGCTGTTTTAGCTTGGCCAATTCTGCTGGATATTTCCATTGTGTAGCTGCTGTCTTGTGAAATGACTGTTCCCCAGAAATTCAAAGTTATCCATTTATCTCCATGTTATCCCATGTGCTGTTATTTTACATGAAGGGATTTCTGCTTTTTTACCGATTACCGTGACTTCAGTCTTCTTACTATTTAGCTCCAGTCCTTTTTTCTGCTGTCTACATCTGTTACATTCACAAGAATTTAAGTGTTTCGTTTCATTTTCTGCAATTAGAATGGCATCATCCGTGCAATGAAGCTTGTTTGTTATTTTCCTCCAACCTTTATCCCAGGGCATTCTTCTATTATATGATGGTTTCACTTATAAAGTGAAAACAGATCTGGTGACAGAACACATCCTTGTCTAATCCCTCTTTTGATATTTTGAAAAAAAGCTGACATCATTTCTACTCTCAATGTTGTTGTTTGTTCGCAATACATACTCCTCATTATTCATAGATCTTTTCCATCAATGTTGAGCTTTTCCAGTATGTTGATCAGTTCTTCATGTCTTATCCAGTCAAAAGCCTTGGTTTAATCAATGAAAACATAAATATTGATCGTTATCCAACTCAACTGATCTTTCTATGAGAGATCTTAGGATATATATATGGCATTTACAGTTCATTTCCATTCAACAAATCCACATTGTTCTTCTGCTATTTCTGGTTTGATTCTATTCCTTGTTCTCATTATGATTATTCTTAACAGAATCTTTGTCACATGACTTATCAGGCTAATGGTACGATGGGGATTGTATTCTATAGCCCCTGCTTTCTTTGGAAGTGCTATGAAAATTATTAGTTCGACATATCTGTCAGGATTTTACCAGTGTCATAAATTTCATTGAGGAAGACTCATTACTTTTTCAGTACAAAATCATCTACAGCCTCATTCACTGATTCAGTTCTTCAGTAATACTGTATGATCCTGAGTCTTTTCCATTTTTCATCTTTTTGTCACTGCTCTAACTTCATCTGTCCTTACTGGTCCCTTTTTTCTGTCATTGTCAAAAAGGTGTAAAAAGAATAAAATGACTATTGATCTTTTTTTTTTCTTTTGTGCTTTAGTTTAGATAATAGCAGCAGAACTCATAAACAAAACAAAAAACACTCATTCAATTTTTCAAAGGTGCCAAACTGGTTGATGTTTTTGATAACTTCTGTACTTTACCTATCACTGTATAATGATCAGTTTCCAAGTCACAATCTTATGTTTCAAAGAGACAGTGGAAATCACCTATTACAACTAGGATGCAGTTTATGTCTGGTATGTTTAATATGAGTCCATGTACATAAAATACAAGAAATGTACTAATAAGAAGACAGCACTGTGACTCTCAGGGAAAATTTTATTTTGTTATTGCTAGCCAGGACTCATACAATCATAGATTTGTTTGCCTATTTGCTTCCTGATGAGGTTATCAGTTTGTTTACTATATGTATGTGCTTACGAGTCTGTGTGTGTGTGTGTGTGTGTTGTGCTGTGTGTGTGTGTTGTGTGTTGTGGGGTATGGAGTGGGGGAGAGAGAATGTAGTTTTGTGCACACTGTATGTATGTATGCATGCAAACTCTTCGTGACAGTCTTGACAGGACACCCTGTCAACCATGCCCACCTGACCCTTCCTTCTCTGGCACACCTCTTACTACTTTTACCCCAGTCTCACAAGAAGAAATTCTCAACACAATCAGATCCATGTCGTTCAAAACCTGCGAACTGGATCCTCTTCCAGGTTCTCTCTACTCTGACTGTCTCCCTACTCTCCTCCCATTCATCACTGACATCATCAACACTTCTCTTCAAACTGGAACTGTCCCAGATTCTTTCAAGTCTGCTATTGTTCACCCTCTCCTCAAGAAATACAATTTAGACCCAAATGAACTGAAAAATTACCGGCCTATCTCTAATCTCTCTTTCTTGTCAAAACTCATTGAAAAAGGTTGTCCTCAACCAGCTGAACTCTTACCTGTCTGCCAACAATCTCCTCAATCCTTTCCAGTCAGCCTACCGCCAGTGCCATAGCACTGAAACTGCCCTGCTACACATTCTCAACAATCTCCTCTTTGCAACTGATACTGGCAAAGTCTCTCTCCTCACACTCCATGATCTGTCTGCAGCCTTTGATACCATTGATCATGGTATTCTCCTTTCTAGACTTCATCATACTTTTGGCATCTCTGACATTGCTCTCTCCTGGTTCACTTCATATCTATCAAACAGAAAACAAACTGTTCTCAATAATGGCACTTACTCTCAACCTGCATACCTGACCTGTGGTGTTCCACAAGGATCTGTCCTTGGCCCTGTTCTTTTCACTCTTTACACCTCCCCCTTGTCCACCATCATCAACTCCCACTCTATAAAATACCACTTCTATGCTGATGACACCCAACTTCTAGACAGTGACACACCAGACAATATACAGCGCCTCTTGACTCGCACCACTGAGTGTTACTCGGACATTAAGAACTGGATGACGTTCAACAAACTTCAGCTTAATGACGACAAGACAGAAGCTATCCTCATTGGCACCCGTCAGAAACTTTCTCAGCTGCCTCCTCTTTCTCTCCCATTATGTAACACATCAGTCCCAATTTCTGATTCAGCTAAAAACCTTGGTGTCTGCATTGACTCTACCCTCTCCATGAGCAACTTTGTTTCTCAAACTGCCAGATCTTGCTACTATCACTTCTATCGTATAAGCCTGATCAGGAAGTATCTCTCTGTCGAAACAACTGCAAAACTCGTTCTCTCCTTCATAATGTCTCGCATTGACTATTGCAATTCACTCCTGTCTGGTCTTCCTGCCTCCACCATTCACATCCTGCAGCACATTCAAAACAATGCTGCATGCCTTGTACTAAAAAAGAAAAAAGCTGACCACATATCTCCTCTCCTGGCACAACTTCACTGGCTCCCTGTATCACAGCGCATACAGTACAAACTAGACACCATGTGGTACAAAAGCCTCAATAACGCAGCCCCCCATTACCTGTCAAGCCTACTTGAGATCTATGTTCCCTCACGTACCCTCCGCTCTGCCTCCGATCCTCTGACTTTTCGCTTTCCACGCACTAAGCTCAATACCTATGGTCCACGAGCCTTCTCTGTTTCTGGTCCACTTTCCTGGAACAAACTTCCTCTCTCTGTCCATCAGCAACCTACTTTTGTCTCCTTCAAGTCCGCTCTCAAAACTCACCTTTTCTCCTCTGCATAAAATCCTGACCTCACTCAATCCCCTCTGCAGCCTGTCTCCACTCGGAGGGGAATCACATTGTAATATATAATTGTATGTAATATGCTCTCTATAATTTTCCATTGCTTTTATTCTTTCTCCCCATTTTAGCCGTGTGCGTGTGCGTGTGCATGTGCGTGTGTGTGTGTGTTCGTTCGTTCTTTAATTTAACGTCTTTTCACTATAAGTGATATTAGACGGGGGAGGGGGGGGAGGGGAAATTATTTAAAAAAAAAAAAAAAAAAAAAAAAAAAAAAAAAAAAAAGTGAACAAAATAAAATGTAGAACGATAGTTGGACGGGTTGGATTTGGGCAGAGGGAAGACAGAGGAAAAAGACATTAGCAGGTGGGGGAACAGTAAAATGGAACGAGAACTTAACACTAACAATTAACTTCAATAACGTGAAGGGAAATTGTAACACTAAAATACAAACCGAATAAAGTTAAAGTAATGCATTAACAGGACTGTGAACTAATGATTCTGAAATTCTAACTAACAACGTTTGATCTGATGTAATTTTCTGGAAATGATTTTCAGAATACTTTTCTTGAGTAAACATTTTCGGTAAAAAAGAACGTAGCATTTTGCAGTAGAATAAACAGTGAAACAGTGTGAACTGTTCGCCGCAAATACACTTGACATTTTTACAATATTTTGTTCTCAATGCGTTTAGCTGAATACGAAAACAAACAGCAACAATCGATCTCAAATGATACATAGAAGAATACTGCAATTTTTTACATACATTTTGAACGGTAAGTTTTATCATTTGTTGTGACACAAACTGTTCATCTGAATGTTCAAGAAATCGAGTCCATGAGGCTGATTCGAGCAAGTTGCAAGCTTCTTTTACGGAGGTATGAACATGTAATTCTATAGCATTATCAGCATTCTGGGCGCCTTGCTTAGCTGCTCTGTCAACTACTTCGTTGCCGTGAAGACCAACATGAGAAGGCACCCAGCATAAACTGATATCTGTACCTTTGACCCTTAAACGATGTATAAGATGATTTGCCTCAGTAATTAAATCAGGTCTTGTGTCGGCATTAAAAGACCGTAAGGCATATAATACAGATTTTGAGTCAACAAAGAGAACTACTTTGAAAGACATGGTTTTAAGATTTACTAGATAATGCAATGCTTGATTAATAGCGACTAATTCCGCTGTAAAGATCGATAAGTTTGCCCCAACGAAAAATGACTTTTTTATCTTAAATTTTGGAACATAAAAAGCTGCTCCAGCACATTTATTTTCTAAGACTGATCCATCGGTAAAAATGTGAAGATGGGTACGGTATTTTTCATCGATGTGTTCTCTTGCTGTGGATATCGAAATGTTGACGTTTTCAGATTTCTTAGCGTCTGTATAATCAATATCAAAAGAGGCTTTTTGCATTTCACATGTAGGGATAGGCGTTGTTGATGGTGTCTCAGCTATTTCATCCATATTTATGTTAGACTGTTTGACCAAGTCAGATATGTAAGTTGAAACAGTCATTTGTGATGAAATGCTTTTTGCTCGCTTTGGAAAGTCAACATCAGACCTGATTTTAATTTCCTTACTCACAAAATTGTCCGTTTGTGAAGTAGTTCTAACTGCAAATTTTGCTGTCGCTAGCTCACGATAGTTGTTCAGAGGCAGAATTCCAGCAACTTTGTACGTTTCCAGATTAGAGGCATGAGTAGGGACACCTAGAGCAATTTTAATACTTTTGCAGTCTAAGCTTTGTATCTTCTTTAATAAATATTTTGGTGCACTGAAAAACACTTCTTGCGCATAGGATAATTTAGATCGTACAAGTGCTGTTGACAGATGTATTAGTATGGTAGTATCCATTCCCCAAGGTAATCGGCTTATTATCTTTAGAAAATTTAGGGCTTTTCTTGCTTTTGTTGAAATATAATCAAAATGGACATTCCAGTTTAATTTCGATGTCATAAAGACTCCCAGAAATTTTACAACCTGTTTGTAATGTAACACTTCACCAAGCAATCTGAAAGTAGGCAAGTTACTTAAAGTACCACCAGAATTAAATAGCATCATGTTAGTTTTTTCCGCTGACAACGACAGACCATTTTCTAACATATAGTTTCCAAGATTATCAAGATCAGATTGATACAATTTCCTAATGTAATTCTGTGCTCTCTGTGGAGTTGTCTTTTTTAAAGTAATATTCATCCAAATACATATATCATCAGCATACTGTGCCAAAACAACACGATTTGAGAGTGCTTTAGGAAGATCCTGTATAAGGATATTAAATAAAAGCGGTGCTATCACTGAACCTTGTGGAATTCCCATATCAAGATGTCGTGAAGTAGAATAACTAGTTCCCACTCTTGCCTGAATAGTTCTATTGGCTAAAAAAGACTTAATGTAATCATACATATTGCCAGATAAACCAATAGATTTCAGCTTGTACAATAAACGCGTATGCCAAACTTGATCGTAAGCTTTTTTCACATCAAAAAATGTAGCTAAAAGACTTTTTCTGCGGGCAAACTCTTTCTTGATGTGAGTGGTAAGTTTAACCAGGTGCTCAACTGTAGATCTCCCTTTTCTAAAACCAGCCTGATTTACTGGAATAACGTTATTTTTATCACAGTAATGTACAAGTCTGTTTAATACCAATTTTTCCAATAGTTTGCTCGTATGGGACGTTAAAGCAATAGGTCTGTAACTGTTTTTATTGTTTTTAGGCTTTCCTGCTTTTAATACTGGTATAACAACAGACGTTTGCCATAATTGTGGTATAGTTCCACCAGCCCAGCATTTCTGAAAAATTTTGTGTAAAAAAATAATATAGTTTTCTGGAAGATGTTTAATCATTTCAGTTGAAACTGCATCAACACCTACCGAACTCCTTTTGTTGCGCAGAGACAAGATAGTGTTTTTTAACTCTTCTAAGGTGATTGGAGAATTAAACCAGAGATCATTTTGAGGTATTGGATCAGTGTAGATAGGGTTGTTAGCTGCCATTTCCCTGTAGTGTTTGCAGGTAGGAGTCAAACCATCTACTTTACTATTTTGGGCAAAAAGTTCCACAAAAGTTTCAGCTTTGTCCATGTCGGAAAGAAATTTGTGACTTGTATCAATCATTATTGGACACTTAGGTAAGTTGGCTCCATTTTTCATTTGATTCATTTTTGTCCATACTTTATGGAAATCCTTGAAATCTGAAATTTCTTTTGTGCAGTATGATGCCCAGTAATTTTTCTTTGCTTCAGCGATGATTTTATTACACTGGGTGTTAGCTTTTTTCATTTCCATATGATCTTCAGGTTTCCTGCTTTTGATGTAGATTTTGTATTTCTCTTTTTTATACTGAACTGCTTGCTCACATACCTCCGTCCACCAAACATTACCCAAACGGTTATTAGACTTAAAAGTTTTGAGTTTCGGGATGGAAAGGTCTGCAGCAGCTAGAACTGACTCCTGGAATTTAGAAAACATAACGTCTACATTTTCACTTTCATAATGTGTGAAATCTCGAATAGAAAGAACAGTCTGAAACAAGGACCAATCAGCGCGTGTATAATTATATTTTGGTATAATATCAGGAATGCTGTCTTTCATCCTGATGTTTTCGTTAGTTAGTGTTATGAGGATAGGTAAGTGATCACTTCCTAAAGTATCTCTGTGAGTGTCCCAGGTACAGCAGGGTACTAATTCTGGTGAGATTAAAGACAGATCGATGGCTGTTGCCCGATGTTTGGAAATATCAGGAATTCTAGTGACACTCCCATCATTCAAAAGGTAAAGCGAACTGTCAACTATATTTTCTACTAAACGATTGCTTGTCACAGTACAGCAATCTTTTTCCCAAAACGGGGAGTGGGAATTAAAGTCTCCACCTATTAGCCATTTACCGTGCAGCAGATCCGGAATCGTGCGCAGCCATTCTGTGTTGTGGTCATTTGGACCTGTTGGCAGGTAGACTGACAAAACGTTCAGGATAAAAGAATTACTGAATTGTACTGTAGCGGCACAAGCGTGTAAGTCTTCAGTTGACGTTAAAACTGGGGAAGTAAATATGTGATATTGTAACTCTTTAAGTATGTATATCGCAGTGGCTACTTTCTTCCCGGGATTCCCATAGGCATACACTGGTGGATAATAGTAATTTTGGAAATTGGGAAGTTTGGTTGGTATAACATTAAGCGACTGCAGAATCAAGACTTCACACTGATTTGAGGCAAGGAAATGTTCCAGGTATGCTGAATTGGTGGAAATAGACCTACAATTCCACTGTAAAAAATTGATTTTCATAGTCGGCTAATCCCTTATTTTCAATTAACGGTGATTTGTTTGAAAATCACGTATATTTGGTTTTCCGTGTACGAGGAAAATGGGGAGGGGGGGGGGGGAATGATTACTTTTACTACAAAGTAAAGGTAGAAACAAAAAATGAGTAAAACTATGGAGAAAAGAAGTCCTACTAATCAAGATAAGACTTTTGATCTAGAACAGAAATAAATTATAAATAAATTAAATAATAGTATACACGCCTTCAAATGTACAGAGATTATAGTCTGAGTCCTGACTGACTAATTCCTAGCGTTTATACACTTTCACCAAGAGAACTGTCAGAGATGACGAGGAAAAAGTCCTGTGACATGAAACGTTGGTCACTGTAGATCTACTACTATTCATTCAAAACATGTTGTATGACAGCCACCACGGTTCATAGCTGTCAAAATAGGGGAACGGTCCTCGGGAGAATCTAGAGGCGTGTGGCCGTGAAGGTCGTGATCCTCCTGGTCTTCTAGGCGTCTCCCAAAATAGATCCCGAATGTGTCTTCCCAGGTTCCCCGCTATCACGCTGCTTCCTCTGGCGGTGGGGTGAATATTGTCCTGTAGAAACTGCTGGTTAGTTCGAAGGTTATCATGGGAGACAAATGAAAGATTTTTTATGTTAACAAGTTCAGCAGATAAAAAGGCGTTAAACAAATTCCGCCGAACTTCCATACGTGACTGTCGTACAGGGGCGACCTTGCTGATGACTATCTTTGTGTTTGGATATTTTTGTGTTATATGTTTGATGGAAGAAGCTAAATTTTGTGTTGTTGCTTTGAGATCTTTGCTATTCAGTTCGTGGACACCACAGTGTAAAACAATACAGTCTGCAGGACTGTCAAAGTTGGAAAGTGACTTGTCTAAAGATTTTTGTATGTCATGAATGTTATTCACAGTACTTGAGTCTCCTTCAAAACCATAAGATCGTCCCAGTCGTCTCGAGTGGACACCTTTCAACACTGAATCATGGATAGTCAGAACATAGGGAAGGTCGTGGTTTGTTTTACGTTGTTCTGAAATCTTTTTGGTGTGTGACGTTGCGTCCTTGAGCTGTGATGTGACGTCTTTAGCTTTTTTGATGTCATGGTGTTCTTTCCCGTCTTTGGTTTTCTTTTCAAGCTCTGTTTTCGCTCGAGTATTGCTGCTAGTTTTTGTTGTGTTTGATCGTTGTGCCTGTTGGACGTCCTGCCTGCGTGTGTGCTTTTGTTTTAGAACGTCTGCGTACGTGGGAGTTGTTGTGGAATTATCTGTCTGTGTATGACTGTTCCTGGTCGGTTTGATGGTGGCGGTTGCTGTCGACCGGGCCTCGATCTGCGTAAGCACAGTCCTTTCTAAGGTACTGACCTGGTTGCGCAGATCCAGTACGATGTTTTTTAGTTCAACAATCGTACTCACGAGTTCCGCAGAGCTTGGTATAGATCTAGATGTGAGGGATGTTGTCCCGCTCTGCGTGCCCGTGGAAACCGCGGTCGAAGCGCCATTTGAAGGGACAGTCTCTGCCTTTTTGATCCTGTCTCGCTTGTCGCTGGTCGACGGCCTCTCGTAGTCGGTCTTTTCCGCAGACGCAGCTTCTTGCCTCTGTTCAGCAAGGCGCCCCCGTCTTGTTCTGGTCATTTGAGACTATTTCCTGTAATCTCTGACTGCCGAAATTTTTATCCGTCAGGAGTCTCCGCCATTTTGAATGTGTCTCTTCAATGTGTGTGTGTGTGTGCGTGTGTGTGTGTGTGCGTGCGTGCGTGTGTGTCTGTTTTAGTGCTTAGATTTGATTTTATCAAGATTTTGCGCTATACAAATAAAATATTGTATTGTATTGTATTGTATGTGTCTGTCCCTTCTATGTGTGTGTATATATACATTTCTGTGAACGTGTGTGTGTGTGTGCGCGCGCGCGCGCATGTGTGAGTGTGTGTGTGTATGGATGTGTATGTGCATGGGTGTGTGTGTACACACGTGTGCTGTCTGTGCATATCCACTGTGTGTGTGCATGTGTGTACAGGTGCATGTCATGCATGTTACTCTAGCTCAGTGTTCATCACTCTCATTCTTGATATTTAAATGCTAGTCATTCTCCTAACAAATTGCATCAGATGTTTATTTACAGGTTCACAGAAAGAACCAGTGTTGTTCTTGGACTGATGTTTTCTGATAACTTTATGATTTGTTGTCAGCAGATGATTAGCACGTGTTTCACTACATGACACTTCAACAGGAGATTACTAATCACTCGTGCTGACCGTTATCATTCATGGCTCTGAGTCTGCCTAATATTTGCACAATAGCTGTGACTGTACGTATACGTTATGTGTACAGTCACAGCTACTGTGCAAATATTAGGCAGAGTGATAGTACAGTCACAGTTATTGTGCAAATATTAGGCAGAGTGACTGAGCCGTCTGATCCTCTGAGCATTTTATCTGCCATGAAAAGTGCTCAGATTTTCGGACGGCTCAGTCACTCACTCAGTTACAGTTCTCAGTCAGTCAGTGTTCTGTGTACATAACTTGCCGATTCAACTAGCGCTCATCTCAAGCCTAAGACGCTAAGTGAATGGCGATGTTTAGTTAAGAATCAAAGTGAATGGCGATGGTATTATTTAGTTAAGAATCAAACAGTTTATGAAACAATTTATGTTTTTTTAAAACTGTACCTCTTTAACAACATCATTTTCAGGAGTTGTCTGTCTTTGTTTCTCGCCGGCTTCCATCGTGCCATGCTGCTCGGCGTCCTTAGCTGACTGCACGAGTTGAAAATCCCGCCTACATCCGGTGGACTTTCGTTTTGTATGATAGAGTACTTCCCCATTTCTTCTTTTAGGGCCAGTTTGCGTGATGCCTATCACTTTCATTTTCAAAACAGAAAAGAAAGAAAGAAAGAAAATAGAATAAAACGCAATGAAGTAATACAACAATAAAAAGAGAATAAACTCTGTGATTAAGCAAGGCAAAGAATCTTTTAGAAACAAGTGTGTGTGTGTGTGTGTGTGTGTGTGTGTGTGTGTGTGTGGTGTGTGTGTGTGTGTGTGTGTTGTGGTGTGTGTGTGTGTGTGTGTGTGTGTGTGTTGTGTGTGTGTGTGTGTGTGTGTGTGTGTGTGTAAAGAGATGGGTCTGCGTATAATAGTATACATGTGACTGAAAGAAGAAAAACAGTTTTGTCGGTGGCATGGTGATTTTTTTTTTTTTTTTTTTTTTTTTTTTAATCATCATAAAGCAAAATTTAAGAGAATAATAGATTAAAATTCAAACACAAACGAATTCTCACTGAATATAAAAGGAAAACAGACTTGTAACTGTATGTCAGATTTCTTCTGTTCAAACAGAAAATAGAAAATAAAACAAACTAGATAAAAAAAAAATCTTTTAAGACATACGACTGTATATATTTTGCATCATCCGTCCGTGCGTGTGTGCGTGCATGCGTGCGTGCGTGCGTGAGTGCGCGTGCGCGCGCTTGTGTATATATATATATATATATATATGTGTGTGTGTGTGTGTGTGTGTGTGTGTGTGTGTGTGTGTGTTTGTGTGTTTAGTTAAGACAGAAAGAGGATGACAACTTGAGTCCAGGATCACATGCCTAACAAAATAAGTGTACCCTAGTTAAGCTTACTGCATGTGTATGTGTTTTTTGTGTGTCTATGAATACTTGTACCTATTCAATTATTCTTTCTCTCTTTCTCTCTCTCTCTCTCTCTCTCTCCTCTCTCCTCTCTCTCTCTCCTCCTCTCTCTCCCCTCTCTCCTCGTCCTCCCCTGTCTCTCCTCTCTCTCGATCCCCCTTTCCTCCCACCCTCTCCCTCTCTCTCTCTCCCCTCTCTCTCTCTCTTTCTCTCTCTCACACTTATGCGACTATGGTTTTCAATACTAATGTTCTTTTCATGTTTTTCAATGTCTGTTTTTACTTTATGGAAAGTTGAGTATGTCTGTTACTGTAAAGTGAGACGAGCTTGCTAATGGCCTGGACCGTTTGCACCACGTAAATGTAATTGTGATGATGATGATGATGATGATGATGATGATGATGATGATGATGATGTGGTGGTGGTGGTGGTGGTGACGATGACGACGATGACGATGATGACGTTGTTGTTGTTATTGTTGCTGCTGCTGCTGCTGCTGCTGTTGTTGTTGTTTGTGTTGTTATTGTTATATTTTATGTCCGAGAAAGTATGCGCCAGTATATATATATATATATATATATATATATATATATATATATATATATATATATATATATATAAGATAAACATTTAAACGATAATATGCTTTTTTTCTCTTTCTTTTTACATCCCACCCTGGACTTTACACACATACATAGAGGAAATCTGTCCAGAGAGAGAGAGAGAGAGAGAGAGAGAGAGTGTGTGTGTGTGTGTGTGTGTGTGTGTGTGTGTGTGTGTGTGTGTGTGTGTGTGTGTGTGTGTGTGTGTGTGTGTGTGTGTGTGGTGTGTGTTGCATGAGCTGTTTAGAGTTCGGAGTTCAATCAAAACGAGTTCATCGCACTCGGACAATTCCATATGCGGTTCACCCAATCTGCCATCTGTTTTCTGGCCGACTCCTTGAGCCTGCACTTATCACTCTGCGCTGGCAGGGTCTTGAAATGGATAGGAGAGTGAGGAAAGAGGATTATGAAACGCTAAGCTGACACCATCAGAAATGATTACTAGGGCATTAAGATGAGCAGCGACCTGATACGATTTTTCGTTGCGGGCTTAGATTGAACTCGAGACATCAGAGCTTGAGTCCACGGTTCTATTACAAGAGCGAGCCAGCCCGCCAACAGATCTGCGTATCAAAGAACACTTACAGAAAAGTCGAGAAGTTTTGCGGTTTTACAAGAAAGAACTAGAAACTCACAAAATAAACAAGAACGCGAATCTGAAACAGAAAACAAGACAGGCGCAATTTTTACCTTTATCAAGCGTACTCACAAAAGCAACAAAGAATACATGCACAAAGTTTGGGTAGGGGACTGGGGGAGGGGAAACAGCGGCAAGATTTCCCCGATGTTTCGTTGAGCAGGAGAAATTGATTTCCTCGAACATAATGTGATTACCCCTGAAACAGTCAGTATTATAGTTTAGGTAAAGGATGTAGTTTTCATCAAGTCCTCATTGTTGCCCAAGAGCTGCTCTTCCAGAGTTGCTCCATGTGACCACTGCCAATTTGTTGTTGTTGTTGTTGTTGTTATTATTGTTATTTCTGAACAGCGAACACAACTTTAAAATGTGTTCTGGGGACTGAGGTCCTGTCTGGCAAGGACACCTAGCATGTGGGACAACCTCATTTGACATGACTGTGTTGGAGTAGGTTGTGTTGTCCTCAGACAGACGATTGGAGTATGTTGTTGCCACGCGAGGTGGTGGATGGGATCATTTCTTTTATGTTCAAGGTGATAACCAACAACGATGGGAAAAAGATAAGAAAGACAACACACACAGACACACACACACACAACCAACACCGGTAGAAAAGAACAAAAAACAAAAGAAAAGCTGACAAATCGCATCACAAAATTACAGACATAGAGACAACAATCAACAGACCACAAACACACACAAAAACAGCGTGATAAACTTCCCCGTTCTCCACTTGTCTTTTCCCTTTTCTCACTTTTCATTTATCTCTGTTTCAGGAAGAAGAAAAAAAATCCGCTCTCCATTCCACGCTGTAAGAGTCTTCGTTGTATTACTTTTGAGACGATATCAATCTTAGTGTGACTGATGATAGCTCTTGTTTTTCTCTTCATAGTAGATTTTCGGCCACTTCCTCTATATTTTCGTTTTGAATAAAAAGAACAACTGTATGATGATCCACATTTTGTTCTCGAAGGTACAGTTTTAAGCGTCTAAGGACTTCGGACTTTCCTAGATGGAGAATTTTTGCTGTAGGGTATTAACTCCAAATTTGTCGGCACATTCATTTCCCGTAACACCAGTGTGTCCGGATCAGTAGGTCCACGTAAGATTATGTATATCAATACTGCTCATTGCTTTGTGCCAGTTTGGGGTTCCTACTGCATTTTGCCTTGACTTTCTGTCATTTCATCATCCAGCGAAGTTAGCCATTGGTGTGTGTGCCTGACTGCCTCAACTTCCATTGTTAGATGGAGGTTGTGATATCATATGTAGTGTTTTCTTTATATTTGGTGTTTCCATTCTTTTTGACAGTGAAGCCCCATCCAGATTTGTTAATGGTGACTGAGCCATCCGTGTAAATGATTACAACTTTGGGACTGCAACTTAGTTGCTACATAAGTAGTTGAATTTCTGCATCCGCTTTCCCTTCAGGCCATTCGAGACAATGTCTCCTAGACTTTTTGGTGTGATTGTTTTGTACAGATTTTTGAAATGGAATTTCCCATTCCTTTGTGGATGATTTTCCCATTCCTTTGAATTCTGTTTGTTGATATGCATGTTGAAAAGATTCTTCTGCGTGTCCCATCCATGGTTTTCCACGTTGGTTCTGTTGCCTTTTGCTGTCTCGACTATCTCGTGGAGTGAGTTTTCTGGGTTTTCCAATGCCCTTAAATATGCTTTCACTTGTTCTATTTTATGTCTCGACTATACTGAAGGAAGGCCAGGCAGATATCGTATAGTCTCCGTGGGTATGTCTTTTGTGGTTCCGATATCCTTCTCATTACTTCGTTTTGTATTCTGTCTAGTTTTAACTGGTCTGTGACAACATAGTGAGTTCCAGTCCATAGTCGATTACCCTCACTATTACAGCTTGAGAATAATCGAAAGAGATGATGCTGTTCAATGCATTTAGCCGCCATTGTTTTCAGAATTGAACGGCCCTTTTAACATTTGAGTGTAGTGCTTTCCACACATTTTCAGAAGGTAAGCATTTTATCAAAACTGATTGACATTGTTTGTTCGTTCGATATTGGTTCGTCTGAACGCAGTTGGTGAGATTTTACTGATTGCTTTGTTATCATTGGTGCAGAACAGTACCTATGATTTGGTGGGGTTGGTTGCTGATCCAATTTCTTGACACCACTGATCTACGTTGTTTAACTATTCTTTTTGGACTGGTTTGTTTCTTTCTAGTGCATTTTCAGCTGTCTTGTACATGCGTCCGTCGTCAGCAAAGGTGAGTGAGTATACGGGTTGGTCCGTTGTTATTCAGGTCATCAGGTCATTTTGTATACATTTTGTAGAGCACAGGAGAAAGTGGTAATCCTTGAGGGAGTCCCATGGACAGGTTTTGTCGTGCTGAACACCAGTTTTCAAATCGTAGGACTACTATTTGTTCTTGGAATGTAGCGGCAATCCATCTTATGACTGCCGTCATACTGACGCAATATCGCTGAAGTAGTTTCATGAGTAGTGTGAATTGCACTTGATTGTACGCATTCTTCTAGGTCAATAGCTACAGCAGGGGTTTCTGAAAACCTTCGTAGACCAAATGCAGCTGCGTTTTCCCATGTCCTTTTTTCCTGACCTAGGAGACATTGAAAACATCTCCATCTTTTATTCACCATGCAGGCGTTACACATGCAGATTTGTGTTCATACTTCCAACTTGTGACATCTTCATGACTTGGCTATCACGCCCGTTTCACAGAAACTTTGGATGAGTATTGTTTGCAGATTATCAGAACCACGTACAATATTAACTCAGAGAGGCACTGAGGACAACATAACAAACCTGAACAACGCTTGTGAAAGCTGTAACATAAGAATCAACATAAGCGAGACCAAGAAGATAATCATGGTCAGCAGAATAACAGGCAACCTTAATATCAAGGTCAGTAGAATTAAATTCAAACAAGAGAATGAATTCAAGTCGCTCAGCAGCATTTTCACGTAATACGTAAGACTGAACAGAAAGACCAAAGTCCAGGAAACAAACAACTCAGTTATCAACTTGCTTCGCCAAAATTTCATTCTCACCAGCTCTGACGTAACAGTCCTAGATCTGGATCCTAAGCAAGTTCCTGGAATTTGCAGTTGCCATCTGTGAGATGCATTGTTTGAAAGAACTGATGCGACTTGGGTGGGAAATACACCAACGTATTCATTAGAAGAAAATTGGGCAGTTTTGTCGTCTGACCAGAATGCATACTCACCAGCTGGCTCATCAAAAAGGATGTCTGGGTTTCAGGCAAGACTGAGGCAGAACAAAGAACTATGATATAAGGCCCGAATGGACGGTGTGAAGCACTACGTCATCACGACACGAAATCAATCAGCTTCAAGAGTCCCACTTGCTACTGACTGACAAGCTTTTTAACGACTTCCATGATCTGTGGTACAAGCAGACAAATGAAAGACGAAAGGAAAGTTTTTTTGTTTTTTTCTTTTTGAGAGATTAGTGAAAATTGTTTGAACATGTTCATTGATTTGTTTTCTTTCCTTTCAAGTCTCCTTTATTTTCAAACACATTGTTGTTGTTGTTTCCCTTATATTATTATTATTATTATCAATATTTTTTTTGTAGTCGTGCTATCACTATCATGATTATCATTGTGTTGTCGTCGTCTTTTTTCTGCAAACCCAGCAGAACGATTTCAATAATATATATATATATATTTAATATATATTAAATATATATATAAATGGAACGTGAAGGTGGTGGTATTTTCAATCAGAGGAGAGAATAGAACCTGAATGCAAAGTTTAAATGTTGTGGCCCCAAAACCACAAATTAATCTGTGCTGCCGAAACTTCAAACCAGCAGTTCATTCCCCCTGCGTATTCCCCTGCCTGTTATACGCAACACCTTCACCGATCCCCCAACCTCCCACCCTTCTCCACAATGCCTCTCTTCGATTATGCATCGAGAGCTCACAACGGCCGAAATCCGAACATCGTTGACAGGTGTTTTATCTGACACTTTTGAGAGAACAGCAACTAATATGGGGCAATTGCATTAAACATATATACTGAACATTAATAGACGAATCAAAATTCGCTTTATTATTCCCCCTTTACAAATTTTGTGTCCCTATTTGACCATCAATGACGGCATTAAAAAAAAAATTATCATAGTAACTTCCGGTCTTACCAGGCGGGAATCCCTTCCCCCGTAGAGAGGGTATCCCCAACCGGAAACATCCGATTTGCTCCACTGGCATATTTTCATCTGCTGTTCTGCCATTTTCCTAAAAGGCAGTACTCATCTCTATAGCTTTTGTTTGAGATATTTTATCACC
>CM060307.1:62267152-62329652 GCA_030674185.1 Monoplex corrugatus
GCACTGCTGTCACCAGCTTATGCTTTTGCAGGCAATGTCATTCCATTTGGTGGTATTGATGAGGTTGGCCTGCAGAATATCCTCATATCACTATGGCATTTCCCTGTTCACTGCATCCTTCATTCCTTGCTTCTGCCCTTTGTACTGAAGCATCATTGGAATGTGATTGTTTTCTTTACGGACATCATGTCCTGTCCAAGCTGGCATTTAATGAATACAATCTGTACTCGCAAGTTGCGCTTCTTCAGAACTTAAAATCAGACACTGGACCTTGCCAAGTGTTGAATGTACTGTTGTGAGGTAGACTAGGTCTTGCAGCAGTACATCAAGGTGCTCAAGATACTGCTGTGTACACAGCTGTCTTTGTGGTGAGCCTGATGCCAACATTCCAAAGGCAGAGCTAGTCTTGGAGATGTGCAGTTCCTTCTCGGCATCAAGAGATCCATTGCTGCTCACTGTATTGCCCATGTAGCAGATTTTGTGTTTAGTCTTGATTTTGTGGTTGTTGATGATAATTGCATTTGGAGATTTTTGTGGTGAAGCACTTGTAAACTGAGCTAATGTAGGCTGAAACAGCCTCCATCTTGCTGGAGCCAGTTGTAAGGCTGAGGCATTTTCAAGCTGCAGCAAATTGGTCAGTGAATGTGACAACACTGGATGTCCTTGTGTGAGTGTGCAGTTAGTGCATAGTCATCTGTGAAGAAAAATTCCTAGTGGACAGCTTTGAGCACTTAGGTTTTGGCTTGGAGACTTAGCAGTTTGAAAAGTTTTGCAAAGTCTTGGAACACATCACTCAGCGTTGCCACAGAGAGGACAAGAAGAGGGTGGGTGTTAGATCACCCCTCCCCCCCCCCCTTTTTTTTATTTTTTTAATTTCCGTTCTGCACTGGGAAGAGTTAGAATGCCTCCCTGTTTTCTTGCACCTTTATGGAAGGAAGCCATTGAGTCTAGTTTCTGAAGGCAATCAAACTTTAGTAGTAACTAGTATATAACTCCCACAGATACTTCCAGTTGATGTTGTCAAATGCTTTGACCTGAATATATGAAGCCCATGTAGAGTTCCTGATTTTGTTCACAGTTCTCTTGCAGCTGGCATTTATGGCAAACAACATGACCATGTCATTCATGTGCTTCCACCTCAAAAGCGTCTCTGAGACTAGGGAATGATGGACCAGTAATGATTGTCAAGGATGATTCTAGCAAGGACACTGTACTGCACAAGAAGAATATCCAACAATGATTTTTGCGTAAGGTTTTATCATCCTTCTTCTTGTAGATGTGATGATAATAGCATATTTAAAAAGGAACCTTTCCTACTGCCATATACATGATATAGACTGATACAGTGTTGTCAGCTTCTTCAAGAACAACTTGCCTTCCTTTTTGAAGATAGGCCAACCTGCAGGAACACTATAAGCTTCTGGTGCCTTTCAAGGCATGGTTTGCTTCAGGGCTTTAACACTGGAGAGTGGGTATGTCAGCAATAACCGGCAATTGGGGCAGTACTGCAGTAGTGTCATGGAATTGATGATTCCCTGTTCAGCAGTTTCAAAGTGTTCAGTCCCATTGGATAAGATGAAGAAAAATGGAGTGGTCAGAGGTATGGATTGGAATTGAGCCAGAAGCCTTTGGTCCATACACTATGCAGAGGTCACCATACAATGACTTCATGTCATTGGCATCAGCTGCATCCTGGAGTTCTGCAGCTTTGGTCTCCACCAATGTTTCTTCTTCATCTGTCACAGTATTTTTGCTTCTTCTCACATGTTTTGCCACTGAGATGTTCTTTGTGAGTTGCATGTCAGTGAGCTTGCTGATCTCTTCATCACTTTCAGTCATCACACCAGTCTGTGTTTATGATTTACAAACATAGGGTATCAGCCGCAGTGCTGTAGTCTTTAGCTTCTTTGAAGGAATTTCCATTCTGCCTTTATAATCAGTCCCTCAAACTCTGTGTGTGTTGTACACATGATGTACTACATTACATAATATATCACTTTTTATCAGTGTAGATGACTGTAATGAACACTGGACTTATTGTTCTGTTTATGACTGATGTTGCAGGTGGTGTTATGGATAAAATTCATGTTGATCCCAGGAAGCAGGAACTTTTGGAAGCCCGGTTTCTTGGTGGAAGGGTGAGATTGAAATTTCCTTTTGTAGAATTATGTGTTTAATTGCTGTTAATTTGTTAGATGTAGTTTGATTTTGTCATGGCCCATTGAGTGTCCTTTTGTTTCATTCTGTGATTTTTTTTTTTTTAGTTTGTCACATTGTTCTTTCATTGTGTTGACATGGTGAAATTCATCACACTGACAGAGAGAGATGCATACATGTTCTCCTTCCAGTCTTTTTTTTCTCTTTTCTTTTCTTCATCTGTTTTTATAGTTTGTACCAGTGATAACATATAATTCCTGAAGTGTTTAAGTCTGGATTACATTTAATATCAGAAAGTTAAAAAATCAAGAAAATGATGATTAAGGAAGCAAGAAGAGGCACTTTTCCAGTTGTCTATTACATCAGGCAATGAGGAATATGTTGGTAAAAACAGTGCGGTTTTGTTTTGTTTTTCATTTTCAAACTTGAAAGATTGTCAGCATCAACTTCAGTATCATAGTTCTTTGAGACTTTGTTTTTAAGTGTATTGGTTTTCCTCGGATGTGTATGCATGTTATTTTGCTTACCCTGTAGGTAGTATGTTGCTGCTTAGTCTAGTGTATTCTCTGGTGGTTGTACATCAGTACCAGATGTTTTCATGTTTCCATGACTTAAGGATCTTTAATATGCATATGTGATATCCATTTTGCATACATGTGTGTACACATGAACTAATGAAGCAGGTTTAGACACTGGCACGTCTACATATATTATATATATGATGACGTGGGAGATTGATAAAATTTCTATCCTTTACCCACCAGGCAGAAGTGTCTAGTTGGATTGAATCCAGTAAGTTCTTTTTGGAAGTCCGGTATTTATCCTCTGGGTTATCATGCCAGTCATTGCTGAGATATATTTTATTGAGACTGTATGATCATTGTTCTATAATTTCATTGATTCATTTTCTTTAGTTGAATGATTTGGTCAGTCAGCATCAAAGCTGTATTCATGGCTGCTTTAAATATTAAAATGTTTCATATTAATCAGGCAAGCTTCTTAGTAATTTATCCAGGCGTAGTATTGCTGACTTCTGCACCTTACTGATGAACGTTTTCAAATATTGCCTTATGGAAAATAAACTTGTCTGTGTGCATTATGACCTTCAGATACATTCTGATATTGTTCAGGGATTTAGTAGGATGCATTACAGTGTAATTAATTACAAGTTATAACCTTAGGAAGCAGTGAGTCTTTGAGCTCTGACATCCTATTCTTTCATGAAACTCAAAGGATTGATGAGCATCTGCAAGTTTCATTGTTTGATTACTTAGTCATAATACACTTGAGATAAGGACCAGGATAGGACAATAGCTGCTTATCCTGACTTGCCAGTTGCCTTGGGGCCAAGTAGACAAAATTTCTTCTTGCAATACAGGCAGAACCACTGGCCACAGTTTCATAGAATATTGAGAGAAGAATAGGAAAACACAATGCACACAGCCTGACATACATACTATTTTCAGCACACACACACACACACACACACACACATATACATACACACACACACACACACACACACACACACACACACACAACCACACAACACACACACACACAACACAACACAACACAAGCACTTTCAAGCACAACTTGGTGGGCTGGCTGGCTCTTGTAATAGAGATGTGGACTCAAGATTTGGTATCTTGAGTCCAAACCCAGCCCACACATGAAACTGACTTGTTCACTGTGGTGTCAGTTAAGTGTTACAACTTACATAGACCTCCACTCCCCCCAAATTCCCTTCCATTTTAAGACCTTGCCAGCCCATAGGGTTTTGCATTGGCTTGAAGAGTGTCAGCTCGCACTGATCCATTAACACTGAGAATTAATTCTGTAGCTTGTTTATTGATTTATAATGCATTAGCAGGTTTACAAGCAAACATTCTTCAAAACCTGTGAACCAACATTCATTCCAAGGCTGTGAATCAACCGTCTTCTTTCTAAAATTGTGAACCAAAAAGTTGGCTGGAGAAACAAACTCAGTTCCAGTCTGTTGGCTTATGCTTTTTCTATGTGTTCATCACGTTATCTTTGAACTGGGCACAGTTGTTACTGTTAGCATCAATGTCTGGGCTCTCAGTGGATATAAGTGTTGACAGAATGCTGGTACTGCGTTTGATCCTCCAGTGATTCTTGATCCTTCTCACTGCTGAAAAGTATTGTTTACAGCTGCTGTGGACTTTGGCAGCACAAGAATGATAAGTATTAATTTTAGTAATTTGGAAAGTCATTTAGTCTGTCCTCATCTACCAGGAACTGCTCCCACATATCTGGCTTATGGGAGTTCAGGGGCGACCTCTTCACAACTGTTTTCAGCCTTGGCCACTCCCCCCCTTATTGCTGTACCAAGGTTCCCTTATTGCTGTACCAAGGTTGCACCCATTATTTTTCAGGATCTTCTCAAAGTGGATTAGGAGAGCATTCAGCTCCTGAATACCAGACTTGACCATGTCTTGACATGCCAAAATCAAAACAAAATGGTTGGGAAGATTTGTTGGGGGGGGGGGGGGGGGGGCAGTACAAGGTAAACATCTTTGCTTGCCATGGGCTTTAGTCTGCCTTCATTGCCTGTCATTGTGTCATGTGCACATGGCCAGAAAGCAAGAAACTGTTTGCACCATTCTCATTGGCCCTTGTCTTCTGATTTAACCAGTTGCTTTGCATGAAATATATAGGGATGTCAGTGTCATTAAGTATAACTTGACTATTATTGTTCAGCTTGCCTTAGCTTTTGAGGGGTACGGGTAGGTAACACAGGTGATTGAATCCTTCACAGCAGATGAGTAGGAAATATTGCACTTGCCCAGCAGGCAGGTTGTAGCCCTCAGCACATGCCTGACACAAATAATCGCTTGCTCTGGACAGTCGGGCAACCATCCTGCCGGATAAGAGCACAACTTTTTTTTTCTTAAATAGCATGGTTTAGACTACTAAACTCTAAAGTGTGAAAAAATAGCAAAACTTAACCACAAAGAGCGCAGACACGAAACAAAATTCACTGGAAAATAGCTAAGAAATGTACTTTTTTTAATAATCTTCACTGAAGTGTGTTCACTGGGAATAATGGACTCACAGTGTCTCAATCTTTGTCAGGACCTCTGCATGAATCACTTTCTGCCTTCTCGGAAATGCAGTAGAAACATCCTAGCTCAGTTATAAGCTAAAAATTGGTCAGACAACATCTAAATGACTGATGGATCTGTTCTAAAGGAAGCAGTCCATAATATAACTATTATAAGTGACTGGTTTTACTTCCTACACTTATATTCTGCAAAAGCCGCTTAAAACCATCAGTAAACATACATGAACCTGTGACAACAGCTGAGTGCCATCATAACAGAAACCAGTGCACAAAGTGTCAGCATTCCAATGCCCACAAGACCCATTGAGTCCATGGATCAGGTTTCAACTTTCCTGTCCAGTACATAAATTGGGCTTTGTCAGTGCCTTTTCAAATGGCTATCTCTTGCTGGTATGAATCAATACACCATAATTGTGCTGATGGCTTTATGTAGGCCTGTCTGTAAGTTCAGTGCAACATCATCACTTGAACATGCCATTCAGAGATTACAAAATTTTGAATCTCCTTCTATCCAGGATAGAGGAGGTAGTACCTGGACCAATGGGAATCATGCTTGGTTTCTCTGGTTCTTTTGATCCTTGAGCTGTTGTATTTAATCAGAATTACTGCATGACTTAGAAATCATTAGTTTGCATTTTCTTCTTGGTTTTGTTGACCAAGTTCTGTTTGTTATATAGGTTGTTGTGTAAATGTATGATTTTAATGTAAATTGCCATCGCTTGCTCAGTTGGGCAATTCGCTATTCTTTGTCTTCATATATATATATGTGATAATTCATACCATATTACTGCTTACTAGTGCTAGTGCAAACAATCTTGTAGTTTTAAATTAAGTTTTGTACAGTCAATTTCAGAAAAAAAATCCCTCACTCTTCCTCAAAGACACAACTTGATAAAAGACAATATTGCCTATTTATGACATAACTAATGATATTATTCAGGAGATAAAAAGATTAAGATCACAGTCTTCTTCCATGTTGCATTGAGAGAGCTTCTGTGTGTCCTCCCTGGAACTAACTGTAACTTGAGACTTGTGCGTTCTGTTCAGTTACTTACATGGCCAGCAGTTTCAGTATATTCATATAGTTTAATTTAATAATATAAAAGGATTTATACACTGAGTAACTTATTCTATTAATCAGAATGGGAAGATGGGTAAATGCTCTTTGATAGAATTATGTTTTGTGTTTCTTTCAGAATCAGCCTGTGCTTGATGAGGTTAAAGTTTCAGGAAATGTCTTTGAAATGCAGAAACAGGTAAATTGAAGCCTGTGTATAATGGCTGTAGTTGTTTTCTTCAGACCATCCAAGTCATAAAACTTGGTTGTGTTTAAGGGCTTCAGAATTGCATCAGTCTTTCTCCTGATACAAAATATTGCTTGCTTAGCTTCAGATTGGAAAATTGCTTCATAATAATTCTGATTCATGCCTGCAGTTCCGTCATGTGTCTTTTGCAGCTTGCCATGTCATGTGTAATTGCTTGATCTTGCCATCAAGTTATTCGGTCTTCCCATTTGACATGATTGAATAAATGAATCAGTTGCATTATTTAAAAATCTGTATCTGAAGGATGATTTTGAGGGGCTACAGCATGATTGTACCCAGTTGTATAATGGGGAGTCCTGTTTTTGTAGATTTTTTGCAGTTAGCTAAATATTTTGCTTTTAAAGTTTTATATTGCGGCAAGATCATCAAAAATACTTTGACAAAAGGTTGACGTGTACTTTATGGCTTGTAGTTGCACCAGCTCTAACTTTGTCTTTCTTATTTCAGCAGTTTTTATATAAAAAATTGTAAGTTGTCCTTAGCTGCTCACGTCACATACTATAGGTCAGAATTTCTTTTGAATTTTGGGGTTTGTTCATGTTAGTCTTTGACATGAGCTGCCATGAATTTTATTTTTGGTGAAATTGTTGAGTGTTACATAGATTGATTAAAAAAGGATCAAGATTCAAAAATAAAAAATGCACAAAATTCTATATTTTTAGAAAGCATCTATGGGGGGGGGGGGGGGGGGGTCAGGATGGTGCAGAAGGAGAGATAGAATGCTGATAAGGGGAGACTATAAGGGATAACTACTTTCTGACAGTGTAGTGGCAGTTTCTGTGCAAGGAAAGTAATTTCATTATATCAGTTACTGAGTTAGTCACATGAAATCATCACTGTTCTTTGTAAATGACTAGGCTTGTGGTAAACCAATGTGCTAAATGAGCAAAAGAAAAATCAGCAACTAAACAAGCAGAAAAGGACCAAAAACAGTGGTCGACCTGAGGGTTGCATCACAACCTCTGCGTTATCAGCACACTGCTCTAACCAGCTGAGATGGGAGGCATGATTCAAACAAAACGATTAAATGTAATTTCGTTAAAGACTGTATCTTGCCCAGATTACAGCTTTCCTTCGAAGTATTCTCCTCCCACTTCAGTGCATGTTGCATTCACCTGTTCAGAGAAGGTCATCCGATAGTCCTCTTCGGGAATGATATTGAACTCTGATTTCTCAGCTTTTGCAAGGTCCTGAATGCGGTGAAACTTCCTGCCAGTGAGTCATTTCTTCAAGAGAGAAAACATCCTGACATCACCCCTTGTGAATTCGGGATTGTCGGAAATTGAGGTTAAACTTACTTTTGGTCTTCTAGAAAAAATGAGTTACTGCCCTTGTTTTGTGGGTACTGGCATGTACATGGCTGAAAAGGATGTTGTTCTAGTGTTGAGGCACTGTCTGCTGATCTCTCGAGTGACTTGGGATGATATGGTTTCTGCAGAGTATGTGCTACTGACAATGCTGCTAGTGGGCAGAATATCCCAGGAGTGAAACGATGGTTGAAAAAATAACAGTGAACAGCCATTTAATGATTTATTGCTCTATCCTTGCAAATTGTTTGCCTCAGGTCATTTTGGCTAGCCGCACTTTATTTCCATGTTTTGGTGACGGTACCATAGAAGGGAACCTACATCCCATCTCTATTGGCTACACCTGTGACATGTTTGGGTTCAAAATGATTGAGCAGATCACATGCAGATATACTTGTCACTTCTTCTATTCCTCTGTCAGCTTTTGCAGCATGTATTTTGTGGCCAGCTTTCAAAGCTGAAGGTCATTGTGTGGATTTACCTGAAGTGTCCCTTACGAAAGGGAAAGCCTCACACTTTCTTCATACATATAATATATATAATTATATATGCAGATGTATGGACGCAGTCTGATCACAGCAGCCACATTATTCTCCCTTGAAGCTCTCTTCAGAAGTTGCTTTGGCCAGTCAGAGTTGTTCCCTTTTTTCCCAGTTTTGAATTCTTGCTTTCATTGTCTGATTTTAGAATATGAAGCAGCTTTGATTCTGCAACTGTCTTCAGATCTGTTGCAATGTTCATCACTCAGCTGCAGCTTTGATTCTGCAGCTGTCTTCAAATCTTTTGCAATTTTCATAACATTATCACTCAGCTGCAGTCTCACATAGACATGGAACTTTTCAGAGTGCTTGTGAAAAGACTCCATTCTGAAGCTCATTGAGTATCGTTCTAATGATGTCATCTCTGAAACTAAAGGGATAAAAATGTAAAATTTTGCCTGTCAAACGATATATTACTATTTATGATAATGAGATGAGACGTCAGTAAAACAGTTTTGATCATTTTGTTTGGGTCATACCTTGTAATGAGTACACGTTATAGATGTCTAATGGAAACAAGATTTAAAGTATTCTAGCTAAGTGTAACTGTAAGTCTCATGTCCTATCCATTCATCATACTATACAGATAAGGATTTTGTAACGTATACATGTCTAAACCTGAGCATTTTCATTTCAAAATTTCTGTCTGCAATGTTCCTGTCTGTAGAGTTTAACAGATTAGGAAAGTTTTCCTGTTTACGAAAATTGTCATGGATTGTCATAATCCAGTGCATGCTTTTTTGAACAGTACATTCTCTGAGTTAGTGTGTGTGCATTAGCTTGTGTGCGTGTGAATCAGGTTGCATGTTGTGTGTGCAAATATGCACATGTGATTGTGAATGAGTCAGAATCGCCAGTTGCTTTGCCCACTTCTCCATATTTCCTGTAGCATAATGATTCCCTGCATGTAGAATGCACAGACCTTGAAGAGATGATGTGAAAAAATAATGGTTATGATCCCATTACCCTGAGGGCATAGGGGAGTCTGACCAGCATTGTGGGGGCTTAGTCCCTCTTACTTCCCTCACTGTTTTACCTTCCCTAATCCTGAACAAATTCCTGTATGCATTCACGCATTCACGGCTGGGTGGATTAGAGGCCACATGTGGAAAGCTTTTTGGAAGCAAGACTGGCATCCATGTAAATCTGTGCAGCCTGATAGGAAGTTGGGAGCATAATCTGTATGTCAATCAGGTCTGTCTGAAGTGATGAGATTTTCTTATGTCTGTTGCATAATAGTAAATCTCCATTTAACCTAAATTCAACGTGTAAATACATGAAATGGCCATCATTCCTTTTTATTTTTACATCACGATATATATTTCAGTTCACTGGAACATACTGTTGTGGAGCATGTCATCTTAGTTTTATCCATTGCCTCTTCAGTTATTGTACTTTTTTTCTTACCAAGTAGAACTACAAACTTAATTATTCATATCATACAGTGTAGTGATTGCATTACACTTATACAGTACTAACTTACTACTGTAAGTCAGTAAGTGGTTGGTATACTTTGCTATTGCCACCACAAGTACTTGGTATTGAATTTTAAAACTAGTCATGTTCATAATTTTCATTTATTGACTGACTAACACCATCTGTTTTACTGTTTTCAGTTTCTCTTTTGTTAGTTTGTTTTGTATTTGTAAGGCAGTTATACTCCATTTTTGAGGATGTGCATGCTGGATGCTTTTGTTTACTGTAAATATAACTTTATAAGCATCTGAACACCAGTATGGCATACGGATCTTTTAAATTTAATGCGCGCACTTGATTTTCTTTCATACATGTGTATAATGTATAGGAAGATGGATCAGGTGCTAGCACTAAAGCAGTTATGCACGTCCTTTACCTATGGGGCAATACCTGAACAGGTTTGAATGAAGACCTAATTGGTAGACTAGTGTCCTAATCATTTGATCATTGCATCCAGTTTTGCTCTGGTGATACCCAGCTCCAACTCAAAGTTTAAAAAGAAATTTTAGGTTTAGTGTCCTGATCTTTTGATCATTGCATTCATTGTTTTGCTCGGATGTTATCCAGTTCCAAATCAGAGTTTAAAAAGGTTTAGTAATAGTATCCTAATCATTTGATCATTGCAGTCATTGTTTTGTTTTGGTGATACCCAGCTCCAGATTTAAGTTTAAAAAGGTTTAGTGTCCTAATCATTTGATCATTGCATTCATTGTTTTGTTCTGGTGATGCCCGGCTCCAAATTTAAGTTTAAAAAAGTTTTACTCAATAATTAGTTAATTTCTGCTTACTGGTTGTTACCATGTTGCTTGTGATTTTTGATTGATTATACATGACAGGCTTTCTTTTTTGGTATTGTTTCATGTAAGAAGTGTTCTTGGGTACTTAGGTCATCGTGTGTACTGAAACTGCACCACACAGAAATATATTATGTCTAAAATTTAGACATAATATATTTCTGTGTGGTGCAGTTTCAGTACACATGATGATCTAAGTACCCAAGAACACTTCTTACATGAAACAATAGTCTTGCTTGCTAGAAAAAGAAATGGTTGAATATGATTTCTTCATTTGTTTAAAACACTTGAAAGCTGTTTGTGCCTGCTGACACAGGAGACAACAGTGACAACAAAAAATACTTTAAAATTAAATACACAAGATATGTGTTCAGTTATGTGTAAGAACTGTCACTGTGTGTGTTCCAGCCTTTTCTACCTCTTACATCAACACCTCAACTCTTACCGCCAACTACTCAGCCCACCTTCCAAGATAACAGTGGAAGTGGTGGCGCTTCCGTTGAACGGGAAGATGTTACAGATGTAAGATTTTTATCTTGATTTTGTGTCTTTTATGTTGGAAAAACATTTCTCCTCATGATCCAGTTTTTGTGTCTCATCAGTCCTTATTCAAGTTATTGGGTTAAAAGTTGTAGGTGTGACTCGTGAGTGTGTGTGTGTGTGTGTGTGTGTGTGTGTGTGTGTGTGTGTGTGGGGTGCGAGATAATTTTTTGGTGTCTTTGCGTGTGGGTATTGTGCATAGGCACATGGCTCTTTGCAAAATTGTATTTTGAAATAGCATGAAACTATGCTCACGTATCCTCTCTCTCCCCGCCCTTTCTGGTAACATCTGTTCTCATCTGTTTCTCCTTGTCTTGACCTGCTGCGCCCCCCTCTCCCCCCCCCCCCCCCCCCCCCACCTCTCCTGTCCTGAATATAATTCACTTGCGCCAAAACATAGGCTTGTCTTTTTCACTCTGCATAGTATGTTTTGTGTATATTTGTAGGTTAATGATCTGTTCTTACTAGGATAGGGTGGTGGTGATGGATGCGCTGAGAGAGGGGAAGGAAAACAGTGGACTGGGGATGGCAGGGGATGGATTCTGTCATTTCTCTCTCTGTGTGTGTGTGTGTGTGTGTGTTGTGTGTGTGTGTGTGGTGTGTTCGATTATATTTTTAAGTACACAGGCTCTGTCTTACTTTATTTGTATTTTCATATTTTACTCAGCACATGCGGTATTTTACTCTAGCATATGCCGAATATTGAATTTCTATACCCTGTATAGATATGTAGACAATAAACCAGTCTTGAGTCAGTCTGTTTCAAAAATGATACTAATGCGTTTAGTCTCAGAGTGTAAGATTTATGATTAGTCTCAGTGTGACTGCCATAATGGGATCTCGGTCACATGGGTCACGGTGTACTGTATATGTGATATGTCTTAATGAGCAAGTTGACAAGCGTAACTTAACTGGTATGGAATGCAGGAACTAGTATTTTAGTACTGATCAAGCATTACCTTTGTGCAGCAGTATTGCACATTATCTGTCTTACTTGGCATGTACTCACATTTATAGTATTATACCACTGATTTTATTATAAATTGACAGTTGAAAAAAACTAATTTGTCTGGTATGGAGTACAGTAGCTGGTATTGTTCATACTAGTCAAGTGTTATGTTTGTGCTTTGCGTATTATATCTTATTTGGCTTATACCAACATTTATCCAGGATAACACTGATCACTGATAGGGAATTTAGTTAATTTTCAGCATCACTTATGGTTCAGCCTTCATTTCATCACACGGCGAGATCTGTAAGTAGTTTAGTAGTTAGTTTAGTAGTTATGTATGTGTTTCAGCATCACCAAGCACTTGGTGGTACTCCTGAAAAAGGCAAGCCTCCAGAGAGGAAAAGAAAACGGAAAAAATGCTGTGGAACCTGGAGGAGATCCTTGTAAGTGATGATCTTTTGTGCTCCATTTGTTAGATGATCCACTAGTGGGGATGCCAGGCACTCTTTTAGTATAAATAGTATCTCCACCTTCTGGAAATACTGTGCTAGAAATTTCTTCTGTTCTGTTAGTGTTACTCTCTTTGTTTCTGTCTTCCTCCTTTGCTTTCTTTCATTTCTTCTTATCATTATCTGCCTTGCTGGTCCACTCACCTGGAATTGGGCCATGTCAGAATTTGGAGGCTTATGGAAACATGAAATTATAATTCATATATGTATAGTAAGTGCACACATGAAAGTGAAGTATGACTTCATACACAGCATGGTAGAACTTGGCCATGCATGTAAAAGCCCATTCACTCATGTTTAAGTACCTCGGGATTTGCTGCTTACAAATGCAAAAGATGTCAAAATCCCCAGCCAGAAGAACACCCCAGTCCATGTGTATAAAGATACTGAGCACATTGTCCATTTTTCTCGCCTGCTGTTTAGTGAAGCTTGACGTCCTCCTCCAACCAGTGTTTTCCCAGTAAAGATCTGTGTATACTTTATGTATTTAATGGATGCTTTTAGAAATTTGTGGAAAATTTGCAATAGATTATAATGACTATTTAATGGAGCTACTGGAATAATAATTAAGTTTTTCACTATTTTTTTTTTTAAATGAATGTGTGCTCAAGAAGTTGTTTGAATCCTTTCAAAAAGAAAGTTTGCTGTTGGTTTCTTTCAGTGGTTGTGAAAAACAGCAGAGCAGAAACAAATGGTAAAAAAATAAATGAATATTTCAAGGTAAGATACTCATGTTTGTTTTTGTAGACTTTCCTTTCTTGTGATGTTTAATCCCCCTGTTGGAAAGAATTGTGTCAGTACATGCAGTATAACTATTTGCCTGTCTCAGTCTTGTGTCAGTCTTGTCTTTGTCCCTCAATTTCTTTGTCTCTGTCCTGTCACTATGTGTTTGTCTAGATACTTTGCGTTCATCTGTTTGTGCATTCAGTTTCTGTATTTGACCAGAAACTATAGATCAGTCAATTTGACCAGTGCTTCTGATTTTAGTAGTACTTTTGGTTTATTTTGTTTTTTGAATATCTGTTGTTGGAAGTGGTGGTGGAGGTGGTGATGTTTTTTTTTTCTTTTCATGTCTGTGCTATTTTAAAGGTTAAAATTATGTTTGAGCTTTAGATGTGACTGAATACATTGACATTTTTAGTTAAGAATTATATCTTTGTTCTATTTTATTTGGAATGTATCAGAAAACTGGCATAACTAGTATTCACTCAGGATTCGTTTTAAGTGAAGTAAACAGGTCGCTGAAATTGACATGAAAATTTTGTCCGGTGTCATTTTCTGGTGTTTGTTTTTTTGTATTATTTTTGCTTTTGTGTGTGTCTAAGTACTCTAACTGAATATAATGTGATCAAACAGTTGTTAAGATTGTGATTTCTCACAGGTTTCATATGACTTGTACTTGGCAGACTTTAAACCTAATGACTAGGATTTTTTTTTATTCTGCCCTCATATTATGAGGAAATGTATTTGTAATGTGTGATAAATACAAATAGTATAAAAGTAAAAATAGAAATGCAAGTAGTACACTAACATGTATACAGGGTAGAAAACGAATGTCATTTGATTAAAATGTGTAATGTTCATACACACACACACACACACACACACACACACACACACACCACACACCACACACACACACACACACACACACACACACACACACACTATTTGATTGAAATGTGAATTTTTGTTTTTCATTTTCCTTAACATTCAGTTTCTCCTATTGTTTACTGAATATTCAGTTTCTCCTATTGTTTACTGATTTGCTCTTTCAACTCATGCCCTCATGCACCACATACCTCACTAGAATTACACCTTCTCACATGTATGCTAGAATGTTTCTGAAAAGAGTTCACAATGTTCATAGAACCAGTCTCCCAGCAGAGCCAACCAATCAGGGCCAAAGTCTCCCTCAACACAGGGCTATCTACCTGTGAGTATTTCCTCACTCACTGTGTGTCACTGTCTGGTTACGAACAGATGTCAGTTATTTGCACAGATCAGGATTTGTTGTTCTCTTTGGTGTGGTGTGTTTAAGGACTTCATACACTTGATTTCATTTGTATATATATACTGGCCGCCTGCCACTCCCAGCTGTGTTTACACCTGTGTTTCCATGGACTTGACTTTTTGGCAATTGGTAAATTTGGTATGTTTGATGTGAAATATATGTTTCTGTTGCAACTGAAGGTGAAATGACAAGATTCCTCTTCTGTTAAAGTACCTGTCTTAAATTTTCAAAAGATTTTTAAGAATCAGGATTAGTTGTGTTTTAAGTCTAAGAATCAGGATTAATTGTATTTAAAAGTTCCATGTACATGTTTTTATGTTTTGAAATAGAATGATAAGAATCTTAGCTAAGATTTGTAAACATTTCAGAACTATGTTTTCATGAAAGACCAACGGATAGGGAGGGGGTCATGTCAGAATCTGATTGCATGCTTCATAAAAGCAGATTTTGCTAATAAGACAGTTCAGACTGCTTTGTGTACTTTAATAACACACAGCAGCAACTGCAACATATTGAAATCTTTGAGTTTATTCATACAAAGAACTTGTAATCAAAATTACACTTATCAGGAAGATGTGTATGCTCTTTTGATATAACGCTTATGGGCCTCAGCGCTTACGGGCCTAAGTTGTTAAGGAAAAGTGGGGATGAAATATTTTTGGAAATGTTTTTTTTTTAAACAAGTGCACAAAATATGACTGAAAAATGATTCTTAATACTTTTTTTTCTGTCACTCTTTTTGTTTTTGCCTTGATTCTTGGCTTTCTGTCATCTCATCCTTGCACATTTTCTGCCTTTGCATTTTCCATAATGCCTTACATACTTTCTATTAGGTTTGATGATTGTGTACATATATTAACCCTTATGGTGCCACCGACTGAATATTGGATGGGAGAAAGTCATTTGTATTAAATAGTAAAAATATATATGTGATCCACTTCTTCAGCAAAGGTCTATCTATAAATTACGGTCACTGTCAGTAATCTGTAAGATAGAGAAAGCACACATATATATATCATAAACAAACTAGGAGTCATATTGAATGTACTTGAAACTTGGGATAGGTACGGTCCTTCTTAAAGTATGCAAATTCTGCCTGAGTTTTGCACTGCATTGTTCTGTCTGATTTTGTTATATGTAATATTGAAAGGGTGTTTGGTAGAATTTTTTTTCAATTTTGGTTTTATAAATATATATACATTCTTCATTGAAAGATTATTAAATCAGATATTGAATCTGAATATATATTTTCATTAGCATCAAATAAACTCATGTTTTCAGATAACCTGATGTTAACAAAAATGACACATTTTGCTGTCAACATTTTTTCTATCCTTTCCTAGAATCTTTTGACCTGTAAACACATGATCAATACTACCCTTCATTTCCAAACAAAAGACACTGCGAAAGTTGTTCATAAGTCCATTTCTTATATAATAGCATTGATTTTAGAATAACATCGATTCCCAGAAATCTGTGCACAATGTATGTGCGAAACTGTTCTACTTTACAGTCTTGTATTTTATGAATTGTCATATCTATTTTACTTGGAGTATTTGTTCCCAATTTTTGCACTCAATTAATACTAGATTCAAACTTTGCAAAGTAATGAACTATTGCAAAATGTATAAATTTGAATGATTAGTTTTGTAGGTTTGTTTTTACTTGTAACAGTTTCCAAGTTGTGAAACGAGCTGTGTTTTTTAGTTTGACGAGGCTGTTATAATGAACCTTTTTTTGCAGTTCAATGCCACGTCACCAGGATCATCGTCAAACTCCATTCATGAGTTGGGTCTGGGATTCCATTCCCGCTCAGTCGCCTCTCCTGCAGCTTGCTGTCATAAACCGGTGCAGGTTAGACTATAAATATCAGTACAACGGTTTATTGCCAGAATGGTTTATCTGAAAAGGAACAAAAAGGGCAGACACACTGTTCTGGTCAAAAAACTTCTAAAAGTAACATAGATTGACAACTCAGATTTCACATGGCCTCTGTTGGCCTTAGCATTGATTCCTACTTTTTTTTTATATAAAATTGACACCTTTATACTTTAAATGGACATGGTAGTCAAGGGGGTAAACTTCAGACTTCAGTTGGAAGATCCTGGGTTTGATCCGAAATGTGTTGGCCTATTGGGTAAAGGGGGAGATGTTTCTGATATACAGAATATCAGCTATGCACATGTGATTGATGTTATAGCTGCCTTATGAAAACGTGATGGTAACAGCCAGCATGCATGTCCATCAAAGGTGCAGATTGTGCAGCAACATAGTGGAATGCAGTTGGCTCGCCTGAACCATGAGTTCTGTGTGCTACGCTGAAAAGTCAGATTACATGTAATTTGCAGTGAGTCAAAATGAACCTTGAGAATAGTGCTATACAAAAACAATTTATAATAATACTCCCAAACTATTGTTGAAATGAGTTGAAATTGGAAAATAATACTGTGTTTTGTTTTGTGGTAAGTAATATTGCACTCATATAGTGAAAATTTCCTCATATCATTGACCCAGATGGGACCATTTTCTCAAGTCTTTGTTGTTGTTTATCATTTAACATAATTGTTTTTATTCAGAATAATTTGTGTAAGTTGATTGCCTTTCATCTACTGTTTTGCTTATACCAGGCCTTGGCCTCAAAATTTAGATGAAGCTAATTAAATTATGCTGCAGTGTTATTTTTGCAAGCCCCATGGTTTAGTGAGATGATAATATCATAGAATATGACAAAACTAATTTTCTGTCTTCTATCCATGCCTGTGGGTCAGACATACCCTAGTTTGTCTTTCAGAGTATGACAAAACTTAGTTGCTTATCTCACTATCCATGCCTGTGGATCAGGCATACTCTAGTTTATCCAGTTCAATTGAGTATGACAGGGCTAGTTGCCTGTCTCCATATCCATCCTGTGGATTAGGCATACCCTAGTTTGTCCAGCAAAGTATGACAGGGCTAGTTGCCTGTCTCACCATCCATGCCTTTGGATCAGGCATACTCTAGTTTGTCCAGCAGAGTATGACAGAGCTAGTTGCCTGTCTCACCATCCATACCTTTGGATCAGGCATACTCTAGTTTGTCCAGCAGAGTATGACAAAGCTAGTTGCCTGTCTTCCTCTCCATCCTGTGGATCAGGCATAACCTAGTTTATCCAGCAGAATATGACAAAGCTAGTAGCCTGTCTTCCTCTCCATCCTGTGGATCAGGCATAACCTAGTTTATCCAGCAGAATATGACAAAGCTAGTAGCCTGTCGATGTCTCACCATCCATGCCTGTGGATCAGGCATAACCTAGTTTATCCAGCAGAATATGACAAAGCTAGTTGCCTGTCTTCCTCTCCATCCTGTGGATCAGGCATAACCTAGTTTATCCAGCAGAATATGACAAAGCTAGTAGCCTGTCGATGTCTCACCATCCATGCCTGTGGATCAGGCATACCCTGGTTTGTCCAGCAGGATACGAAAAGCTAGTTGCCTGTCTCCCTTTCCATCCTGTGGATCAGGCATACCCAGGTTTGTCCAGCAGGATACGACAAAGCTAGTAGCCTGTCTCCCTTTCCATCCTGTGGATCAGGCGTACCCTAGTTTGTCCAGCAGAATATGACAAAGCTAGTAGCCTGTCTCACTATACATACCTGTGGATCAGGCATACCCTAGTTTGTCCAGCAGGATACAACAAAGCTAGTAGCCTGTCTCCCTTTCCATCCTGTGGATCAGGCATACCCTAGTTTGTCCAGCAGGATACAACAAAGCTAGTAGCCTGTCTCCCTTTCCATCCTGTGGATCAGGCATACCCTAGTTTGTCCAGCAGAATATGACAAAGCTAGTAGCCTGTCTCACTATACATACCTGTGGATCAGGCGTACCCTAGTTTGTCCAGCAGAATATGACAAAGCTAGTAGCCTGTCTCACTATCCATACCTGTGGATCAGGCGTACCCTGGTTTGTCCAGCAGGATACAACAAAGCTAGTTGCCTGTCTTCCAATCCATGCCTATAGATCAGGCGTACCCTGGTTTGTCCAGCAGGGTATGACAAAGCTAGTTGCCTGTCTTCCAATCCATGCTTATAGATCAGGCGTACCCTGGTTTGTCCAGCAGGGTATGACAAAGCTAGTTGCCTGTCTTCATGTCCATCCTGTGGATCAGGTATACCCAAGTTTGTCCAACAGAGTATGACAGAGCTAGTTGCCTGTCTCCCTATCCATGTTATGAGTTATACTCTAGCATGCCCAGAAGGACATACAACTGATACATTTGTTAACTGTTTTCATAAATTCATTATCGTCAGCAGAATTGCAGAGTAAAATTTGGACTGCTATCCCTGGCAAGAGTGCCTTGCACATTATCCCATTTTCATTTCCCCTTTTATTGTGCATGTTTATTGTAGAGGTGTGTTTTTTGTTTCCTTATTGACATGGATTTTTCTGTGTAAGTTTGCCAAGACAATGCCTTTGTTACCATGGGCTCTTTCAAGTGTGTGCTGCACACAGATTCTCAGTTACCATTTTCCCCCACAAGAATAGCACCCAGACCATCTGTTGAAGTCTACTGAAGAGAAGAAGAAAAGTCCTTGTCCAGCTGGGAATCAAATCCAGAACTGTACTTCCCACATAAACGTTTCCAACTACAGGGCTACTGCACACCTCACTTATGATGCTTGGTAGGGTGATGGGTGAGGTAGGATTGTGAATGTTATCTTAATGTCAATTATAGATTGTAGCAACTTGTTCAAGTATAATATTAACTGATTTAGAGTGCTTATTTCTATGCATTAGAGTCAACGTTTGGTATAGTTCCTCAGTCCTGTCAAGAAAATGATATTGTACATTGATTTGAAAGGTTGCTTTGAAAACATTGTGATAAAGTGCTTTGAAAATATTGTGTTTCAGACTGATCTGACCACGGCAAACCTAGATGCCATGGAGAAACAGTCACGAAACTCATCTGATCTGGAGCAGAAAGACTCTAAGATAGATGAACTCACCAGAGTAAGCCAACATCATCTTTCTAGACTGCTCTGAAGATCTGTTAAAATCTTGTCCTCATGATTTCTCTTGATCACTTCCTGCCTTTCTCTTTTCTTCACTGTCCATGCAAGATTTGTCTGTCTGTGTGTAGATATTGTCCACTTCAAATGCTTCTTTCTAGTATGTTAGGTATTTTTTTCTGCTTGGTTTGTTCATTGCACTGAGCTTTGATGCTACCAGAGGCATGTGTTCTATTAATGTTTTATTATCATTATTACTGTTGTTGTTGTTATTATGGACAGTAAGGATAGTTTTGTTTTGCAGTAGGTGTGTGATCTTGGCTGTATGGTATTGAGGAGTCATATAGTATAGATGTATTGAATAATAAAGCCGAACGTCATCTGTTAAGTTGTGCACAGTCAGAAAAGATCATTCCTTTGAGAGGTATTAAAGTTCCACTATGTTTATACGAAGTTTAAACTGCATGTTTTTAAACAAAATTTATATATTTAGTACACATGTAAGAATACTTCCTGTCTTATTTTGTGTTTAACATCTGTGTATGCATGTAATGATATGTATGGTGTTATTTTGCAATTATTTCAGCAAAACGATGAACTTCAACGGCAATGTACCGCTCAGCAGAAATTATTGGATAAGCACAAAGACGGTCTGCAAAAATGCCTTGAAGTTAACAAGGCCCTCCTCATAGAAAAGGTACATCTTATGTCAACATGTAACTCTTTTTCTGTTTTCTTTTTCCGTTCTGATGATTGTTTTTTGTCGGATACCTATATACACATTTGTTGGCCCACACTGTTCATATGTGATGAGGTTCACATCTCTTTCACATTTTCTTCCTTCTAGTCTAACTTGAAGACATATCTTTTGTCCAACAGTGATTTCCACCTTCACCTTGACCCTTTCATCCCATTTGCCTGTTGAGCTCAGCCTCCCTGCAATATGCATGTGCTTTGTGCCTTCGAGTTGTTTTTGTCATTGTGAGTAAATGTTTGAGTGAACAGTGGAGTTTGTGGTTTGGTTTGATATTTGTATCAAGATGTTTGGTTTGATATATTCATATCATTTGTTTGCACTGTTGTTATGTAATAATTCCCCCCACCCTTCCTTATCCTGCTCTGGATTTTTTAAACAGAAAGTGAAAAAGAATAGTGAACATGTATTAATATTAATCCATGATTTTTATTTATTTATTTTTTGTACAGTATTATTGTTGGTTTGACAGAGTACTATGGAAAAGAAGACGACACGGCAAAAATGTATGGAAAACAGGCTACGACTTGGTCAGTTTGTGACGCAACGACAAGGAGCGCAATTTGTTGAGAACTGGGTGGATGGCTGGGCATTCACCGATCTCATGAAGTAAGTTACCCATTAGCTTACTTTATCCATTTGTATTTTTAAAATGGGATTGCCATCCCCGTTGAGAGCAGCCCAGATATTACACAGTAAATCCATTGTGATGAAAAGAAGTAAAATACCGAACCATTTACTGAATATCATATTCCTGGAAATGGATTAGGTAATTTAGATCATGTGTCAGATACATCTGTTTCATATTTTGAAATTGGGTCACTTGGGGTAAGTTAAAACCCAAAAGGCGGATCAAAATATGTAGAGATGAGTGTTTGTACATAAGAGGTTACTTGTTAGTACCAGATGAATGAATGTACTTTGATTTGCAAATGCTAATACTCTCAGCTAGTTACTATTTTTACTTAGTGTAATAAGTAGCAGCTGTGTTGTCAGGATCATAAGAACACTAATCATGTCTCTACTTTTATTGTCTTGGTTGGTTTCACCCCGCATACTTACCAGTTTTTTCCGATCTCAGTGCTAAAGATAAAGTTACAATTTCTGACGAAATGGAAGGGGGCTTGTTCATAAGTTTTATGCCAATTCTTTCTCCTTCTGTCACAGACATTTTGTGTCTCTGTATGGTTTTGGATATTATCATTTAGAGGGTTTATTGTATCAGAGATTTATTGACTTTTTCTCACCAACCTATCTGCCTTTTGTCTAATCAGCCTGCTTAGCAGCTCTTCCAGTGTTTTTCATTCCAGATGTGTTTGAGGGTGTATGTTTGATTGATTCTAAAACACAGATGCATGCTGTCTCTCTCTCTCTCTCTCTCTCTCTCTCTCTCTCTCTCTCTCTCTCTCTCTCTCTCTCTCTCTCTCTCTCTCTCTCTCTCTCTCTCTCCCCCCCCCCCCCCTTCACTCTTTCTCTCTCAGCACTCGTTTTATGGGACTCAAAGGTGTCGAGATGACATTTTGAGAAAGAACATATATCATGATAAATTCTTGTGAACTATACCTTCTTGTATCTGTCCACCTGTACCATCGAGGGTAAACTATATTTAATGAGAAATTCATATCTTTGGTTTTGTTTTGTTTTCTTTGCAGGCAACAGGAACGGATTGCATCAGAACGGGATGAGATAGACAAAAGTAGACGATCACTTATGAAACGAAAACCACCAAATTTACCCAAAAATTCCAAACAGGAGCACCAGTTTGTCAAGCCTGGAGAAAAATAGTAAGTGAAATTGATATTGAACGTTACATATGAGTCACTCTTAAAACCTGGGCCCCATTAAACATGGTCAGGTTCAAATTCCTGTGAGACAAATGGTATGCGGTATATATTATAACTCTTCATATATACTGGGTTGCAGGAGAGGCTGATATTGAAGATATGGAAGTATAAATTAGCGATCGAAACATCACAGATCTACGATATTCTGCTGATACTGCACTAATATCACTAGCATGAAAAGAAATCTGTACAGAGTAGATGCAGCAGGCACATATTAATCTAAATGTTAAGACGACAAATGTGATACATCTGAAAGGAGAAGATGGTCAAGCATATGTGACCCGTTTTAACAAAATGAGTCCTAAGGTGAAAATAACAGATTTTAGGATATTATGATTTTTAAAATGTTCAGATTATTACCTTTCTTTTATATAAAATTTATTATTCTACTCCCAAAAAACAAGGAAGTTATGGGTGTTTGAAGTGTGTAACATAGCAAACAGCCATTTTGAGAAAATCAAGTTTTAAAAGTTTCACCACTTCAGTGAAGTTTTACCTCAGCAACAGGTACTTCTACTTCACCAGTCTTTACCATGGTAAAACACATCATGCCACAATAGCACACAAAAATTGGTGTGAAAATCTACTGTAATTGTCTTATTTAAGTTTATATATCCCTTTTCTGACACAAAAAGAATGCCGTGAGAGAAAAATAAGTGACTGAGAATACTGGCTAGAATTGATCAGCATGCATACAGGTCAGCTACAAATTTAAATCAGAGTTATTTCTAAACTATTAAATTTGGCACGCCGTTGTCGACATCCATATCACACTCTGCACCTCCTCTTTCTTCTTGTACGTGGACGAGGGGTTCGTCAACTTCATCTTGTGTTGGGTCAAGCTCCACGGAATCGACCGGCGAAGTTTCACAGTCATCTCACTGTCAAGCATGTCTTCGTCTTCATAATCACTTGCAGCGAAATACTCGGTCACCAGTTTGCCCAATTCATCTTGATCTACTGCTGGTAGAGTTGAAGACTGACCAGCACTGAGCAAAAAAGTGCAAATCGTGGTTTTCGAAACCATGTTGTTTGCTGCGAAAGGCATAAATGATGGGTCAGCCAATCCCTATGCGCGATGTCTTGTGGTTACCATGAAAAGTTGGTAACGCAATCTCTCATTGGTCTATTTGTTCGACCTCCTTCACTTTTTGTTTATGCCAAAGATTTTGAAACAGTGTTTTTGATAAGCTGATTTTCATGCAGTAAACCGGTGTCAAAGAAAGTAGAGTTCATGACCTTTCCAACGAGGTACAACATGCTGGGGCCCTGTAAAGGGTGCTCTACACGAATGTTGATCGAAATCATGTCTGCTTTTACCGTTTACCGAGGATCATTGCTACGGGTTATCTGGTTAAAACGCATTTTAAATACATTTTCCCATTGAATTATAAAGTGCTGAGTGCATGTACATGTTATTTAAAGATGAAATATTCCATTTTTGACGAAAAGTAAAAACTGACAAAATCAACCCATCGCACCTTTTCCGGGCTCTACGCTTTTCGCTGCCTGCGAGGTAGGACTCATTTTGTGAAAACGGGTCACATATCAAGATATTTGTGTCGGCAGGACTGCATTAGAAAATGTGATTTTACATAATTATTTAGGCTCATTTGGAGCTTGGGCGGCACCTGTGCTGGAGACATCAAGATGTGAAGTGGCAAAACAGAAAACGATACAGCTTAGTAACATTTGGAAGGACAGAAGCATACCAACAACCATTAAAAACAAAATTCTAAAATGTCTGATCTGGCCAGCAGTACTATATTGCTGTGAAACTTGGACATGCAGAAGCAGGTGAAAGCAAGTTCGAAGCAGCCAAGATCCGATTCTTCAGGTGGCGGTACCAGGAAGACGGCGAGAAGGTCAGTAGGCTCACAATGACAGAACGATAAAATATAACTAAAACTTCCTGCTGTGCCCCAGATTTTTTCAGCTGCTGCACGAGGAGCATCGTCAGCTGTTTTGATGATGGAGACAGCATTGGTTTCCCAGTATACAAAGGAGAAGATAAACTACTCCAGTACCTTGAATATATCGGCGACCTCAATCACTGATCCTGTGACTGTGAGTGGTTGTACAAGACCCTTCCTTCTTTGAAATCCAAGATCATCCATTTGGTTTTTGTAGTGTTAAATTCTAAACTGTTTTTTCATCACAACACTCAACAGGACTGTCAACCACTTGCCTGTTAGCTGTCTCATCAGATCCATTGATGAAAGCAACAGTGGACATGTCATCAGCAAACTTGATGCACAGACACAGAATGGGAAACACAGTCATTTGTGAAGAGTGTACAGAAGTGGAGATAGCATGCATCCTTGTGGAATGGCTGTATTCAGCACCAGTAACAACCCTGTCTCCAGTTCCTTTAAGAACAGATGTCTTTTTGTGTAGTGCTCACTGTCAGGCTGCTAAGACTGATCTGTAAGAGCTGATCTTGCTAAGAGGGATAGACAGAATTTACAGACCTATCTACCTATCGCCCGAACACAGTAATGGTCAAGAAACAACTATTTTTCATTCACCCATATTTAATAACTGTCATACAACAATACGGGAGTTCATAATTACATGAACATATATCTTAAACAAAATTCACTGGACACATACAACAACAACAAAAATCATTCACGGTGCAACTCAACAGATACGTTGCACAAAAAAGTCATCTACGGTGCAACTCAGATACATTGCACAAAAAAGTCATTCCCGGTGCAACTCGGATACGTCGCACAAAAAGTCATCCACGGTACAACTCCGGCACGTTGCACAAAAAGTAATCCACGGTGCAACGCACACAGATACATTGCACAAAAAGTCATCCCCGGTGCAACTCATACTTTGCACAAAAGATCATCCACGGTGCAACACCACAGATACATCGCACAAAAAGTCATCCAGGGGTATCTTCGAGGAATAGACACAAAATCATACACAGGGCATCCCAAAAAGATAAGGGCACTTTTAATCACAAAAAAAAAAAACCTGAAAAAAAAACAAACCCTTGAAACTTTGTTGAACTGTCTATCGAAATAAACTTGATGTCAGATATAAGCAATCATTGCGTTGCCCAAGGCAAGGCAAATGACTGAACTTAGCCCTGACAAAAGCTTAATGAATACACGGAGGTAATTCCAATACCCATAACCATGCACACACACATTAGGTCCACAGACGCCACCACACTCTCCTAGGCCAATATTTGACCGAACGCCGATGGCCAGGAACTGCAGCAACGCAGCAAGACGCACAAGGACGAAAATCCCTGATCCCACCCGTGTAATTGGTGACTCTTCTCACGGAGCTCGAAGAGGGACCAAAGGACTTCACTTCTCACAGACGCCGCAGCCAACTGCAGTCACCCCGAATCGCCAGTGCTTCCCATGGAGATCTAATGAAAGGTAGTCGACAGTGGATTCTGTGCTGTAGAGGTTGCATGGCAAAGGTTTTCAAATCCGACAGCTGGAATAACAGCATGCAAAGAGCACGATACAGGACTGGTAACCCGGGACTGGTCCCAGAAAAGAAGCTGATCCAAGGGGGCTTGTCCTAAAAAGGGAAGCGAGTCACCTCTTCAACAGAGTCGCAGAAACTGCACTGGTCTCCACCAGAATTCTCGTCTGCTCCTCAAGACGACAGATTGGAACACCACAGAAACAGCACAGACTTGTACAAACGACACATCACCCTTGCCGTGTTCTCTTAACTGGTCTACGGGGTGATGTGAACATAGAAGTGCCTCGAAAGTGAACCCGAGCTAAATCATTAGTTCACTTATAACCTGTTACCAGGTAACCTGGTTATCTCGGAGGAAAGGGACCCACACCTTCCAGCAACACAGATATTCGACCGACTGACTAGAAATTTCCAAGTCAGTATAATGAAAACTCAAAATCAGACCTGAACGCAGATTGGCCCCACAATCCACTAAATCCGCCTAAAAAGCGTGATTCATAGGTCCAACAGAAATAGAGAGTGACTCGCCCCTTGGAACACAGACCTACAGACACACAAACAAAAAAGAAGCAGCAAGGGAAACAAGCCCTACCGAGAAAATATTTCCTTAACAGAAATTAGACTCCCTTGACCATCAAGAGAGAACAACCTCGAAAATCCACCTGTAACCAAGGCAACCACGTGGGCCACAAAATCCTTGGTTCCAAAATGATAATCCCAGTCAAGGCTTAGCAAGAACAAAGTTAGCACCCAGACGACTGCGACCTGACACTCACTTTGATGAAAATGTTCTTTGAAAACAGATTATGTAAACCGTGGATGTTTAGAATGAGTAATGGTCAAAGCTAAATAAGGCCTGGTACCAATGGCGTCATTTTTTTTTGTTCTTGGGTGGTAACATAGTGGTTGTGCTTGGTAAGGGTAATACTTATGGACACAAGGCTGTGAGTGCTTATGTGTATGTGCTTGTGTGTTTGTAGGAAGAGAAAAGGAAGGATAATATTTCAGTTGTGAATTCAGTATACTTATTTTATGTTTCAGTTTGTCAATAGCAGAGTTCTATGAGCAAGATGAGATCTTGAAGCTGCGACAGGCAGCCTTGAAGAAGGAGGATGCTGACCTTCAGTTGGAACTGGAAAAACTGGAGCGAGAAAGGAACCTCCATATACGAGAGCTCAAACGCATTCACAATGAAGACAACTCACGGTTAGTTCTTTTATGATTTTTTATTATATTGTATTTTATATTGTTTAGTTTTCTGCACCAATTCAGTGGCTACAGTGCATACAAGTTTTCACGGTGTTATGAAGATACCAAAGAAGAGGATGATAATGATGATACTGTAGAATTCCATTGTGGTTTTGAATATGCATGACAGGGTTGCACTATGACTATGTATTTTCTTTTATGATATGTTCTGTCAGGCTTCAGCTAAGTTCAAGAGATAAGGATACCTAGGCTGTTTGTCAGGAAATTTTAGCAACATCCACAATTAGGCAGCCATGAAGTCAGTATTTGATTTCCTGGTTGCATTTTTCCTAATGAGCTGATAGTATTTTCAACTTGGGTAAGAACCGATGGGCCTTTTGGTTGAAAAATTCTTGTAGTGATTTTGATAGGACTGATGGCATTTGAACTCTCAGCCTTCCAGTCTTTAATTTGGTGGGTTATCATTTCAGTAACTGATAACTCAAAGTTAGTTTAATTTGTTGGAAAGGTTTCTTGACTTTATTGGGTAGGCTTTTGGGTCCATTTAAACATTTTCACAACATTGTGTGTAGTATAAATTATTGCTTTTTTTTTTTTTTTTCCTTCAGACTGTTTGACTACACTTCTATATTGTCTGATTTCAATTATTATGTTTTGTGGAGTAAATAATCACAAGCATATGGCCAACCCTGAAAATAGAGTATAACTTCTTACATGATGGAGACAAGCAGAGGGAAGAAACAAAAGCCCAACCAGAGTGTATGTGGAACTAGGAACCCACATATTAAGCAGCAGAATAAATGGTATTTTTAATGATAGTTATGATTGTGTGCTGTGTCATTTCAGATAAGGTATCTTGTGTTGCAGGTTCAAAGACCATCCCATTCTGAACGATCGGTACTTGTTGCTTTGTCTGCTGGGCAAGGGGGATTCAGTGAGGTGCACAAGGTCAGTTGCTCATGCTTCAGCTGTTCTGTTTTTGTTTTTGTGTTTTGTATGTGCTTGCATGCTTGTTTAAGGATAGCTAGTTCAGTTTGATACTGCCTAAGAAACAAATGTAGTTGTTGACAGACATGGTGAAACTATACATGAATACAAATGAAATGAATGTCGCCTTGTTATAGTCAAGACGCTTGCATGCATCAGGAGCACAGGTGTACTGATGGTAGCTTAGGCTACTGGTAGGGCCACCCAGACTGGATAGATCAAAGGGCAGAGGATGATTCCTGGCCTTCAAGGTTAAGACTGGGCACACAGCTGTCAACCCTTACCTTAACCAAAAGCCTTGTCACAGAAATTGCAATGTGCCATTCTACATGCTGATGGCTTAATGAGCTATATGTAAAAAATCTTTGAAAGTAATGAGCTACAAGTAAGAAATATTTTATTAATTATACATATGAGTGCAAAATATGCATGGAAAAGAAGAGAGTTTTAACTCACTTCACCCTGGCCGAGTGCTCGTTCTCACAGCCTCTCCCCCTGGCCAAATTGTATATGTTACTGATAAATTTGTAAAAAAATATAACTTGTAAAGATAGAGGAATGAAATTTTGTGGAAATGTTGTCATTAGAATAAACTAACTTGTGTGCAAGTTTGAAAGTGTGTGTTTGTGAAATAATGAAATTATTCTTTTTTTTTTTCCAAAAATGTGATTTTTTGAAATATTCGCGCACTGGGGTATCATAATACTCAAAGAACAAAAAAATCACAATTTTCGTTTGATACACTCCAAAATATTTTGTGTATTTATGATTGGTTAGTGTGTATACCACGTTTGGGAGTCGTGCATTTATTCGCCATGCACAGCTAGTCGGTGTTTGACTCAATGCCATGTTGACCCCATATGACCATGCGGTGAACTCGAGCACTGACCTTGCCTCAACCGACGAACAAAGGTCGCCAGCACTCGGGAAGAGTACACATGTACTCTTGATATGCTATACAAGGGAGCCAGCATGTTTAGTTTCGCATCCAACCTTGACCCTTTCCTACAAAAATTCTGAAAAGTCAGCTATGCTCGGACTGAAGCGATGTGCACGTGACCTACGCTCCAGCATATGTTCGGCGTGAAAGAGTTAAGTAGATGTTGATTTAATTCAAAGATGTACATGATCTGTCTTTCCCTCCATGTCACAGAACTTTTATCCTGATACTGATTGCTGTAAGTTTGTATTATAAAGTTTTGTATTTATATGTCATATGTTTATGATTAGCTTGGTACTGTTTCAGGGTTTTGATTTAAAAGAGCAGCGGTATGTGGCATGCAAGATCCATCAGTTGAACAGGGAATGGAAAGAGGACAAAAAAGCCAATTATATCAAGTGAGTACACATGGATGTGCGACATATAACAGGACAGCACACGCACACGCACACACACACACACACAACACAACACAACACAACACAACACAACACAACACAACACAACACAACACAAACACAACACAACACAACACAACACAACACAACACAACACAACACAACACAACACAACACACACACACACACACCACACACACACACACCACACACACCACACACACACACACACACACACCAATCTGAACTTGAACACACACTCTGTCTCTCTGTCTCTCTCTGTCTCTGTCTGTCTGTCTCTCTCTCTCTCTCTCTCTGTCTGTCTGTCTGTCTGTCTCTTTCCGGTTGACATGATGGTTTTTTTCCCTGCAATTCAAAGACATAGAATATAAAAGTATGCTTTAAGTGCTGACTGAATGCTAGTGGGTATCTTCTTTGTGCCTTTTGCATGGTGTCTGTCTTCTCTGTTTTCCTGTTCATGAGTATTCTCATTTTTTTTACATTTGTTCTTGTCTATAGTTCAACTGAAATTAAAAAAAAGCTTTAAGGCAGTTGCTTTAATTGCAAAAATAAAACATCATCATTGTCACTGTTTTAGTATTTTTCTTTGATAATGGCTCTATGGACATTGAAAAGTGCAATCTTGGATAACTGTTCATTTGTTTCTGCCAAATGTATTAATTCTTTGAATATTGCTGAGCTCTGAATTGTAGGTATTAGTTACTGATATGGAATACAGTCGTGCCACAGAACACCTTTGTCATTGTTTCATGGCCAGTGGTGCTTGAAGACCTTGAACTGTTTTGAATATTGGGCGTTGTTAGAGCTTTAGAGGTTTATGGTGATCATTAATTAATAAAGAGCTAAATGATGTGTTCCAAGAAAGCAGACAGCTGCTGACAATTGTGTATGTTGATGTGTTCATAGGCATGCCTTGAGAGAATACAACATCCACAAAACCCTGGACCACCCACGTATTGTCAAACTCCATGACGTCTTTGAAATAGACAATAACTCGTAAGTGTGTGTGCTTATGTCTGGATGAGTGGACGGAAGGAGGGGGGATTTGAAGAAAAGGGAAGAGAGACTGAGGATATTTGTGCTATAAGTATTTTCGCAATTATCCTAGTATTATTAAATTCTAACCTTTCTAAAGAAAAAGTGTTATATGGATATTTTTATTGTTTTTTTCCCCCCATTGAATTCCAACATGTATTCTACAACAGTGTTTAATTTTTGTGTGTGCATGTACAGTGAACACATATAAACTTCAGTTTAGAATCCTGATTAAACTCATGACTGTGTACATGCTCATTCACACGTACACATGCACGCACACATTTACACACATCTACTCATCCCCCCCCCTCCCCTTAAAATGTATTATACGTACTCATATATATCATTCGAAAATGGCTTACAATTTTCAGCTTAGGTGTGGTATTGTGAGTATTGATTGGGTTTTGATCTATTGTCAAATGTGCTGATATGTTGCATAATGTTAGATTTTTGAAATTGTGTCCAGGATTGTAAAAAATATTCAAGATCTCCCCAACACCCATACCCATCTGAGTCCCATGCTGCCCACATTGTGTATTGTGGCCTAAGGCTATTGTACATTAGCAGGTTCAGAATTGTCACTCTCACACACTTTTTTTTAATGGCATTTACATGCTAGTCAGTAATGGTACAATGATGAATCAAGATAGTGTAAGTCAGGTGGTTGAAGGTCATATCCGAGTATGATCTGTTATGTTGGAAGGTTCTGTACTGTGCTGGAGTACCAGAAGGGCAATGACCTGGACTTCTACCTGAAGCAGAACAAAGTCATTCCAGAGAAGGAGGCGCGCTCCATTATTGTGCAGACCACCAGCGCCCTCCGCTATCTCAATGAAATCAAGCCTCCTGTGATACACTATGACCTCAAACCTGGTAATATCATCTTGAAAAATATTTGTTTGGGCTGGGGAAGGTGGGCTGCATTTAGACTTTAAAATGGATGTGAGCATTAATGAGTAATACATAACGGAAGAATGAGAATGCAAATTTAACATCTTGACAACTGACACTTTTTGAGATTTTTGATATGACCTATGCTGAGTGAAAAAGAAAAGTGTCACTACCATTTGTCGGAGTTTATGCATGAAATTATTCAGAATGATGCATAGTAAGTTCTGCTTTCAAATGATCATAAAACAAAAGGTCTGTTGAATATTTATTAACATTGTTACATGTTTGTAATATTTTAGAAATGATCCTGCAGACAAACATCACAAGCTGTCACCATAGGAAGAAAAAGAAATGACCAGTGACCTTTCTGACAAAGTTTGAAAGTGAACAGAAACTTTGCTCCTTCACCCACGTATTCCCTTACCTTCCCTGTACTAGTGCTGGTGAGACTGCTGTGCTAGTGCAAGGAACAGTTTTACTTGTGTATGCTTTAAGATTGTAGGCTGGTCCTCACAATCACGCCAGTCACTGTCAGTGTCACTCTTCCTTTGGGCAAAAACTCTTTTCACTGACTTTTGTATGGGACACATTTCTTCCCAGCAGCAGATGATAACCATTGTTATGGTCTCTTTTTTTTCATCAGTCAGAATGGTCTTCTGAATCATTGTGCAATTTTTTCTCATCTCTGTTATTTCATTCAAGCACCTTCAAACAAGCGCTGAGAAAACTAAAGAGACTGAGATGATCTGTGTATTGTCATTTTAGTTTTGACACATTCTCAGTTTGGGGGTGGGGGTGGGGGGTTGTGAGAGTTGTATGACAGAGTCAGTGATGAACGGAAAAGAGTTCACTTTTATGAACCCTTTTTGAGACTCGCAACAGCAGTGGTTGTTGCCCATCTGCAGCAGGTAAAAATGTGTGACAAAGTATCTCTGTAAGGTAATGTAAGGTTAAATAGAAAAAGTATGATAAGGTGACATGTCATGGAAGATGATGTGAACTCAGTATGGCATATGTTGATGGCAGTCATGGTATCAGTTAACAAAATGAGATGCAAATTTTTGTCCAATTGACCTTTGTCAAGCATTGGCAAAAGACTAAATGAAACATATGCAGATGATTCTGGACAAAAACCAAAGTAGATTGGTGGATGTGCCATTCAGTTGGAGGGTGGGAGAAGGGCTTGACACAAACTTATGTATGTGCAGCCTCCAGTCCAGTAGGTTTAGATGGGTACCTGATCCTAAGATTGCAGGAAGTAAAGCAGCAAAGGAGAAGAAATGGGCATTGCCCTGGTAATGCTGGTCTGAGACTTGAGATCTGATGTCTTCCAGCATAAAAGCTGGCTTGTTCACTGTCCATCTTATTCTGATATCAGATGAGTGTTTCTACATTCCATAATTACTGGCAGATTGGAGTGGAGCACATGGAATTGTCTGAATATGATTAATCCCCCATAAACGAACTGCATACCCCCCCAAAAGTTGTCTGTACCACTTTAACTCCCTTACAATCTCAAGGTTTTGGGACAATCTTAACTTAGAAACAAGATGCAATTTTACCTGCCCCCCCCCCAAAAAAAAAGCATACTGAGATAGGAGGCGTTTTATGAAGACAGATGCTTGCAGTTCAATTAAAGTGTGATTAACCCGTTCCGTGCCCGCTGTCATACTAGTATGACGGCAAAAACAAACCCCTTCCGTGCCCGCTGTCATACTAGTATGACAGCAACCTTCTCGTATTTTTAGAGGAGGTGTTTCTGAAAGCTGGTGACGTTTTGCACTGAACTGAAAGTGCGGGTGTCCCAGATACGCGAAACCGTCGGAGATTTCCGTGAAACGTCATTCCGATGTTATACAAGGGCCGTCTAATAATAGTCACTCCCACCAGAAAGAGACTGCCAACGTGTCAAGATGGCGGAACCAAGCACCTCTCACAACACCCCAGCATCGCGTCCAAGCACTTCACGCGCTACAATTTCATTGGAGAGAGCTGTGCAGATGGTAATGGACAGCAGAGAGTCTGATCTTGAGTCTGTGGACAGTCTCGACGGCCAGGAGAGCGGGGTAAGTGAGGTACACGGCGACGACGCGACATGGACTCAACGCGACCGTGTTCTGACCGACTTTGAAAACGACAGTGACAGTGACAGAGATGGACCAGACGATGACCCAGCCTTTACTGCCGACACAGAAAGTGACTTGGACACGGACGAGGATATTCCACTTGCTGAGGTTAGGGGAAGAAAGAGGGCTCGAGTTTGTATGGCGACTGTCAGAGGTAGGGGGAGAGGGGGAAGGGGGAGAGGTGTGGCAAGGGGGCGTGGCTTAGTGACACATGGAAGAGGCAGAGGAAGGGGACGCGCATCGGTGACAGGGACTGCACGCTTCGACGGACAATTTGACGCAACTGACTACACACCGGACAGACTGGACTTTATGGGAGACCCAGGGATAAAAGTGTGTGTGTGTGTGTGTGTGTGTGTGTGTGTGTGTGTGTGTGTGTGTGTGTGTGTGTGTGTGTGTGTGTGTGTGTGTGGTTTGTTTTGGCCTTTTGAATTTTGAACAGAATGTTATAAAAGTAAATGTCAGTGCTTACAATGCTTTTATAAAAGTTTATCAGTACGCCTAAGTGTATATTTTCTACTGCAATATGTATTTTCAAATGATAAAGCTAATGAATTACATATTTGGTTTAGGCTTTCTTCTCACAGCCCATGTCTTCAAAACTCATATTGTCTTTTCATTTATCTCACACATTTCTTTTCTCTATGCTGCTTCAGGAGCCCAAGACCCAGCCTTCCATCTGGATGACCTGATCCCTGAGGATGCAAGACACCAAGCTTCAGTACTGGCTGTAGCAAATTTCTATTTGCTTTTCAGCACTGACCTCCTGCCCTCTAACTTGATCTCCTCTGTGTGTGTGTAGGGGGGGGGGTGTGCTTCAAAAATTATGTGTAAAATTGAAATTTGATTCAATGGCTTTATTTTATGTGTCAATTGAAAGAAAAATATGTTAGCTGCAAAGTTTGTATAAACATTTGTTTATTAAATATGCATCTGGGAGGTTCTAATTTTTTTTTATAATTCGTTACCCCATAATCGGAATTTGCTGAACAAAATTTCGTCTAGGGTGAAGTTGATAGTACCTTGTCTCTTATCATCAAGAGTGAATTGCAACAGGCTCTAGGTTGATTTTATCCATATGGACATGTTCACAAGTAATTTCCCAGTACATAAAAGTATATTTTGTCATTCTTTGGTTGGAATATCGTGTAGCTGCTTGTCTCTTGTCAAAGTTTGTTTGCGCACAGCGTCCGCATTTTTAGTACATATTCTTTCAAAATTATGTATAAAATTGAAATTTGATTCAATGGCTTTATTTTTTGTGTCAATTGAAAGAAAAATATGTTAGCTGCAAAGTTTGTATCACATTTGTTTATCAAATATGCATCTGGGAGGTTCTAATTTTTTTTATAATGTATTACCCAATAATCGAAATTTGCCAGACATTTCATTCAGTGTTTACTTGACAGTATGTTATAATACAGCCCCAGGACCAAACTGCAAATGCTTTCAACTTATTTTTGTTACTTTTACCATAGTGGCACATACCATAGAGTTTAGTTGTGCAAAAATGTATATGTTTTGCCCCTTTTTCCTTATTTAGCCTCTGTGTCTGTCTGAGCTACAGTGGCCTATTATCGTCAAATTTCCGCATTTTTTTGGGGTGCGTATTCCATAATTTGTAAAAAAAATTGAAATGTTGACTCATTGCCTAGTTTTTGGTATCATTTGAAAGAAAAATAAATTTTCTACAAAAAATATTATAATCTTGTCTATTGATTTTGCCTCTGTAAGCTTGCATATTTTTGTGTGAATTATTACCCTGAATTTGGGAAAAACGTCTGGCACTGGTGATGCACTAATTTGTGTCAATAGCTGGCAGCGAACAGGTTAAGGCCTGTTAGTTAACACACAGCTAGGGGAATGGAAATGACTTTATTGAGGCAGTGCTGGAACAAGAAAGTCGGTTCTTATTCTTTGGTGTTGTCTTTGAAATGATATTTCATCCAGTTTGGTGTTGTCATTGAAATTGAAATATCTGTACATATCCTGTGTGTGCATGTTACACGTTAGTTTTTTATTTGTTTTGTTTTTAGGTGCTAAGGATGTAGCTGTTATTTTGTCGATTGAAATTTTGACTGTTGAAATCAGAACAACTGATTCTTTGGGCTGATAGGCCATTGTTGCATATTCCATTGTTGCAGGCAATATCTTGTTAGGGGACGGGTCAGTGAGTGGTGAGATCAAGATTACCGACTTCGGGTTGAGTAAGATCATGGATGACACGAACTTCTCCCCCGAGGTCGGAATGGACCTCACCTCTCAGGGTGCAGGCACATATTGGTGAGTGCTATTATTATTTTTTTTATAAGAAGGGATGGGGGGATACGATTTTTTCTCCTCCTGTCTTGAAGTGTGTTAAATAGAAAAAGGAGACTGACACAAATCAGCACAATTATATTGACACAAATCAGTGGATTTGTAGTGTTCATGAAAATTTCATACTTGCTGGTGAATAAAACTTGATCAGATTTAATTCACAACATTTTAATCTTTTTGGAGGTGTAGGCAGATAGGGGAATCAGGTGTTATTTGTGTGTTTTTGTTGTTGTAAAATTTTGTTTGCTTGTTTTTGTTTTTGTTTAGTTCATGTCCTTAAAAAGAAAGAAGTCAGTCGATCTAACATGAGCTGATGGTTTCTGTTTACGAGAATTTCTTTTTGGATGAAACTTGAGCTGGTTAAGTCCACATGATTTAGACCATATTTTAGTGCAAAAGTATGACCTACCCGGATTGTGAAACTTGTCAAAAAAGAAAAAATCTTTAAGGCATACTGGTATTTCATTTGACTACTCTGTGTGTGTATGTGTGTGTGTGTGTGTGTGTGTGTGCACATACACATGTTCATAGTATGCATGCATGTGAATATAGATGGAAAAAATGCTACATTTTGTAGGCAAACAGTATGACTGCTAGGATGTGTGGTTGTCATTATGGTGGCAGAGTGTGTGTGTGTGTGTGTGTGTGTCTTTTTATGTGTGCATGTAGCATGTAGCAGTGATAGTGTGTATTTAGTATACTTATTGTTAAATGATGGTATTTGTAATCCTGTATAGGATCCATTGTAAGGTACTTCGAGTGCTTTTGGGAAGTGGTGCTTGATAAATCTTTATTATTTTTAGTAATTTTTTCTTGAGTTATAGTAATTGCTACTATTGTTTAGTTTTGTTTACCGATCATCAGAAGCAGTGGGGTTTTTTTTGTTTTGTTTTTACAGGTACCTGCCACCTGAATGTTTTGTGGTGGGGAAAAACCCACCCAAGATTTCTTCAAAGGTGGATGTCTGGTCAGTAGGTGTCATTTTCTATCAGTGTCTTTATGGTAAAAAGGTAAGAATAGTCATGGAGCATCTGTCTCACTTTCTGTCATCTGTCCTGTCTATCTGTCTCTGTCTCTGTATTTCTGTCTGTCTTGTTGTTTTGTGTGTTAAAGACATTTTTTCAGTTTCAGCTTTTGTTAATCCATAATGGCGGATGACAAGATGTATTCATGTCAGATTCCCTGTTTGCAATTGTTTGAGGAAACACAACTGTTTAAAGATTGAAGTGATTGTGTCAAAAGTAAATTTATGAATTGGTTGATAGTGATGTTGGTGAATGGTTTTCATTTCCATGCATGTCTGTGATCATTTGTAAACATGAAAAGATTTTTGGAATATGTGGAGAAGCATCCTTCTGCTTGAATTAAGGAATAGCAGTTAACAAGACCTTAATCATGTGAATGATGTGAAGGCTATGACCATTGTCTAGGCCCGTTTGCTCCTTCAGAGCTATAGATCCGAGATCTGATATCCCGAGTTCAGTCTACTGTTATTCTCACTGCTCTAGTTATTTTAGTGGTTTCTGTATTTCATGTGTCTCATTTCTCTACCCATCCCCATTACAAGACCTTGCCAGCGCAGAGGGTTTTGCGCAGGAACAAGGAATCTGCCAGATGTGTGCTAGATGAATTGGATGGAGCACACATGGCATTGTTTGAATGCAGTGAATCCCTTGTAAACAAACTCCACAGTCCTCATCATTGTTTATGTTGCAGCCCTTTGGACACAATTTGTCTCAAGCAGCCATTTTAGAAGAGAACACGATACTGAAGGCAACAGAGGTGGAGTTCCCTGCCAAACCTATTGTGTCTCAGGAGGCCAAGGTAGGTGGTTCACGCATTTAGAAACATTCGTTTATTTGGTCATTTGTCATTAACAGCACAAGAGATTTTGTGATGTGTGAAGATGAAAAAATTTCAACAGCTGATGACATGAACTTCAACAGATTAACCCTCTTAGCTGCATCTGAATCAGAACTAAAACAGTTTCCAACCTTGAAAGTAAAAGAATAAAAAATGTGCTGAATATTTGTGCCGTCTTGTTCCGGCATAAGTGTTGTTGTTTTTTTAAATAAACAGTCTAATAAAGAATCGGCCTGCCTGGACTATTAACATATCCACCTCCTCCCCAAGAACAGGTTTTTAAAAGTTTGATTTTTAAAAAAAACTATTTGTATAAGTTTAATTATTATAGATTGTGTGTGTGTGTGTGTGTGTGTGTGTGTGTGTGTGTGTGAGAGAGAGAGAGTGAGTATGCGTGCATGTGTGAGGTGGACCAACTGATTTCCTGATAGGACTTATTGTCATGACATATTTGTGATCTTGTTCTTACGCTGTTTCAAACTGAGCAATGCTGATCTGTGTGCAGAATTTCATCCGGCGGTGTTTGCAGTATAAAAAGGAAAGCCGTCCAGATGTAGTACAAATGGCCAATGAAGACTATTTGAAACCTGCCGCCCTCAAGTCAAAGTGAGTAAGCAAAAAGTTTTGTTTTCATGTGATAAGAATAACAGTGATGGGATTTGGGCAGGGACTGACCCATATTGTCACATGTATGTATGTCACATTACAGGAAGAAATGGAAAGGCAGATCAAGACGTTCCTGTTGACATCGGTGTGGTAAAATTCCAGTTGATAGAGTGCACATTTCATGGAATTAAAAAACAGTTTCCCACACATAGAAAAAGGGTTCTTATTGTATTCGTGCAGAGTGCAACACAACTCAGTCACTTGCATATGCATTGAGTATTTTCATATATTTCATATCTGTGGATTTTGCACAGGGAAAGTTTCTTGGATTTTTCTTTGATGTTCAACTGTAAAGGATACTTGAGAATGTACATACATTCATATGGAAGCATATTATTCCTCTCTCTGTTCAGTGTCACGTCTTAATTCTTCGGAGACATAACAGCGGACATTCCGCTGCAGCTGGCCAAACCATTAGAGACGTGACAGCGGACATTCCGCTGCAGCTGGCCAAACCATTAGAGATGTGATAGCGGATATTCCGCTGCGGTTTTTAAAAATAGATGCAAGCCGGTCGCTGGTCTAGGGGAACTAACTACACATATAGGAACACTCTTTGGTATTTTCTGAAGTGTTTGTTACTTCCCTTGCATCGATTTTATCCCGATTAGTTTCAGTTTTTGCCTTTATCCAAACCAACCGGAGTGACCGTCCTTGCACCAAAATGGCGACATTTAGGCCTTCTTCTTCTTCAAAGGATCGTCATAATCACTTTGCTGCTTCACCTGTGTGAAACAAAGCTGTGTTTGTTCTTATATATCTTCTGGTCATACCAAGGACTTGTGATTACCTGGATTTCTGGATTACCTGGTCAAGAATGGGTGTTTTACTGACTTTATGTGTTGGATTACTGTCAATCAAAAACTTCTTTCCCAGAGCCAAAACCCTACCCCATTTCACCTTCTAGGAAGGTAAGTAGAATAGATGTATTGTCCTTGTATGTAGCTTCAGCTCAAAGAGCGTAAATTGAATTTTATTTTGATATAAAATATGTTCTTGTGCTGTAAAATCTGTATTTTTGAGAATTTTTTGAAAACCCCCCAAAATCGTGCGTCTCCAAGGGTTGTGGCAGGTCCCGTTGATCGCGTCCACAGTGGTTGTGCAAGGCAACTATATTACGTCTTCAAAGAGTTAATGCACACATAAAAGTATAAAATTCCTCTATTTCCAATCTTACTGTCAGGATAAAATTCTGTATTGTCACCTTTAAAGATGAGGGAGGCTTTACATTCAAGTTTCAAGTTGATGATCATTTGAGATAGTGTGTTATAAATGAGTGTGTGTGTGTTTCCAAATCTGTCTTATTTGTTTTGAGATTAGATCGCTACCAAAACTAGTACACTATATATGTATATGCTTGTGATTGCAGGCACAACAGTGACATAGGTTCCAACAGCTTTGGGGGATCCAGTTCAGCTGCTGCCACTACCATCTCCCACAATCCCTCCTTCACATTTGGTGACAAGTTCTCCTAGTCATACTTTTTTGCCCCTTACCCCACCTCCCTTGCCCTCCACACTCCCCACCTTTGCCACGCACAGCAGATCCATCAATCTGGATTAGCACTCAAGAGTGTCCTGGCACATTGTGGGGCTGGGTCTGTGCAAGTGATGGTGTGCAGACTCTCCAAGTATGGACCCAACCACCATGTCTTTCTGGGCGGACTTTGTCCTCGGTGACATGCCCTGCGTTGTCTTCTTCCGCGTTGTTGATTTTCAGCTCATTTCTGAGGCTCACATCATCATTAATCATGATGGAGTAGTATGGGTGAACTCTGCAGACTTTGTATTTTATGAGAGGGATTATACATGTGTGTATGCAGAAGAGTGCGTGTTTGGGTGAGTGTGCATGCGTATGCATGTTTGGGTGTTTGTGTGGATGGGCATGTGCCTGTGTATGAGCATGTGAATTTGTGTGGGTCTGCATGTGGTTGCACATGGGTGTGTGAATCTGTGTGGGTGTGCATCTGCTTGCATATGGATGTGTGAATTTGTGTGAGTGCATGTTTGTTTATGGGCGTGTGAATTTATTTGGGAGTGCATGTGCTTGTATATGGGTGTGTGAATTTGGTGTGTGTGTGTATGTGGCTTGCATAGGAGCTGAGTGAAGGAATATGAAGAGTGTTAAAGAGGGATTGGAGTTTGGGGTAAAAAAGAATCTACAAACCAGTGTTCTATACAGGGAAATGCGCATCCATAAAGTGAGGCAGGACAGAGTGATGAACTTGAGAAACAGGTCTTGGAAATGTGCTTAGCATGCAGCCTGGCGGACTTGTAAGTAAAAGGTGCTTAAAATATGCTTAGCACATGTTCATCTGTATTTGGAATTGAACGAGACAAATGTGACAGGTCAGTAAAGATGAACAGCACTTTGTGAAGCAGGTTGGATGGGTGGGGAAATGGTGCAGGCTGAATAAACAGCAGAAACATAGGCTGGCTGGCCAGAAGATTTTACCAAGTGCCATCATGATTGACAGCATGAACGTGTTGTGAATGTTGTATATTGTAAAGAGTATTGTAAGGAAGGGGAGGTGTACATTGGAGAGTTTGTTGTAAGGAGAGGGAATAACAATGCCCTAAACCAGACTGATGCCGCTGATTTACAAAATGTGAAAAGGACTCTTGTGTCCATGACTGTTGAAGTTGTTGATTTTGTTTTGGTGGCTGTTTGACTGAAAAACTTATCTGCTGGCTGGTGGAGTGAGAGAATAACAAAAAGGGCCGACCAGATCTCTCTCAACACAACTGGAGACATCGTTAGCAATACATTGGATTTTTTTGTTGTTAAAAGTCCTGGTGAAAAGAGATTGTTGTTGGCCGCAACACTGTTGATTGTTTTAACTGTGTTTTATAGAAATGCACATGTGTACCCACTTCTCAAAAGCTTTGTGAAAAATTTATAATAACCTTCAGACGTGACAGGAGAAAACACGAGGGTTGTTTTGTTCTACTTTCAGTGTTTGACTTTCTTAGGGGGGGTTAGTTTGGGTCCAGAGATTTTTTTTTTTTTTTTTTTTTTTTGGAGAGGAGGGGGTTGAATCTTGTGGTTTTTGATGTCTCTGTTTTTTGTTTTTTGTTTTTTTTCTTGTTTAGTACACCCATTTCATGGTGCTTCCTCTGCTGCCAGTTGAGAGCATGTGTTTGGAAAGTCGGGATTGTGAATGCCTGGAACGCTCCATAAGGAAGGTGGACAGGACTGTAGTCCACGAGGCAATCTATTCTCCACATTGGATCCCTCCAGCAAGAGTTTTGTTACCTCCCTCTCCCCACCCCCAAATGCCATGTGCACTAATGGCTCAGTGGTATCTGGAGGCCAATTTTACGGTCTGACTGCATGTAGGTTGGACAACATCAAGAGCCCGCACCTGCCCCTATCCCTCTTACCCTATTCTCATGCTACTTCCAAGCAACACTATCAGACAAGCACATGGCAAGCTGTTGTGATAATCAGTGACCTGTTTTCTGTTGTCGTGCAACTTAAAGCTTTAAAACAAAGGAACAATACATCTGTGGCTGGGTCTTTGAAGAAATAGGGAATGGACTGACTTGACGCTGCCATGATGTTGATTGTGAGCATGTATTCTTATGGACCTGGCATCAGGTGTAAAAGAGTGATTAAATTATATACATTGACCAGCGCCATGACCAATGATTGCTCTGTACGGGCCAAAGTGTCCTGGAGCTGTCGGTGACCATACATAAAAAGTATTCTCTGCTTTTCATATCGGTGCATGAAAGAGAGCAGATGTGTAACTTATCGACACAGCATTCATGAATCCAGGGAGAGAATACATGATATGACTTTAATTTCTGTGTCATTCAGGCTGTCTTTGTATACATGTTTGCTTGAGAGTGTGAAAGTGTGTATATTGCTGTATGTATTAAAAAAAACAAAATGTTTGGTATACATGTGTGTTTGAAAGTGTGAATATGTATGAATCATATCTATTTTTTAAATTCTTTTTAAAACTGATTCTGTTTATTTGATATTGTTCATGTATTTATGTATTTTTGTATGAAGTCTTTTTTATTCTATAGAGTAGTAGATGGTTAGTAAGTGATCATATGTATAATTCTGTCATCTTCAGAAGTAATAGTCAAATTTTTGTTTTCATGCCATTGGTTTTGTTGCCAGCATTAATTGCTCGTTTAGTTAATTTTCCTGATTTTTCTTTTCTGAATTGAATGCAGTTGATGGATGGATTAAGTTTTGTGTGTGTTGTCCAGTTGAATGAATGTCGGTTTTTGTACAGAATTTGTTTTTGTGTGGCATGTTTTGATTTCGTCTTGCTTTCTGCCTCAACATTTTGTGTTCACTGATCTTGTGAGTAGGATGCTATTGACCAAAACTCCTGAACGGTTTGTGTGCGTTTGGTTTTCATTTCATGTGATTTTTGTTTGGTAAGTTGGTGGCCGTTGTCTATTTTGTTTTTTTGTTTTCTTTTTTGCTGTAGGTCATTGCCATTGAAATAGGGGAAAAAAAATTTTTTTAGGTTTGAATCTAACATTAAACACAGGGTCTTTTCTTCCATGTTATTTTGGAAACTATATAAATGAATTATGTGATATGTTTCATTCAGTCTTTTAAAGAGATTTTGCAGGGATATATACAAGTATGTTTTGCCGTGTGGGGAGGTGTGTGTGTGTATGCGTGTATATGTATTGTCATTGGGGAAGAACCAGCTTTTCATTAGCAGAAATCACTACTTTTGGAACGTGGGAGTTAATCTAAGCAATTCAAATAAACATGTCTGAGGATGTGCCAACCTCTGTTTTCTTTGCTTTCAGATTAAAATACATGCTCACTCTGCGTATTTCATTTTATTTTTTATTTTTGTTTGGGGGAGGGAGGGGTGAGATTCTGTGAAAAACAAGTCTGTTCCAACTTCCATTGTGTACATTAGTGATGGAAGTTCGCCTCTGAAAAAAATAATGAGATCTGCTGTTGATGTACCACTTTAAAGTTTTCACATAAATTGGTGACTTGCTGTGGGTTCAGGTTTTGTTTTGTCAGAGTTGTTGCTCTTTGAGTAGTCTATATGCCTTAACACTGCAGATGCTGTATGATGGAAAATGATTCAAAATTATCACAAATAACGACTAATTGCCTGTTTATAAAGCATATAAACTGATTAGCTCTTGTGGTTCTGTTTCAACTAATGTGTTCTGTTGTGTATACTTGCACCCTGCAGTCATATAGTACTTTCTAATTCTGTCCACTAGTTTTCTGCAGAAAGCTGTTGGATAGGGTGAGAAAGTAAAAGGATGAAACACATAAAAGTTTTATTGTGGTATGCATTTCAGAAAATTAAATGGCCCTCAGTGGAGTTGATTCCACATCCTTTGTGTTACCAACAAGGTGCTGTGTGTAATGATTCACAGTCAACTAGAGCTTGAAACAGGTATTTAGCTGCTTATAATTATGGATGTCATTTAAGATGGACCAGTTTCCTTGTCTTCTGCCGATTTGCCCTATTTTCACAGACATGAACAGGAGAAGGTGAGTGTAACAAAAACATTGAATGTGAGGTACTACAAGGGTCATCCAGTAGATAGAAAATGTCAGTAAGAATATGAAAAATAAGATAAGGATCAGTATCTTTCTAGGAGAAATATGTCAGTAAGAATATGAAAAATAAGTAAGGATCAGTATCTTTCTAGGAGAAATATGTCAGTAAGAATATGAAAAATAAGATTAAGAATATGAAAAAATAAATAAGGATCAGTATTTTTCTAGGAGAAATATGTCAGTAAGAATATGAAAAATATGTTAAGGATCAGTATCTTTCTACATTCCTTTGCTGTAACATCTGTTCTACCTATTCCCTCTTGTTTGGAAGGTCCAGAATGCTTGATACCAGGCAACCAGAGATGATAAAGTTCTACCTACTCTTCCAAGTCTTAGTTGTAGCGGCATACCCCACAAAGGGCTTCTATGATCTAGGGGAATAAGTAAAAGTTTGAGGAACTGGTATATGGAGAATAGGTGTGGCGTGGCAGAGCATCCCATTGATATGATGTTGTAAGTAACATTGCCCTTTCTGCTTTTTGGCAAGATGTGTTTTCATGTAATATCAACAGCAAGTCATTTGACAGTTTTATTTTTCTTTTGGATCGCAAGTCTTAGTATTTTCATCAGAAACATCCTGTAGTAGTTTTGCTTAGCAGGTTGTCCCATTGGAACATATTGCACCATCATATGAACATTTCATCATTTTTAAATGTCCTTACTTTCTTCTGAACTTGATGGGCCTTGGAGAAGTGAGAGTGTGCCATTCTGTTGATTGTCTCTTTAATTCTGGCTCAGGTTTTAACCCAGTTTTTGTTGATAGCAGCTATCCAATATAAAAAAGCTGTCACTGTCATTTTTGTACCTGTTTCACGAAATCTCTGCAACATAGACTGATGCTTGTTTTTGTCCTTTCGGCAAGACAATGGGGGATCCATTCTTTAGCAAGGCAATGTTGGATCCATTTGTCTAATACAAATTATATGAGCGATCTCTCCACACATTATTCTCCTGTCTTCAAAATTCTTCTAACTTTTTAGCCATTTTTCTTGTTCGTAGCTTCAGTTTGTCTCTCCCGACTATGCTTGCCTTTAACATCATTCCATCCATCTTTAAAAAGTAACACCCACCTATAAACTGCAGCCAGTGAAAGATCTTTTGTCCAGCATAGAATGCCTATTAATGTATCTGCACCATAACTTCAGTTATAAATTGAGTTTAAGTGTAAGCAATAAATGTGGCTGTGATGCTGGAATGACTGTGCCCAATGTTCTATCATAATTAGACCTCAGAATAATTGGGCCAGAAGTGTGTTAAAATTTCAGAGCATTTCAACAATGACATTTTTATTAGGACAGTCTCACTGTTTATCGGATGTCCCTTTAAAAAGTGAAATAGAGGACTGAAATGGTGACGAATCTTCAAATCAAAAGAATAGAGATGACATTTTGCTGTTTATTGGATGACCCTCTAAAAAGGTGAAGCAGAGGATTGAAAAGGAGATGACGCTTCAAATCAAAAAGATGCAGGTTTCAGTTAAAACGTAACACAAGAACACACTTAGTTATCTTCTTATTGCATGTCAGTTTTCATGTTTCACTGCAGTGAACAAATCCCACCACTTCAGCATTTCTTTATTCATTATTCTCTGAACAGGTAGCCCAGTTTAACTATTCAGGCACAGCTCTTCCAGAGGTTCATTCAGCTAAAAATCTTTTTTGTTTTTCTTTTTCTCCTCTTTTTTCCCTGGATGCAAGATGTGATGGAAAATCTGAGGGACTGTCCATTATTCAAGTCATTGTGATGGGCTGTTTGAAAGAAAAAAATTTCTGTTTTATTCAGTTTAGATAATTTTCATAAATGTAATTATATTCAGTTTAGATAATTTCATTAATATAATACTAACATAGATAATGCCATATTGTGTTGCCATATTTTGTTGTGATGGGCTGTATTCGACTCATTTTGCAGTTGTGATTTGCCTAATGTGCCAGATATGAATCTTATGCATAGGTAGATGGGGGAGTATTGAACATTTTTGCTATGGTGATAGATGAAAATAAACCTTGTCATTGATCTTAGTAAAACTCCGCAGTGCAATGGTTAACGCAAAAGACAGATGATTGGAAGATTGACAGTTACAGCCTTCATTAGTCCAAAATGTGCTTACATTTTCCCCCCTTTAATTGTAAAATGTGCTATGGATGGGCTCGAAAGACTACAATCACACTGTGACACAGTCAAATATCTTTTACTTTATGGTATGTTTGAAGATGTCACCATAATTCCAGATCAGCTCTGCAAGATTTTCATGAGAATTGATACCAGGATATGTTATGATAGGAAATTGTAGTACTGTTATGTTAGTTTCTGAATATATTGTGGAACTCTGTAATATCACTTTCATCCTCTTGATTATCACAGCATTGCAAAAATTGTCTCCATTTTTGTGTGGTTCTTCATGCCCTGCTGTCACTGTGACATCAGTTTTACTTCATCCTCTTCTGTTCTGGGGACAATCTCAGATCATGTTGAGCTTCTAATGCCATCAATTTTGGCAGAAATCTACCTTGTTTAATTAATTTTCCTCTGAACAAAATTTTGTTTTCTGCTTTTATCTCTCCTTTCAAATCATCCTTCTGTATATATTGTAGTCAGATTACCAAGGAAATTGGCACTTCTGCTCATTTTCTAGGTAGCAGTAACAGTAACAAAGAAAAAGAAAACAGTCGACGACTGTACAAGGAAAGGTAGAAACACAAAAATAAATGCGGTACCAACATTTTTGAAAGCAAACTTGTTGCAAATCTGTTCTAGTGTGTTATTGTATAACTGTGTGTCATTGTATGGTTGAGCGCCAGTTTCTTTTTTCAGTTATCCAGTCATAAGATTCTTTTTGTGTAATTTGAAATCTTGTTCGAAGTAATAGCGAGAGATGCTATCTTTGTCCAAGTGAAGTCAGGGGTGAGGTCAAACAAACTGAGGTCGCGCACACATAGGTCAAATAAAATCTGTGCTGATTGGCCGCTTTGGCTGGTGGAAAGGCTAATGAAGCTGTTTGTAACTTACAGTCTTGTAAACATTGTGAGATTCAAAAAACTTGAAACAGATCAACCCCCAAAATGTTTGTAAACTGAGCATCCCCTATAGCCTGAATGAAGAGAGTTTTAATGTCTCATCTGTCTATCCATTTGACTAGTTAATTTTAGTACAGAAGCATTTTGAAATCAAGATTAACCAAAGGGGAAAAGATTTCAATTTCCGATCAAAGCAACAAGGCAGCAGGGAAATAAACACAAACAAATCAACAGCAAAAAGTCACAAACAGTACGATATAATCGGTATCCACACAGCTTAGATACATTTTCATAGAATCAGAATTAGCAGAAATTTATACATAGTGTCATTTTAACAGTGGAATGTGGATGACTTAAAATAATAACAAATATAAAATCCCCTTCTGAGTTTCAGTTCTGAGTCAAAACATTAAGATCTAGTCCAGGGTAGTAGTAAATTTGAATACATATGACATATAATTAATACAGTTTGTGTGTATTTGAAAGAAAGAGGGAGCAAGTGAATGGTACATCATAGGAATGAGAAATTAAATGCTGTACTTATATCCATAGAAATAAATAGTTTACGTATAACCATCTTGTTTATCAAAAACCAAAGTTAACAGACAATCGTTTTAGAATTTATTTGGAGACTGAATGTAAAAGATGCAGTTAGACATGAGCAAATGAGATTTTTGTGTAAAAGATGGAATTAGACATGAGTAAATTGTAGATTTTTTCAGAGATGATTGTGAACTTAATCAGTGTTTGTTGGGTTACTCATTCTGTGGTTGAGAGTCTTTTATTTGTTTATGACATACTCATTTTCATCTTCTTTATTATGTTTAATAGATAGCATTTGCATATTGCATATACTCAGATGTACACGCACATATGTGTGGTCCGCCCCACCAGCACATCCACTCATAAACGCACACTATCTTTTCTCTGTGAAAATATCTTGTTTTTACTGGTCTCCATAAATACGGAATTCTTCATCGCTGTTATCAGTGCACAATCCACAAGCTTTTGTCTCCTTAATACCTCTTAGTTATCAGGTGTGTATGATCTTTATCAAATTTGTGTCAAAGTTTGAAATTTGCTTAAGAGGGATTCATTGCATTCAGACAATTCCATATGTGCTCCACCCAATTCTGCCAGCAGTTATCTAGCAGATTCCCTGAGCTTGCACAAAATGTTGAAATGGAGAGAGAGAGAGTGTGTGTGTGTGTGTGTGTGAGAGTGAGATAGTGACAGGGACAGATCAAACACTAGAATGATGGAAACATTAAGATTGGCAGCAAAAAGGCCAGTTGTAGGCTGGGATTTAACTCAAGATTCTTAACAGATCTTGAGTCCAAGACATGATTATGAGTGATTAAGGGAGCTTAGTTGTTTCTGTTGCATGTGTCTATTTCTTATTATTTCTTATCATTCATAGATATTCTGTTTTTTTAACGCTTTTATGTTGGATCATATTCATATGAATATGTGACATTAAAACGCTTTTAATCTCTCGTTCTTCCCTTCAACTTCCTACATTTTCTATTGTGATAGCAAAAGAAAAGACCTCTCACTCCCACACCCTACCCACCATCTTGCTCACCTTGTTCACCAGCTTGTAGGAAGCTGGTGGATAATGTGAGGGAGTTAAAGGGTCAAGTTTTTGTCTGGTGGAGAGGGTGAGGGAGTCAAAAAGATTAAGGCTGTAAATATACAGTACATGTTACAGTTGTGCTAATAAGTTACAAGCATTTCAAACAATATTGTGTAGTCACATTGGAACAGCCGTTAAAATTGTCAGTTTTCAAATACTGTGGTTTATGTTAAAAGTTGTGTAACTTAGAAAGGTAATATTGAAATGCTTTTTTCAACAGCTGCAGCTCTATAGTATCATATCCACATTTTTTGGTTCAAAACTCCCTCTTATTTCTGATTTCTTTATGGTATATCTGATGTAAGAAATGCCCAGGTAAATAAGTTTGTATAAAATTTGATTTTCTTCAGAAATATTGAAAAATACCTACTTTTAGTGAGGAAAAAAAATGTATATGCCACAACAGCTTATTTGATACATGTTTAAGTTAAAAAAAATAGAAGTAAATAGACGACTACAGATTGGCAGGCTTGTTCTGTAGGATTCTATGCTACAACTTGATCTTTGTGATGCCTTGTAGCATGAAAGATTTATCACAATAGATTTTTGTGGACTGTGTTAGGCGTCAACCATAGCATTGAAATGTGCTGTTAGGTTTGCGCATGTATGCATGTTGTAAGTTTTAGTTGAGCTTTGAGGCCTACCTGATCTGTTCCTGCTCCTTCTTGATGGACACAGGTGTTAGTAAATTTTACCATGAGTCGGAAGTGTTGCCCAAGAACTGTAGATATCACATCCATCAATTGGAGCGATTATCACATTAGTGAATTTCACTATCAAAGCACCTTTTTAGGCCAACATGTGATTTTTTAGGTTTTCAAATTATTCAATATCTGATCTTGTTCATCGTGGGTGTAACCCACTATGGCCTCCAATGTGGTAGCTGATAGGGCCATTATGGTGTTGTCAGTTTTATTGAAAACTCATGGCTGCTTTTCATCATGCGTAAGGTTTACTGGGATTTTATGTGATCATCATAGATTTACCTTGCTATTTTTTGGAGTCATCAAAAGTATTCACACAGTGTGAAAACATCATGAAAAAGTACAGAGCAGATACTTCCAAGTTATTTCATTAAAAAGTACAGAGCAGATGCTTCATGTTATTGTAGTAATGAAATAAAGAAATAGTCACTATTAATCCCAATTTCTAATGTCATGAATACCAGATGGGTTAAACTTGTGTATGATTTTCACTGTGGTGAGTTTATATGTGCAATGTTGTGAGATGAATTATAAAATTGATTTGGAATTAATGGGTGTGTCAAGATTAGCCTGAGTATAGCATGTTACCAGATTTAATCAGGTTCATTGAAAGGAAATGTACTCCATTTTTTGGAGATCTGATTAGGATCACTGTTTGCATGATTTGAGGTGTTATAGCATTGGTCTTCAAAAGAAGGCTGATGTTGAAGTAAAAAGAATGTCACATTGTCATGATAACTTGTAGTACTCCCTTGATTTGTGCATGGTTATTATTTCGCTATTTACTAGTCTTAAGACCTGTTGAAAAATTGATTTATGTTTGAGTAGGACTTGTTTGGGCAATTCTTTGTCATTATTTACAGGATATTCTTTTTCTCTTAACTATTAATTTAAAAAAAAAAAAGATGGAAAGGAATGGTGCTAGTCGTTAAGACATCCGTGATACAAGGGGTGGGGGGTAAATGTGAAGTGATTCGCCTCCATACATTGGAAAGAAATAGGAGTTTAGGTAAAAACAATATCAGCTTGAATAGACTTTGCCCTTTATTTAGCCTTAGCCATTATGACCATCAGAAGTAGCCACAGATGCTGCTTATAAAAGACTTCACCTGATGAATGTTGGTTAAGTGTCCCAGGATGAGTGTATGTGTAAGCAGTAATGTGTTGATTTTCTAAGTTGCAGGCTGAGAAGTGAAATTTTGATGAAATAATTTCTTAACTGTTTGAATTTTTTAAAGCCAGTGGGTGGGTAATTTGTATCTGTAGGCCAAAGGCAGCTTTGTAATCCAAGTTTAAACCTGAGTGGCTCAGCTTGAAGGTCTGGTGGATCAAATGGTTAAAGAAGCCATGCAAATGACTCTGAAAGTGACTTGATATTACTCTTTCATTGCTTGAAACCAGAGCAGGGGACTGTATGGTATAACTGTGAAAAGGATCTTGTTAGCATGGCTTGACCATCTTGTTTCAGGGGAATAGAAAAGGGTAGGATTGTGGTTGGTGCACTTACCTTTTTCTGTGTTTTGATTTTGTGTTTATTTCGTGTGTAGTCGTATTTCGAGAAATAGACATTAATCGGTAACATTTTATGAAAATGTCCGTTATTTCCCCTTTAATGTCCCTGCATGATCATTCTGTATTTTGTGTGATGCAGTATTGCAAGTTCATATTATCCTGTTACCTATTCAATTTAAAGATATTTGTGTGATTGAGAAAAGTAAAAATCATTCATCTTGGTGACTTCAAATGATGTAAAGCTGTTGACACATTTTTGTCTTTTTTTATAATGGCCACTGATGATAACAATAAATCTGTTTCTTGAACATATTGATATGAATAATACTATTGTTTATAAAGGGAAAGAAATCATTGGGTGGAAGCACAAAACTGTGTGATCAAGGTAAGCATGTCCATTTGGTTCTGTGTACATTGAGTGGATCAGGTATGGAATGCTTGGAGTAGCGCTATATTCAGATTGTGAGTTGTGAAGAGGTGTGAGCTTTGGAGTGTGAGTGAAGTGAAGTGTGTGACACCGTAAAACATTACAAGTGAAAATGGGGTGTGTTGGGATATGGAGAAATGTGAAATAAAGAATACTCAGGCCAGATGCAGCCTGCGCAGAAAAATGGTGCAGTTGATGCAAGTGTGCTTTTTTCATGGATGTGATTGAGTGAGTGGACCTGAGTGCGTGAACAACTCGTGTAGATGCTTGAATGTCAGTGGGAGCCATTGTGATTGTATGACTGTCATGCATATGTATAGGTGTGTATGCATGCGCACACACATACATGCACAAACACATATAGCACGCACACACACACACATGCACACACACCAGATTGTATTTAGGTCGATCTCCTTGGGAGATACCTCTCTCTGTCATCCTCTCTCTTCTGTGTCTGTCTCTTCTCTTTCTCTCCTCTCTCTTGTCTGTCTTTCTCTCTGTCTGTTTTTAATGTCTCCAGTTTTGTGTATGTTTGTTGAAAGGGAACTTTCCTACAGATGTTTGTCAAGGACGTCTTTGTTCAGTTCTGTCTGTGGGCTATACGTACTAAGTGCAATGCCGCACTTGAGACCTCAGTTTGTATCATCAAAAAGACAGCAAGACCACCAGTCAAGATTTAGTGAAGGAAGAGAAAAATCCTTGTCTGACACGTGACTTGAATCACTGAGACCAGTGCTCCATGATGATGTAATAGTATGAATCTACGTAACACGTGGCCATGTTGTTTACGTACACGTTCAGTTCTCTAAAATGTATTTAAAACTGACCAAGCCTAAGTAGGCCTATGAGAAAAGCAGAATTGTTTGTATAGCTCATCCGTCTTGTTTAGTCATTTTGTTGACACAGTCACCTTACCGTTCAGCAACACCCATTCATTACACACATTTACATAGCTTAGTAGTTGAAATGGTTTAATACTGACACATTGAAAAAGTGCAAAAACATCTGTAATCTCATCTCAAGAATGCAGTCCGAACGCAACTGTACATGGAACAAGCAGCAATGCCCATGCGATAATTATAAGTTGTGCATACCTACTATTTATAACTGGCATTGTTTTCACCAGTGTGTTTAGTAACAATGTTATCACAATCTTTTCGGATTTTTGAAAATTTGGCTCGTTAGTGATATCAAACATTTCAGCTTTGCTGTAACGCTTTTATGTACATTTAGAAGATGTGCATTTATGAGATTTATGTATCACAACATTTGTCTTGCAACAGTGTCTAGTAACTATAACGATAACAATAACAGTAATAGTAAATAGTATAAGTAATAATGATGATAATAATACCCGCCAAATAAGTGCAGGATAAGTTATCATTTATGGAGGAAGAGAGAAAAAAAACTCTTACATTCACATTCTGATCAGCACTACCGTAATGATACTTAAGGTTTGGGGGGGGGGGGAGAGAGAGAGATGAAAAATAAAGCAATCTGTTTGATGTCACAATTGATTGCAAAAAAAACACACAAAAAACAGTCACGTTATTATTCTCATTCATAATTCGCCTTTGCAGCAAAATTAAATCGTCAAACCAAGATCTCAACAGTTACGCAAGTACAAAAGCTCACTTCTTTTTTTTTGTTTTGTCTCTTAAGTCGGATTGCATGTGCATCTGAATACCATTGCCACCCCTTTCCATTAGTGACAGTTTATAAAGCTTCTAAATAGCAAATCTAAAGAGCAATTTCAAAAGACGCTTTCAGATTTTGTTTTAGCTTACTAAAGTCATAACAGCGCATAGATAAAACCAAACAGTCATGACATCGACATAAAATCGCGAAGAAACGTTATGCATTTTCCGCACGCTATATCGCTTTTAAGTGTTAATTGAAATCGAAGACTGTTAAATGTTATAACACTTTGACTCCCGCACCCTGTCCACCGGCGTCCTGCATTGCCAACCATGCTAGCCAAGCATAAACGGAAGCTGGTGGATAGGGTGAGGGAGTCAAAGGGTTCCGTTTCTGTAGTTGGTGGATAGGGTGAGGGAGTCAAAGGGTTAAGTCCTTTACTACCCCTTCCTGTCTACGCTTTCTGACTCTTATCACCAGCTTCTTGCAGAAAGAATGTGAATAGGGTTAGGAAGTGGAAGGGTTAAACGAATTGAATTCTACGCTTAGTACTCCTCAACATCATCCTCAGCGATGCCTTCCACGGTGTCAATGCCAACTTCTTCATAATCCTTCTCCAGGGCAGCCAGATCTTCACGGGCCTCAGAGAACTCGCCCTCCTCCATGCCCTCCCCCACGTACCAATGGACGAAGGCCCGCTTGGCGTACATCAGGTCAAATTTGTGGTCCAGACGAGCCCACGCCTCGGCAATAGCAGTGGTGTTGCTCAAGCATGCACACAGCACGCTGTACCTTAGCCAGGTCACCTCCAGGAACAACTGTAGGAGGCTGGTAGTTGATGCCCACCTGTGGAGATGGAAACACGTGTATCTACAAGTGATGAAAAGAAGATACACTTATTTAAGCATTCGTAGTAAGCTATTGGCCCCTTCAAACCATCGAAGACTTGGGAAGACCCCACCAAGAGCCCAAAAGCTCATTGGGAGTGATGGACACGTTCTGAACAAGTATCCTCTATTCATCAACCAGGGCAGGATCAGGTACCAGTACATTCACTAAATGTTTCATAGTTACATATATTTTTATGTTTGTGCATATATGCATGCATTCGTGTATGTATGACACTCGTGGTGAAAAAGTCCAACCAGCAATTAATCATAACTGAGACTTTGTTCCAGCAAATCATATCAGCGCTGCGCACTAAGTGATTTCTGTGACTATGTCCATTACATATTATCATCATCCTTATAAGTATGGAAACCTAACCAAGTTTTGAAAGAGCATTTTTGATGTAACTGGAACGTACACCAGATGTGATTGTCAAGTGTGTTAAAAACATCAGACTTTCATCCGTAAGTCCTTGGTTCGATCCATTGAGATCGTTCGGTCCGTTTACCTGGTAGATAAAGGCTGGACGTTTTGCGATCTTCCGGTTTTGCAATCTCCCAGGTCAATGTGTTTTCAGATCTACAAGTGCCTAAGCCCTCTTTGTGTGCGTAAGTACGCACGTTACAGATCCCATAACCATGTCAGTGGCTAGCTTTTGAAAACATGAAATCACCCAGTGTTGCATGCCCACCAAAGACAGAGAGTACAGACTGTGCAACAACATACCGCTTGCGTGGTTTGGTAAAACGATATGCATGCACACATCCGAGAAAATAGGGGGCAAAAGACACCAGTATAATTTTCTGTCATCGTCGTTGTTAAAATCGTCATCGTTGTTAATGGTAGCGCCAGTTGAGGAAAGCATAGTAGAAGCTCAAGTGTGTGACGGTCAGAAAAGATGGATGGGGAAGTGAATGAATGAAAATGAACTTGAAACCACCAAACACTTTAGCGAGAGAAAGACGTCCATCAGTCTCAAACCTTGAATCCTGTGGGACACCAGTCCACAAACTGGATGGTTCTCTTGGTCTTGATGGTGGCGATGGCAGCGTTGACGTCCTTGGGCACCACATCACCACGGAACAGCATGCAGCAGGCCATGTACTTGCCGTGACGGGGATCACACTTCACCATCTGATGGGAGAAATAAATCTGTTCACGTCTGTGCCAGAGTTATTAAGTATGGCAAAACAGTTCAAGACAGCATGCAAATATCACTATCATCAGGTACCATCCCTGATAGCGTTGGCGATCATGGCTCTCCACACGAATCCTATCTTTTGTCTCTGCAAGTACATCTACATTTTCTGTCCCCACCCACTCTCTAAAGCTGTCTAATATTTTCCCTGGGTTTACCTGCTGCTCTTTTTCCCTCTAGATTTTCAGTTGTGACTAGGGGCTCAAATTTCTCTTGCCTCATAAAATGTCCTATAAATGTTGCGTGTCTTTTCCTTATCTTCTTCATATTAATTGTTTTTTATGTGTGGTGTGGTGTGTGTGGGTGTGTGATTTTGTGTGTGGTGGGGTGTATGTGTGTGTGTGTGTGTTGTGTGTGTGTGTGTGTGTGTGTGTGTGTGTGTGTGTGGTGTGTGTGTGTGTGTGTTGCCTCTTTCAAGACTGTCTCGTTTGCTTTTTTTTGCTTTTTTTTTCTGTACATGAAGCACTTAACAGTCTTCTTAGAAGCCATATTTCAGCTGCCTGAGTTTGTTCTGACTTTGCTCGTTGTCTAGGCTTCGCATCCGTGCAACATTATTGGTTTTATATAACACCGAAGCACTCTCTTCCTGACGTTAATTAATAGGTATTTGCTGGTCAGAACGCTTTTCGTTTTCCTGAATGCTGTTTTAGGGAGCCAATTCTGGTGGATATTTCTAATGTGCATCCACCATCTGGTGAGATGACTGTTCCTAGATATTTAAACTTATCAACTTTGTCTCAATCTTGTGCCAGTTGCTGTTATTTCACATGAGGGGATTTCTTTTTTTCTTTTTGTTTTTTTCTTTTTACTAATTACCATGACTTCAGTCTTCTTACTATTTAGCTGTAGGCCTTTATTTTTGCTTTCTATTTATATTATATTCGCAAGACTTTGTAGGTCTTTTTCATTTTCTGCAATTAGAACGGTGTCATCTGTATAACGAAGATTGTTTATCATTTTTCTTCCAAACTTTACTCCAGGGCAAGTTTCTCATGATGGTTTCGCCGTAAAGTGAAAACAAATCTGGTGACAGAATACATCCCTGTCTAATATTTCTGATATTTTGCAAAGAGCTTCCCCTTCACATATTGTTCTACATTTCATGTATGTTAGACATAATAATTACTTCTATCGAAGGCACCGCATTGTATGTCTTGACAATTTTTTCTTTGGTTTTTCGTTCCTCTCTTAGACTACTATGTGGTGAGGGAAATGCAAAATGATCATGGCATAGTCCTGTACACGCATTTTACGCCCTGGTAAAGTCCTGAGTTTAACCCCGTTGATTAGCTCCCCATTATCAATAACTTTGTTTGGGGAGAAGAACGAGGCGGGGGGGGGGGGGGCAACGGATTACCTACTGGAACGCTGAGGATTTCAATTCCTATCAGTCCTTTCAAAATCATTGTGGGGTTTTTGGAACCCAACCGGCTCCTGCCCAGAGTTGAACCTACTATGGGCTCACTGAAAACTTAGGACCGCACAGTCGTGTCTCATGCACTTTACGGATGTCGTCATTGAAAGTGTTGCTCAAATTAATCTTCTGACCAACACCACAGGTGTCTGAACACTCGGGCGCACAGTACAGCCCTGTCATGCAGCCTTAATCCCAGATGGAACTCCATAGCATCATGATTATCATCCTCATCACCACCATCATCATCATAGCATTGTAAAGACTGTCCCAGCTTCTGAGGCCATAAAGATGGCGAAGAAATGGGGAGAGAGAGAGAGAGAGAGAGGTGAGCACAAATGAAATCGCCTAAACGCAACATTTCTAAAACTACTACTATTACTACTACTACTACATACTACTACTACTAACTACTAACTACTAACTACTTACTACTTACTACTACTACCACTACCACTACCACTACCACTACTACTACTACTAAACTTCGTCAGTGTCCTGGGTTCGACCTTCAGATACGGAGGGAACACGATGTTTGTTTCTAACACCACAGAAAACAACTGAAATCTGAAACCGTATAAATCAAATGGCTTTGTGTTAATAAAAAAAACAACATACATGAGATTAGTATAGATGATGTATGTAAATTTTGCTAAATTCGTTGTATATGAATCTAGTTCAGTTTTCTCAGTGATATCGTAATAATGTTCAGCAAATGTCTTTATTAGTGTTCTGTCAAAAACGAATTAAAATAATTTTGAAAGAAACGTTTGTTTGTTTGCTTGCTTGTTTGTTTGTGTGTTGTTTGTTTGTGTGTTCAATGAGCTGAATTCCAAAGAAGAACCAAACGTGAGAGTATGACCTGATTGCTGGGCTCAAAACAGGCGTTAGTGATCTCTGCCACCGACAGCTGTTCGTGGTAGGCCTTCTCGGCGGAGATGACAGGGGCGTAGGTGACCAGGGGGAAGTGGATGCGAGGGTAGGGGACCAAGTTGGTCTGGAACTCCGTCAGGTCCACGTTCAGAGCGCCGTCAAAACGCAGGGAGGCCGTGATGGAGGACACCACCTGTCGGTGTTCCAAGTTCGAGTCTTTAGTTTGAATAAAAGGATGTGTGGGTGGGGTGGTGGTGGTGATGGGTTTTGTGTTGTGTGTGTGTGTGTGTGTGTGTGTGTGTTGTGTGTGTGTGTGTGTGTGTGGGGTGTGTGTGTGTGTGTGTGTGATAACAAACAACCCCCCCCCCCAAACCAACCAACAAACAAACCAACCAACCAACCAACCAACCAACCAACCAACCAACCAACCAACCATTCAACCAATCAACCAAACAACCAACCAACAGACTAACCAACCAACCCAAGACGGGTCAAGCCATTCTAACAATCTCCCTTTTTTACACAAAAATTACCGCAGAAATTTTTGATTTTGTATTTCCAAAGGTCCTGAGCAGAAATGAAACTGTCTAAACGCACGATCTTAAACAAAAATTAAAGGTAAAAGAAAAGAAGAAAGAACAGAAAAGAAAACAAGAGAAAAGAAAGGACGGCATTCACGTCACAGACGTCATATACTTAACTTTTGATCGTTGAGAAACGGACCACACGACTGAATTCTTAAAGACGGATAAATTTACGTGTTGACACTACAGGGCCTCGTTCGATCAGCTAGTCAGAGCGCCATGTTAAAAACCCAGGGGTCTTGGATTCGATCCTCAGATGGCCCACATGGTTTTAGATGGCCCGTTAGCTCAGATGGTTAAAATGTCATGCTGAAAAGGCAAAGCTCGTGGGCTCCAACCTGCAGGTTGGCGACAAATTTGATACCTGCCAGTGGATTTGGATGGAGCGCAAATGGAATTGGTCGAGTGCATGCAGACGAATCACTCTTGAGCAAACTCCAAGCTCTAAACTCTGCCGTTCCGCTTAATGTATAAGCCACAGATGACAACAACAATAAAAACAACAACAACAACAACAGCAAACATAAAAATAATAATAACGTTATATTTCGTACAAAAAGATACAATAAAATAAAAAAAAAACAAGAAATACACTAAGTAACAGTATGTAACTGGCACAAGACAGACACATCAACCAACCAACTGACGAACGAACGAACGAACGAACGAACGAACGAAAGAAAGAAAGAACAAACGAACTATTCAACCAACCAACGAATCGACCATCCAACCAACCAACCAACCAACCAACCAACCAACCAACCAACCAACCAACCCAACCAGCCAGTCAACCAACCAATCAACAACCAACCAACCAACCAAGACAAGAAAAGGCAAATCAAAGTGTACCTGTCCAATGAGACGGTTCAGGTTGGTGTAGGTGGGCCGCTCAATGTCCAGGTTCCTTCTGCAGATGTCGTAGATGGCCTCGTTGTCCACCATGAAGGCACAGTCCGAGTGCTCCAGAGTGGTATGGGTCGTCAGGATGGAGTTGTACGGCTCCACCACGGCCGTCGACACCTGAGTCAAGTTGTTCGTGATTAGGTGATGATAATGATTGTTATTGTTAGTGTTAGTTTTGTTTAAAGCCCAGCCGACTATAACCGTTTCAAAACATACACAGTGCTTCAACAGGAAAAATAAAAGAGAAAAGTAAGTACTCAAATCAATGCATTTGTGCACATAATCTAAGGAGACGCCCCTGACATTGACCACTCATTCCAATTTATTACACGGGGGATTTAAAAAAAAAACATACCCGAATACAAATTCAAGCCTTATTAGGACACTGACACATATAAATTATTAGTATCATTAAGACACAGATTTAATACATACAGAAATGCTGATGTCACATCTCCCCCCCCCTCCCCACACACACACAATACACACGTTCACACATACACACACACATATCACTACATTACTTGGGGGGCAGGATAAATGGCGAACTCCAGCTTGGACTTCTTGCCGTAATCCACACTCAGCCTCTCCATCAGCAGGGATGTGAACCCAGACCCCGTGCCGCCACCGAACGAGTGAAAGATGAGGAAGCCCTGCAGGCCTGTGCACTGATCAGCCAGCTTCCGAATCCGGTCCATAACCAGATCCACTATTTCCTTGCCGATGGTGTAATGGCCGCGCGCATAGTTATTGGCGGCGTCCTCTTTGCCTGTCATCAGCTGTTCTGGGTGAAATAGCTGGCGGTATATACCCATCCTCACCTCGTCTGGAAAGAAATGTACATTTTAGGCCTAACTTTAGCATGTGTCAGTATATTTCTCTTGTGCATTATTTAATAGTAGGATACTTTACATTCCAAAAAACTACTACTAACTAGTGCATCATTCATAGTTTTAATTTTAGCCCTCTTCAGGATAAAACAATATTAATACGGCATGTCCACTTTTTTTAAAATTGCAGAATTCATCTGATTTCAGCTCTGACATCATATATTCGTGCTTTGATTGGAAACCAATGTAGTTTTTGTGAGAATGCTTTTGCGTTGCACCATAATTTTTGCTCTCCCAAGCTGCATTGTTTTGGATTCATTGAAGTGGATAGCTTGTCATCAGAAATCCCGAACAGAGAGTTACAGTAACCTAGTCTAGACAGAATGAAAGACAGACAAAGCATTTGTTTGTGACATCTGCAGAATAAATGGAGTGAGTTTGTTTATTCTGCATAATTAGAGATAAGGACTTATTCAGGTAATTGACATGGACATCGAAGAAAGATATTAAGATTCCTGCATATCTGCTGAATAGACATTGGCCTACAGGCCCTCATGGCCTGGTGTGAGTCTTCATCTGGAACAGAATACCAATCTTACACCTCCTCTCCCCTTTCTCAAACCCATCCTTTCAGCCTTTCAGCTAAGCTAAGCTAAGCTAAGTCGAGCCGAGCCGAGCCGAGCCGAGCCGAGCCGAGCCGAGAGCTCAGCCGAGCCGAGATGAGATGAGCTGAGGAGATTAAAATGTCTCAATCAAATGACTACATATCAAAACATACTGCTTGTCCATATGTCACTACACACACAAACAAATATTGATAACAACAAATAAACAAAAAATCTGCAGTTACAAAACACGTAAACTCACAGCAGAGTGTATCATAAGGTTACGTTAGATAGTTAACAAAAATGATGGAACATGTAAGGATGGGGCAGGAAGGTACGGAGCAAGAAGGCACGCCATACAGATTAGGTGGTTATTGATATGTATAGGAAGATATTACAGTCATTGTTTTAACAAAATATGACTGAGAAAATGAGGCCAGAGTTCACGCAGCAGGCTGGGATCGAACTCGAGACACTGAAAGATCCTGTAGTTGGCTAATGTCCTTTACATTTTACTGGCAGTTGTGGTTTTGGTACAGACATGGCTGGGGAAGTCATATAGTACCCACTCACCTCCTTTCCCACTTGCGTCCACACTCCTGTGTCGACCTACACCCATGCAATCACAAATTGGCACGAGTGGATTCCCAATCGATAACACAGGGCTCGTGTGCATCAACCCATCCAATTCCCTCGTAATTATTCCTTTTCCATTCTACACTCCTCCCCAACCCCTCACCTTCTGCTCCCTCCCTTCCTCGCCTCTGTCTGTCTGTCTGTCTGTCTTCTGTCTCGTCTCTCTCTGCAGTATGCCAAACACAGGCCCGAAATCGAAAAAGATGGCTCGGGAGAAGGAAGGTTAGGTAAGAAGGGATTTGGGGGCGGGGAGGCCAGCATCTGTTTCCGCTCCCATCTAGTCCCACGTGCATACACTTAACCCTTTGACTCCCGCACCCTGTCCATCAGCATCACGCATTATCAATAATGTTAGCAAAGCAAAAACTTAACCATTTGACTCCCACACCCTATCCATCAGCTTCCTGCTAGGTGAGGAAATCAAAAGGTTAATTTTTTTGCTAATTGATGGACAGGGTGTGGGAGTCAAAGGGTTAATGTGGCTTACAGAGTGCTAACACAGGAGGCAATATCGTTACCTGCTTCCCCATTTACCACGAACACTTACCAACTACAGGATGTTTCAGATTATTGTCTCTAGGTCTGTCTCAGCCCGTAACACTAAAGTCGCTGCCCATCTTTAATGCTCCAACCATTTTGGTGGTGTCAGCTTAGCATTCCATAAGTCCCGTTCTCCTCTCCCTCCCCTTTCCCCATTTCAAACTTCGCCAGCGCATAGCGTTTGCACAGGTATAAGGAGTCTACTAGATAAATACTGATGGATTTGGGTAGAGCGCATGTACACTTGCCTATGCTCGATGAATCCTTTTTGAACAAACACCAAACTTCAAACTCAGGTCAGTGAAGTGATAAATCAATGGTAATGTCCTTAATGTCGTCTCCACCACTCGAACCAATACTTTATCAGTCACAGAGCTTTCCATCTTGATTGACAAAGATAGTTCCTGGAGGTTTCAGCACCAACTGTTCAGCCGATTTCCGTGACGTCAGCCACATCCTATTACCTCATACTCCGCTTCTTTTTTTATTTCCTCAAGTTTTTCTCAGCGTTTTCCCAGCTCGGAATAGAATGCTATACACCAACGCCAGATGCCACACGAAGGAGAAAAGATTTAAGCTGATCATGGCATAAGCTATAAGCCTGCTCGTAAACCAGCGAGCTAGTAGTCTCTTCTCTGCACACATACACCCATTCTTACATGTAACAGCGCTGTTCGGGTTTCTAAAGACAAGACAACTGTTCCGAATTTCAGTCCGAGTCATCCATGCACAGTGGTCTATTAACCCTTTGATTCCTGCACCCTATCCACCAACTGCAAAAACTGAATTGTATGACTCTCTCACCAGGAAGCTGGTGGATAGCGTGAGGGAGTCAAAGGATTAAGTTTTTGCTTTGCTGGCGTGGTTGACAATGCAGGATGCTGGTGGACAGGGTGCAGGAATCAAAGGGTTAAAAGCGCTGTTCGGGTTTCTAATGACAAGTCAACTGTTCCGAATTTGAGTCCGAGTCATCCACACACAGTGGGCTCTTAACCCTTCCACTCACACACTATATCCACCAACTGCAAAAACTTAACCCTTTGGATAGGATGAGGGAATCAAAGGGTTAAGTTTTTGCTTCACTAGCACGGTTGACAATGCAGAATGCTGAAGGACAGGGTGCGGGAGTCAAAGGGTTAAGTGAGCTGGTTAGGACGCTGTGCTGATAACGTGGGAGTCGTGGTCTTGACCTTCATATGGGCCACGGATGATTTAAGTGGCTCTGTTAGTTTAGTCAAAGAGACTGATTGAGTGAGTGAGAATGGCATGCTGATAGCGCAGGGGGTGTGGGTTCGATCCTCACGTGGGACACAAATTTTACGT
>CM060307.1:62339652-62344652 GCA_030674185.1 Monoplex corrugatus
ATTGTCTCGTTTGTTTTCTTTGCTGTCCATGGAACTCTTAAAATTATTCTTAGAAACCAGATTTCAGCTGCCTTTGTTTAATAAGAGACATTTGTCACAAACTGAATCGAGGCTGGCTGAATGAGCTTTGTACGGTCGCTAGCCTCGCGACATAGCTAGCAAGGTGATCATGTCTCAACCAGTGTGTTGCGAAGCTAATTAGGTTTATATACAGGCCTACATATAGTGAATAGAGAACAACTCGAATCCTAAACCTGAATACAAGCATATCCTGTACTTTAATCATTGCCATGGAGAAAATACCGGGGGTGTCAGCAACAATTTGCATGCCGCAGTTAAGTTAACAAGAAACACCCGAGGGCATTGGATGGGACCCAGAGCAACAATACCTCGCTACTGACCACACACATATATATTATGTTGGTATGTTGATTTTAAAGTTGACTCGTTCAGATATTTGAAACTGAGATTAGTCATTTTGCATAAAGAATTAAGACATAGTGAGAGAAAAGAATGATTCCCCTGAAATCAAGGGAAAAAAACTTCCTGGTAAAAGAACACTTTTTTTGCAGGTTCTGATGTATTATGGTTTTCATTTAAGATATATTGTAACTGAATGTTATGTGAAGGGAATGAAACATGAATACCGATGTCCAACAGTAAGGGGAGCAATCCCTGCACAATTTTTGCAAGAGGCGCAGGATTTGTGTCTCTTTGAATGTATGGCATAATCATGAATTTCATTTGTACCAGTTCTCTGAAGGGTTTCCATATCAAGTGGGGACACTGTTGACTTGGCCTTGGGCGTTCGGATCCTGTGCCGATACCAAAGAATGACGCATGTCTGTCCATGTAACAACACTGCTTATGAGTCATAGCTTACATTTTATTTCGAATTGGTACACATGATCTTATTTACAAATTCTGAAAACAGTCTGAAATACAGCGCAGGACATTTGGTCAGTCAAATTGATCTCATAAAATCAGGTACGTAATTCGACAGTGAACAGATATTTATTAAGGCAGGATGACAAAGTGAATTCCTGTCTCCAAGACGACTGCCTCCAGAGCGGCATCTTCGGTGTTTGATGACGTCGATATCTTAAACGTATAATCCGTCAGTATCGACACTTCCCTTTGTGCTTAAGTTTTTCAGTGTGACAGAGACTTCGAACGTTCGTCAGTTATTTTTCATCACGCGTCATTCGTCATGTGACGTTGTGTGACAGAAACATTATATTTACTAACTTCAGTGCGTTAGACTTAAGATGAGCTTCAGTTTCCGTTTTAATTTCTGAAGACGACGTCTCGGCTCCCGGAACGACTTCCACATGCACTAGCGTCACAGGTGCCATGTGTATGGTGATCATGGCACAAGCCTTAAGCCTGCACATAAACCCATGAGCTGGCCAGGTCCTGATGCCCTACATATCCTATGTTTTACCTAGTCTATTTTGTACTGGTATTGTATCTTAAGATGAGCAAGTTATATCATTTACTGAGTGCACGGTGCGTGATTAATGTTTCAAGCATTGCCTGGTCTAATAATTATGGGACTGGGGTACCGGTTATATTTTTGAATAAACATACCGTTGTTCTGGCCCAGTTCTATAATTGTTTTTGTCTTCCACAGTATGAGCGGGATATGGTGTGGGTGAAAGAGACAAAGAACACGCACGAGCTCCAGGCAGCACCAACTTCCATTCCCACGCAACTGTAGTAAGCCACAATGACCTGTTAGAACCATCATGCTTAAATCTCCTGAAGTCTTGAAATGCGGACTTCGTACAATATCGAGTTTTTAAATCTTGTTCAATGTATATGTAGAGTGAATACAATCTAGACAGAAAAGAGGATTATACACTAACAAGTCTGCATTCATGTTGAGCTGGGAGATCGGAAAAATCTCCATCTTTTACCCACCAGACAGCAGATACCCAGATCTCATTGGAAATCTTACCCACTTGAATATCGTACCCATCAAGGCGGCGGTTTGATTCAGCACAAACTTGGAATCATAGCTTGTATTTTATTTCAAAGTGGTACACATTGTCTTACTTACAAATTCTGAAAACAATCGGAAATACAGAGTGAAACATTGGGTCAGTCAAACTGATATCATAAAACATTTCTGAAACCTATGATCCTAAACAAGGTACGTATTCGCCGGTAAACAGAGGTCTATATCTTCATTGGAAGCAGGTGTTTATCTACACTGAAAGCAGGTATCTATCTTCAGCGAAGGTAGGTATTTATCACTACTGGAAACAAATGTTTATCTTCGGTGGAAGAAGATGTCTATCTACAGTAGAAGCAGGTGTCTGTCTTCGGTGGGGTCAGGTATTTATCTACAGTGGAAGCAGGTGTTTATCTTCAGTGGAAACAGGTGTTTATCTTCAGTGGAAGCAGGTGTTTATCTTCATTGGCATAATACAATGGAAAGATCATAGCATGTTTATTCTGTTCATAGTTCTTCGAGTAAAACACTGTTAATCGAATACGACTGAGCGGCTTATTAAATACTGGCTGAGTATCTACTGCTGGATAAGTGTTCCAGCATCGATAGAGTTGCCTACAGAACAAGCAGCGATATGTTGAATTTTGTCACAGGGGATTATCCAGCCACTCCTTCAGTGTCTGAGCACCATTGGATCAGAACTCTTCTCCAATTTATGATTAGGGGATCTGATGCACGCAATTAATCCACTCATCAGGTTAATGAATTCCTTTCTGAATCTCTGACCTGTTAAGCAGTACAGGTAAAAGTTGGTGGAATAATTAAAGTAAGCGATACAGAGAAGCAGACGCTGTTGAAAGTAGCTCAAAGCCAGTTCGTGAATGTCATTTGCTTCATGGCTCTCGACGGAAGAAATAAAATCTACCAGATTCTTTACAGCCAGAGGCAGGTTGAAGACAATGAAGGATACAGACACGACGAGAGCTGTGAGAGTGATGGAATTTACTGTTTTCTCTCGCTCACTCTGCTGTCTGTCTGTGGCAGCAAACTGGTCACCAGCTTCCTTCGCTGACATTCTTAACTTGGCCACCAGCACGACGTTGCTGATTACCAGACAGACGAAAGGCAGTGCAGAAAACAGAACGATGTCAATTTGATGCCAAATGCCAACAATGAACTCTAGATATTCCCTCGTGTATGTACACGACCCCCTGAAACTATCCTTCCATAAAAGTTGTGAGTGTGGGCCATGCAGAAAACGATGATGATGCTGACAATGACAGTCCATGATGTTTTTGCCGAGCACACCAGGTTCACACGATGTGGCCACACTACAGACATGGCCCTGTGTGTCACCATCACCACCACAAGCCAGATGGAGCAGTTGGCGGCAGTATTGATGATGAATTTGGCAGTCTTGCACACAACGTCGTGAAGTCCATAGGGCTGGAACCCCGTCACTGTCACGATCCAGTCTCGAAGTGGTCCAAAGACAATGACACAAAGATCGGTCACGGCCACACACAGCAAATAACGATCCAGCGCTGAACGGCTGGCCTGGAATCGGTAAAGAAGGATGATGGTCATTACGTTACCAAACACGCCCAGGATAATGTGGATGGGTAGACAGACGGTTAAGATCTGTGCTAAGAGCTGCATGATTGGCAATGAGTTCAAGTCCACAGCATTTGCTGGTAATGTAGAAACTCCTATCGTGGTATTTGACACAGTCATGATCAATCCCAACACCTTTCTCCTATACCAGAGAAACTAGTTGGCTATTTCTGCACTAGGTGTTCGGAAGACTTTAAAAAATATTGCGATGATTCTTTCTGACAACAAAAAGTCTGAATCAGATCATTAGAGAGCAGAATCACCATGGGTTTAAGGAAAATATTGGTGATTCTGAATTACAAGAATGCCAACATGAAAGAATTCAATACCAAATTATTACGCTGATTAATTGAAATAAAATATCATGGATGACTTGCATATGCTGTTTCTGCTGCTGCTGCTGCTGATGATAACAATAATAATGATAATCATCAGGCGCCAAGTCTTGATATGGAAGTCATGAAAGAGCACACTCTCATCATTCATTAAAAATTCACTCACAACGACAAAAACTTAAAGGTAAAAAACACATGAATGCTGGGTGGGTGAGGACAGGAGGGGAATGGAATGAAGGGGAAAAGGTTCGCGCGTAGAGTAAGAAATCACTGCTGGACAAAAAGGTAATGTCTTCAAGTTAAACTAGGAAAAAGACAGAAAATGTGACTATTGGAGAGACGGAGGGAAAGCTCATTCCACTTGTATGGCCCAGACACACAAAATGAGCGGCGACCAATCTGAGAACATCTGCATTGAGGAATTTGTAAACAAGCAATGTCAGAAGCAAACGAAAAGGCCACGCAGGATGTACATTCGAAGGTAGTCACAAAGATATGTGGGTGCAATACCTTAATACACATGTGGCATGATATATTGATTTTGTATGAAATTCTTTGAGCACAGGCAACCGGTGGACATATTGAAGCAAGGGAGTGACATGATCACTCCTCTTTTTTTGTTCTTTTTTTTGTGTGACCTGTGATTCTGAAAGGAACAGCGAATTGGAGACAGGACGATACTTTTTGAGAGTATAAGGATCCAGATTATTGTTCTTGTTTTTTGTGTTTTTGAGACAGGACTATAGTTTTTGAGAGTATGAAGATCCAGATTATTGTTCTTGTTTTTTTGGAGACGGGACTATAGTTTTTGAGAGTATAAGGACCCAGATTATTCTTGTTTTTTTGGAGACGGGACTATAGTTTTTGAGAGTATAAGTATCCAGATCATTGTTCTTGTTTTTTTAGGAGGATTGGAACAATGGTGTTTTGAGAGAAGATGGGACAGATCCACTGAGAAGAGATGTGTTGATAGTATGCTTAATGAATGGAAGAAGCTCAGGAAGTGTTTGTGAAAAGAGGCAGGTATGGGGTCGAGTTCACAAAACTTGAACGACACTTCTTTCAGAATGCTGGAAATAAAATTTTCAGATATC
>CM060307.1:62349652-62359652 GCA_030674185.1 Monoplex corrugatus
ACAATAATAACAATGATGTTAATGTAATAATGATAATAGTAAAGATTTTACTGCTTCTACTCCTCCTCCTCCTCCTCCTACTAATACTACTGGTACTGGTACTATTATTACTACTGAAAATGATGATAACAATCGTTTCAATTATATAAGGCAAATGGTCAATATCAAAAACATTCGTTGCACTTTAGAACATTAGTAACATTTTAAATCAGGTAACAACAGAGACAGACAAAACATGAAATGAAAATATGCACACACACGCGCACACACAGAGTGCTGAACTAGGGCATACTCAGCCTGTAAGGCTTGCGACTCTTGACCCAAGTTGTTGTCATCTCTCTAGATTAACAGCTATACATACATACTTACTGTGTCCGTTTTGTACTTCCTCTTCTTGTTCTTCTTCTTCTTTCTTTCTTTCTTTCCCTCTCTCTCTCCCTCTCTCTCTCACTCTCATTTTCTTTCTCTCACTCTGTGTCTCATTCTCTCTCTTCCCCCTCTCTCTCTCCCTCTCCCCCCCTCTCTCTCTCGCTATATCTTCTCTCTCACTTACTTTCTATCTGTTTCTCTCACTCTCTCTTCCCTCCTCTGACACTTCTCTCTTCTCTTCTCTGTTTCTCTTTCTTCTCTCTCTCTTTCTCTTCTCTTTCTGTCTTTCTTCTCTCTCTCTCTCTCTTCTCCCTCTCCTCTCTTCTCTCTGTTCTCTTCTCTCTTCTTTTCCTCCCTCTCTCTCACTCTTCTCTCTCCTCTCTCTTTTCTTTTCTCTCCTCTCTCTCTTCTGTCTGTCTCTCTCTCTTCTCTTTCTCTCTTTCTCTCCCCCCCCTCTCTCTCCTTTCTCTTCTCTCTTTCTTTGTTCTCACGCTCTTCTCTGTCTGTCTCCGTCTCTCCCTTCCTCCCTCTCTTTCTCTCTTCTGTTCTCTCTGTCTCTGTGTGTTTTGTGTGTGGGGTGTGTGTTGCGCGTTCGTGTGTGCGCGCGCGCGCGCGTGTGTGTGTGTGTGTTTTGTTTCAGTACTAATAATTACATGCTGACATTTTATGAATGTTTATAAAATGTGCGTGGGTGCGTGCGTGCGTGCGCGCGCGCGTTTATATATGGTGTGTGTGTGTGTGACTCTGTGTGTCTGCGTGCGTGCGTGTGTGTGTGCGTGTGTCTGTGTGTGTCTGTGTGTGTATCTACGCATTTACAGAGTATGACATAGACTCACATTTTATGAATATTTATGATGTATGCAAGCCCGAGTGTGTGTGCTCGTTGATATGTGAGCCCACTCAGCAAAAACAAAACAAACCAAAAACAAAATCAAAACAAAACAACAAACAAACAAACAAACAAACAAACAAACAAAACCATTCCTGTGCCTGTACTTTTAAAAGTCCGCTTTTGCTGATAGCCGACACTGTCGAGCCGGCAACGAGCAACAAAACTTATGACCTGTGTTATTTCATTCTCACCTTTTATTTTTTGTGCCTTTTTACGTGAAACTCCATGCGTTCTAATAGCACAGCTGCCCTGGATACATGTATATATATATTCAGGTTGAATAGATAGCTGGCCTACGGGGACGAGCAATGCATTTTGTAACCTTAATACTGAAACTCAGGACAAACATACAGCCTGTCCCATAACACGAAACTTCAAATTGTTGGGGAAGGGGAGGGAGGTGATATGATAGAGACGTCACTTTTCTCATGGCTAGAATTATATGAGCGATGCCCGTCTCTTCTCCCTCATGCTTTACCTTGTCCAGTTCTGAACAAGATTAGGTAACTGCCTGTTCACAGCTGAGGAAACTGGATAGCACGCACCTCTCTTTACTCCTGCGGACTCGAACTTCCCCGTGCAGTCTGACAGAAAGGCGGGCGCGGCATCACTGTGTGAAAGCCTGTATCTTCCGTGTACCAGTTCTCGGCGTTTACCAAAAAGAGCGCTAGGGGGTAGGCCTTGGCTATTAACACCACAGACTGTGGCGTGGCCTATCACCAGAACGAAAACCTTCCGTGGACCGTGAAGTGCTTTGACCAGACACAGGCTTTATCTCCGTGTCAGTAGGACTGTGTTACCACGCATTAGTCAGTAGCCTATAAGAGGAAACTCCAAGGAAACTTCGCCAGTTACTGCATTACGTTCACGGCTCATGTTGGTATATTCTGTAAGATGAAGTAAGGCGAACTCAGCCTGAACTTACCTAGAAGTTTTCCATTGTGTTAGTGTGTTCATTAAATCTTCGATGCCGCCGTAAACTGTTATACTGAGGAAGTAATGACTTTTATTTATGGACCGAGAAGTTTTTCAAAGTGTGTGGTTATTGAAACAGACGAAATAACACCTCGATCGGGTTGCTTTTCAGATATAGAACGAACCTAAGCTTGGAAGAGACACTCCTTGTTTCCTCTAGAGCCAAAACAAAAGAACTGTATGGTATAAGCCCTTTGACATTTAGGCCTTCTCTGCATTTAGCTAGCCGGGCCGGCTGGCTGGCCTGAACGGTTTTTAGTTTAGATCATAGCGTCGGTTTGGAGCGAGCGGTATTTTCCAACAAGATGGGGCATTTTCTTGTTTCGTGGGCTCCGGTTGTATTGTGCCTGGTGCTAAGGGCTTGCTCAGTCAGTGTTACATCCAAACCTAACACAGGTAAGTGCATTTGATATTGTGTAATCAGGACTGTAATTAGATTTATTCTTCCGAGTTTGTGGGCTACACAACTCTAACGTGCACTCATGTATAGTTCATAGGTCTACATTATTATAGTGTTGTAGAAGTTTGTGGATTGTTCAGGAAACGGGAGGGATTCATCGCACTCAAACAATTCCATATGCGCTCTACCCAAATCTGCCAGCAGTTATCAGGCAGACTCCTTGAGTCTGCGTAGAACACTTAATGCACTGGCAAGATCTTGAAATCAGGGGTGTTACGGGTGGGGGTGGGTGGTAGAGAACGGGACATACGAAACACCATGCTGACGCCACCAGATTGTTTAGAGCATTAAGATGGGAAGTAAATAGGCCAGATTTTATGTTAGGGCGGAGTTTAGACTCGAGACATTAGGCTAGATCTCGAATTTATGGCTATAATTATCAGCAAACCAGCTTGCCTATTGTAATTGGCCTGAGGCCTGGTATACACATAGAGATCTCTCTCTCTCTCTGTGTCGTGAGAGACATAACCTGCACTTGGCTTTTAATAACGTTTGAAAGCCATTTGTTTTTAACTCCCTATGTAGGCCGTCATATTCCATGTGCAGGGGTGCACGTGCTGTAGTTGGGTTTGTTACACGGACCTACTGTCTTTGTTGTTGTGTAGAATAGTTCTTGTCCGTTTTCATATTTACAGATTAAAGCCTGATAAAAGGCAAAGTAGGTCTGTGTTGATTTCTCTCTCCCTCTGTATGTGTCTGTCTCTCTGTCTCTTTCTCTCTCTGTCTCTCACTCTCAGTCTCTGGCTGTCTGTCTCTTCACACATAATAATGCTAGCTGCTGCTGCTGCTGCTGGAATCTCCTGTCGATCGGACGGAGGAGAAGGCATACTGGTCCTTTATCGCCTTATATGGCTGGTTCATGTGGGATACAAAACTGATCGTAGAGACACATGGTCTTCAGAGGTGCTCATGGGGAAGGATCATACAGCCTTGGGTTCTGCTTCGGCTAGTCCATCATCATCCAAGTGCTCTGCCACATGGCGTTGGCGATGATAGCCCTCCATACGTATCTATCCCTTGTCACCGCTAGCACGTCTTCCACCCTCTCTGTCCTCAGCCACCCTGCAAGTCCGTCCAATCTTTTCTCCCTGGGTCAACCTGGTGTTCTCTTTCGCTGATCTTTGTTTTGCTGAATATCAACTTTTCCGCGCTGTTCAAATGTGCTTGTGGCCAGCGTGCACTGCCGTCGCGAGGTTTATCTCTTGAGGGCAATGTCTTCCCGGCGTGTGGTTGTGATGCCACAGCTCACGAGGTTGGCCTTCGGAGTATCCTTGTATCATATTTTCAATGACTTTTTTGTTCAAAAAATAAAAACTATTCGTGATGATCTGGATCAAGCCTCATCTGTAGCAACACCATATGATTACCCTGACCAGATCACTACCTCCAGATTCACAGCATTTGAACCAATAAATGAGTCAGAATTGAAGAACATCATTTTGAAATCAAAACCCACTTCTTGTGCACTTGACCCTCTCCCCACACCATTATTTTGCGAGTTTTTGGATGATTTACTTCCAACTCTAACTAGCATTATCAACACTTCCTTGATCTCTGGGTCTTTTCCATCAGCCTTCAAAAGATCTGTTGTCAAACCCCTTCTAAAGAAAGCCACACTTGACCCCAACACGTTAAAAAATTATCGCCCAGTTTCAAATCTCTCATTCTTGTCAAAAGTCATGGAAAAGATCGTACTTAAACAGCTTCTCGCTTATCTAAATGAACATAAACTCATCAGTCCATCTCAGTCGGCATATCGACCCCATCACAGCACTGAAACTGCTCTTCTTAAAGTGACAAATGATATACTTCTTAGCCTTGACTCTCGAAACGTTTCTGTCTTGACACTGCTAGATCTCTCAGCTGCTTTTGATACCATTGACCATCATGTCCTCCTAAAGAGACTCCAGTTTGCTTTTGGCATCTCTGGTACAGTGCTAAAATGGTTCACATCCTATCTGTCTCACCGAACACAATCTGTTTCCATCAAAGACTGCTGTTCTGGATACAAAGATTTAACTTGTGGTGTTCCACAAGGATCTGTGCTTGGACCTGTTCTTTTCATCCTCTATACAAAACCTCTTGCAGACCTGATTAAGTCTCACTCAATCAATTCCCAATCATTTGCCGACGACACTCAGCTGTATGTCTCTGCTCCTCCAACCAACATGTCACCATCAGTATCTTCCTTAGAAAAATGTATTCTTGACATCAAATCCTGGATGCTTCAAAATAAACTCAAACTCAATGATGACAAAACTGAAGCATTATTTCTTCATTCATCATCAAAACATCCTTCTCATCAGCAGCCTAAGTCCATATCAGTTTGTGGCAATGATGTCACCTTTTCTCCATCTGCTCGTAATCTTGGCTTTCAAATGACAGAGAACATGAGTGTCGACTTACACATTAAACATGTGTGCCGTTCAGCCTATCTTGAACTACGTCGCATTAGTTCAATTCGTCATCTCACCTCAGCTAATACCAAAAAAACTCTGGTATCTGCCCTTGTCTTGTCAAAATTAGATTACTGTAATTCAATTCTATCAGGCTGCTCCAAACATTATCTTGATAAGCTTCAGAAAGTTCAGAATTCTGCTGCAAGAATGGTACTGAAGGCATCCAAATATGATCATGTACAACCTCTCCTCAAAAATCTGCATTGGCTTCCTATCCAAGCAAGGATTGATTACAAACTTTCAACTCTCTGCCATTCCTTTTTCTCTGGAACTGCACCTCTCTACCTCTCAAACCTTCTCTCTGTATACACACCATCACGTCAACTTCGTTCCTCTTCTGATTCAAAAATACTTAACGTTCCTCATGTCAGAACTGCTACCTTTGGACAACGTTCTTTCTCCTTTGCAGCCCCCAAAACATGGAATTCCCTTCCACGTGAAATTAGAGAAATCTCATCAACTCCGTCTTTCAAAAAAGCTCTGAAAACTCACCTTCTCAAGAAATACTATAACCTTTAAATTCTTCTGGCCTACCCTTTAATGTCTAGCTTATTTGGCTGTCTCGTGTGCTGCTTCGTGTTGTTTATTAAGTGACATGTTATTTAGTAATGATTGTATAATTAATCTCTTGTGTATGTATATCTGTGTTCAGGTTTGTATGTGTGTATGTGAGTGAGTGAGTGATTGAATCAGTGCGTGTGTATGTGTGTCTGTGTCTATGCGCGCGCGCGCGCGCGCGCGTGTGTGTGTGTGTGTGTGTGTGTGTGTGTATGTATGTGTGTGTGTGTGATCCTTTATCCTTAACTTAATGTTGCTTAGGTTTTTTATAACAAGTTACCAATGTGTTATCTATCACTATTTTTAATTTTGACTTGATTTGTACATCACTGTTGCTTGTCTATCATGGATTGCTGCTTATGATAACGTCTGTTAAGTGCACAGAGCTCTGGCATCTTGTTGGAGGAGTGCGCTATACAAATGCTTCATTATTATTATTATTATTATTATTAGTGGTCTCCCTTACTTAGTATTCCTGCACGGAAGTGTCATTTGGATGTGATTGTCTTCCGGGAACTAGCATTGATGAGTACAAACTCTATAGATTTTGCTTGGCAAACCACGCTTCTTTAGGACTTCAATGTTGGACTCTCTGTCTTGCTAAGACATGTTACAGATCTTGCACGGGCATCTTGGGTGGAACCGTCCATGCTGTAGAATGTGCTGTCAGTAGGTAGCCCTGCTCTTGCAGCAGCACAGCAGGACGCTCAGGTATTCTGTTCTGTACACGGCAATCTTTGTGGCGAGTCTGATGCTATCTATCTATCTATCTATCTATTTATCTATCTATCTATTTATTTATCTATCTGTCTATCTATCTATCTATCTACATGTATATATATATATCTATCTATCTCTATAATACATACATACATGTATATGCTTAAGACATGAGATGTTTTTTTCTTTAATAAATGAAACAGAGAGAGAGATTGAGAGAGAGAGAGAGAGACAGAGACAGAGAGACAGACAGACAGACAGACAGAGAGACAGAGAGACAAAGACAGAGAGACAGAAACAAGGAGAGAGACAGACAGAGAGAGAGAGAGAGACAGAGAGACAGAGAGAGTATGTGTGAATGTATGTATATGTGTGTGTGTGTGTGCGTGCGCGCACGCGCGTGTGTGTTTATGTGTGTGTATGTGTGTGTGTATTCACACACGCGCGAAATCATATGCTTAACCGTGGGCCCACCACACTATGCTTTTGATCGTGCCAGTATGTATGTACATGTATATGCGTTAGGAGGAAGGGGTAGGGGGTGCTGGCGCTCATACATGTACACTAGGAAGGAGTCAGGGGATGGGCATGAAATGTCAAGGCGCATGAACATATTTGCGGCACGAAACGAAACAGGCATTGCAAGTGTTGTTTTGAAGAGTTGGTAAGTTATGTGTTGAAGTCGTCCATAATAACGTAACAAGTTTATTTTTCTGAACCAAAAATACCTGGGATATATTGCAGTTTACATCTCTCACAGATTTTAAGTAGGGACACGATGTAAACGATCCTAGTCACAGCACTAATCCTAACTCCAAACCATCAGTAAGTCCGTTGGCTGAGCGTCGGATTCACATGCTAATGGTTGTGGGTTCGAAACTTCGGGGTGCGCTATATTAAAACTGGTCTTCTCACCGTCCCATTTAACATCATTGTTGTTCTGGTGGTGTCAGTATAGGATTAGATAAGTCCCCCTTCCCCCACTTCCCTGGGATGGCTATCCCCGTCGGCTATATCACCTGAGGTGGGTGCCGACGTAAAAACTGAACCATATCAATCAAACAGAACCCTCGCTCTCGGGATCGGTTTACTCTTTGAATAGATAGTCGACCCAAAGGGTAAACGTTCCAGGTAAGCCTAAGATTAGTGTTAGGTTTAACCCTTTGACTCCAGCACCCAATTCACCAACAGCAAAAACTTAACCCTTTGATTCCTTCACCCTATCCACCACTTCCTGCCCGATGCTGGTGGATAGGGTGAAAGAATCAAAGGGTTAAGTTTTTGCTTTGCTTGTGTGGGTGATAATGCAGTATGCTGGTGGACAGCGTGCAGGAATCAATGGGTCAAAGTGTGTGATGTACTGAATATAATGGGCGTGCGGCCTATTTAATAATTCATGCGCAAAATGTACAGGAGCGAGAAGAACCTCTGTCCTTTGATACAGTAGTAAAAGAACGTTGGCCAACAGTTATATTTAGTTCTAAATCTAAGATTCTAAAGGGAAAGAGCGTCAGAAACTGAGCGCAAGTTAGGCCTACGAGTTGGCGTATACATATTGATGTTGTCACTACGGTAGGATAGAGCAGACTGTCGAATAGATTTGTAGCACAAGGTATCCAACTTCTTAATTCAGTTCTGTTTGAAACAGGCAACCAGCCGAGAGAGCGGACTAATATTAAAAACCTTTTCCGTATGCGTACAAGACGAGCAGCTAGCTGTGTTCTGCATGCGTTGCAGACAGAGGAAAGAAGCAGCCAAAAAGAAGAGCTTTAAGAGAAAGCATCTCTATTTTTCTTATTTGCTACGCAACAGCAAATAACAAAGCAATTCAGCGAAGATGCACGCGGAATTCCCTTCCAGCACCCTCCCCCCCCCCTCCTTTTTTTCCCTTCAGTCAGACCGTCTGATAAACGGATTGCTAGCATTCTTGCTTCCTGCTTGCAGTGGAGAGAAACCAGGTATGCCAGTGACAAGACTCAGACGGCGCCAGAACAAAGCGATGGCCTCGTAGTAGAATACTTGCCTGCAAGGCGGGTGACCAGAGTTCGTTTCCCAAGTGATGCGTTTTTGTTTTACACTTTGCTGATCTACTCTTTTGATAGAGCCATGAAGTCAGGGTCCCATGTTTCTAGTTCAGTCTCAACCGGCAACATGAAAATGATGGCTTGTTGGCTGTCCATCTATGTACCAGACAGTCTTGTGGTGTCTGTGTTCCATTCCCACCCTCCCCATTTCAAAGACCATGCCAGCGTATAGGGTTTTGTGCAGGCTTTTGGAGTCTGCCAGATAACTGCTGGGAGATTTGGGTGGAACATGTATGGAGCAGTCCCAGTGCCATGAATCCTGCTTGAACCAGACTCCAGACTCTTATTAAGATGTGAGACGTTCTCAGTTCGATTCATTGATTGGACTGGGATTTTCCCCTTTCTCTCCTCACCTTTTCTTCACTGGACCTTCAGTAGTGGTAAGGGTGCTAGCCTTGAGGATGATACGATATACTAAGTTCCCGTGTGCAGCGGGCTCTTAGCGCACGTAAAAGAACCCACGACAACAATTTATATTCTTTGTGACCACATTTTTATAGGAAAAAAACCCCCCAAAACATTATTTTCACGAGAAAACAAAAATACAGACAGAAAAGAAGAAAGGTGGCGCCTTACCATGGCGACGTGCTCAGACCAGGAAGAACAGCCTAAATCTCATAGTACATTCACTGACTAAAAACGACCTCCCTGAAAACAACAAAAATTCTTCCCCCTCCCCCTAAAATTATCCAAACCAGAGGGGAAAAAACCCCAACAAAACAAACAAGCAGAAGAAGAAGGAGGAGGAGGAGGAGGAGAAGAAGAAGGAAGAAGAAGAAGAAGAAGAAGAAGAAGAAGAAGAAGAAGAAGAAGAACAATAATAACAACAACAACAACTACAACCCAACCCCACTGAACAAACAAGTGAACAAAAAAAACAACAAACAAAAACAAACAAACATAAATCTACAACTAAACAACCAAACAACTAAATAATCTAACAGCTAAAAATACGACACATTTTCGTAGTCTGATTCATGCTGGAGGAGTATTGGGAACAAATGCTAACATTCCTGGGTTTTGCCTCGTGCAGTAGAGAAAAATCAGGAAAAGCAGTGACAACAGCCGGTACCACGACCAATACTACATGGAACACGTGACCAATTTGCTCGGTAGTGGAACGTGTATGCATAGAGATTTGCTCTTTGTCAGTGCTGCATATACAGCCATTTACTTCTGCGTGTGCGCGTACGTGTACGTGTGTGCGTGTTCGTGTATGTGCGTGTGCCTACTATGTTCGTGTACACGCACGCACGCAAGCACAACACACACACACACACACACACAACAAGCACTCACCCCTGTCTGTCTGTCTGTCTGCCTGTCTGCCTGTCTGTCTGCCTGCCTGTCTGTCTCTCGCTCTCTCTCTCCCCTCTCCCCACCTCAAACGCCCCTCTCTCACGTACAGAGATCCCTTCCTTCTTTACACTTACACACGTACGTACGCTTATAAGGTATACGTATTCTCTCTCTCTCTGTCTGT
>CM060307.1:62362152-62369652 GCA_030674185.1 Monoplex corrugatus
TGACAGCAGCATGCTGCTTCAAGTTCTGCAACAGGTCACTCAACGCAGTAAAAAATGAACAGGATTAAAATTAAACCTGATACGATACGCAGTAAGTTAGAAGAAGTGTGTGTGCTTGCGTATGTACTTGTGTGTGTTTGCATGTGCGCGTGGCATAATTTTATGTGTGTGTAAGTGTGTAAGAGGGAGAGCAAGAGAGCGACTCGGAAACAGAAACTCAGAGAGAGAGAGAAAGATTCAGAGAAATTCAGAAAAGGAGAGAGACAGAGATGGATGAGAGAGCGAGAGAGCGAGAGAGAGAGAGAGAGAGAGAGAGAGAGAGAGAGAGAGAGAGAGAGGTGAAATGACATTTATTTTCTAACTGTACACATACGAATACTAGCCTGTAGGGCATGTTACCTCAAAACCCATGGACCTTTGCCTCTTTCCACCAAAATTCATCACCATGATCTATCAACAGGACGAGAACTACACCTGCCATGCTGTACACGAAAGAATACTGACGTACAGGTGACTGGACCAAGGAAGAGATCACAGAAAGCAAAGGAGCAAGGCAGAAACAAAGAGAGTGACAGAAAAGAGGAAATTTCTTGCACAGAATTTCAAGAAGATGGGGATACTATTTATTTAGAGATTCCCAGCACCCCATGGGGATGGATACTTTGAAAGAATGAAACTTCAAACAAAAAAGAGAGAAAAGCAAGTAAAGAAATCATTCGAATTAGAATGGATACAGTAGTACTCAAATGCTGTGTGTGTGTGTGTGTGTGTGTGTTGTGTGTGTGTGTGTGTGTGTGTGTGGTGTGTTGTGTGTGTGTGCGCGCGCGCGCGCGCGCGGTTTATGTATGTATGTATGCATTTATGTATTATGTATTGTATGTATGTATGTGTATGTATGTATGTATGTATGTATGTATGTTGTGTTGTTGTGTGTGCGCGCGCGTGACTGGTCAATACAACCAATATTTTTTATTATGAATAAACAGTTAAGTGTTGTTTGCTTGTCTTTCTCTGTCTGTCTGTACCTACTATGACAAGGGAGGTAACTTCGCTTTCTCCTTTGTCGGGACTGTAACAACACACTTGCGTTTACTCTTTTTAAAGTATTATTTTTCATCGAGCCCTTGTTCGAAGAGAAGCCAAACTACGCATTGCAGTGTTACTTTTACGGCTCGTGTCGCTTCAGAAACGTAATTATCCACACAGCCATTAAATTAAACGACGACAATGACGGGACATGTCATATCGCTTTTCAAAGCTCCGAATCGCTTTACAGTAGCAGATGAAAATTAATAAGCGCAACATGTGGTCTACGGGTAAGAGCACTTTCCCAGGATGTGAGAAACGTGGGGGAGGGGTTGCAGGGGTGGGGTGGGGGAAGTGGTTCGAAAACTCGAGGTCTCGTGAGCAACGAGGGAGTTGTCCCTGGCACAATTCTGTAGCAAAATCCAATATATTATGTAAATATGATTAAACACGTGCAGAAAAAACAAAACAAAACAAAAACAAAACAAAACAGAACGAATGGGTGACGCTGCACTGTGGTGATGATCTCTCGTATGGAAGCTTAAATTTTACGTGAAAATCCCATTTTAACCAAGCAACAAGCAACCAACCAAGCAACCAACCAAGCAGCCAGCCAAGCAACCAGCCAGCCAAGCAACCAGCCAGCCAGCAGCCAGCCAGCCATCTATCCAGCCATCGCCAACCATAATTAACCACCAGCCAACCATCCAACCAACCATCGCTAAACAACCACACACACACACAGAGACACAGACACACACAGACACACACAGACACACACACACAGACATACACAGACACACACACACAGACACACAGACACACACAGACACACACACACATACTGCCACTAACACTGTCATCGTTTCAATACACACATTAATTTTATCGTCTAATATCACATTATGTGGATAGACAGTAAATGAAATTGAACACGTGCATGATCTATACATACATAATACATACATACATACATACATATATACATACATACATACATACAACATACATACACATTTACATACATTTAATCCACAGAGAGAGTCGGACACAGAAATAGAGAGAGAGGCTTACATCTATGCACGCACACACATACAAACTCTCACACTCACGCACGTACGCACGCACGCACACAAAAAAACACACATATCCCCCCCCCCCCCACACACACTCTCTCTCTCTTCACACCACACACACACACACACACACACACACACACGCGCCGCGCGCGCGCGCGCGCGCACATACACACACACACCACACATTCTCTCTCTCTCTTACTGTCTCACACACACACATACACACATTCTCTCTTTCTCTCTCTTCTCTCTCTCTCTCCTCTCTCTCACACAACACACACACACACACACCACACACAACACAGATATATGAACAATTTTTCCCTTCTCTTTCTTGCTCACATCCCCCCCCCCCCCATCTGTATCGTCGTTGGTATCAAGTTGTGTTTGTTTAGCTGACCCATGTCCTGAAATTCGAGTCTGACAGTGTTGCTATCACTAACTGAACGCGCGTGTCACTGTCTGTCAAAACCAGTTGACACTCATGTCAGCATACCAGGCAACTTTGTGACCTTGGTTTTGTCTGTCGGAGTTTTTTTTTTTTTTGAGCGTTTTGTTTCTTCGGATACGTGTACGAGCGTTGTTTGGCCCACAATATGCATGCGATATAATGCTGCGCAGTCTTCCCTGCGTGGAGATGCCGGGGGCTCTTTCAGTATAGATAGTGTCCTCACCATCTGGAAATTCTGTGCTAGAAATTTCCTCTTTTCTGTCACTCTCTTTGTTTCTGTCTTGTTCCTTTGTTTTTTGTTTGTTTTGTTTTTTCATTTCTTCCTATCATTTTCTGCCTTGCTGGTCCATTCAGCTATAAGTGTTCGACAAAGTCTTACGTACTTTCTGTTAGGGTTGATAGTTGGGTACATGCATTAAGCACATTTTTGGCCTTGGAAAAATGAGATAAGCGGAGACAAGTATAGGTAATTTAGGGCCAATTTTATATTATGTTTTAGTATCTTTAGTTATGTTTAAATTTGTATTCCGGATTGTTTTTTAAATCCCCTGTGTGATAAATTGGACGGATTGGTCAACGCCAGGGCATATCCTTAGATTATGTCCGCAATTGCATTGACATGTAAACTTACTTTTCTTTTCCATTTTTTTTTCCTGTTGAAGTATTGTATATATGTTTTGAAACGGTGATAGCCCTGAAATGGCTCTGCGCAGTCGGCTGGGCTTTAAACAAGAATAACAATAAGCTGCACAGTCTGCATACTTTGTGTTTGGTGGACGTATGTTCTAGGTGTAGTCATGTTTCCGGAAGCCACTGGACACTGACATGATTTACAGGATCTGGCAGATCGAACAAATCCCCATCCTTCACTCATGTGGTGGGATATACCTGGTTAAAGCTCGAATTCCAGACCTTCGGTTGGAAGTCTTACGTCTTACCCACTTGGCTACCACATCCTTCATTGTGACAGATGATACTAACCTTTTAGTGTTTTCAGCCGAAGGATATGGTGTGTGTTGTGTGTGTGTGTGTGTGTGTGTGTGTGTGTGTGTGTGTGTGTGTGTGTGTGTGTGTGTGTGTGTGTGTGTGTGTTCGTTCTTTGATTTGACGTCTTTTCACTATAAGTGATATTAGACGGGGGAGGGGGGGGGGGGAATAAAAAAAGTAAATAAAAAAAAATAAATAAAAAGATGAACAAAATGAAATGTAGAACGATAGTTGGACGGGTTGGATATGGGCAAAGGGAAGACAGAGGAAAAAGACAGTAGTAGGTGGGGAAACAGTAAAATGGAACGAGAACTTAACACTAACAATTAACTTCAACAACGTGAAGGGAAATTGTAACACTAAAACACAAACCGAATAAAGTTAAAGTAATGCATTAACAGGACTGTGAACTAATGATTCTGAAATTTTAACTAACAAAGATTGATCTGATGTAATTTTTTTGAAATGATTTTCAGAATACTTTTCTTGAGTAAACATTTTCGGTAAAAAAGAACGTAGCATTTTGCAGTAGAATAAACAGTGAAACAGTGTGAACTGTTCGCGCAAATACACTTGACATTTTTACAATATTTTGTTTTCAATGCGTTTAGCTGAATACGAAAACAAACAGCAACAATCGATCCCAAATGATACATGGAAGAATACTGCAATTTTTTACATACATTTTGAACGGTAAGTTTTATCATTTGTTGTGACACAAACTGTTCATTTGAATGTTCATGAAATCGAGTCCATGAGGCTGATTCGAGCAAGTTGCAAGCTTCTTTTACGGAGGTATGAACATTAATTTTATAGCATTATCAGAATTCTGGGCGCCTTGCTTAGCTTCTCTGTCAACTACTTCGTTGCCGTGAAGACCAACGTGAGAAGGCACCTCTGTACCTTTGACCCTTAAACGATGCATAAGATGATTTGCCTCAGTAATTAAATCAGGTCTTGTGTCGGCATCAAAAGACCGTAAGGCATATAATACAGATTTTGAATCAACAAAGAGAACTACTTTGAAAGACATGGGTTTAAGATTTACTAGATAATGCAATGCTTGATTAATAGCGACTAATTCGGCTGTAAAGATAGATATGTTTGCCCCAACGAAAAATGACTTTTTTATTTTAAATTTTGGAACATAAAATGCTGCTCCAGCACATTTATTTTCTAAGACTGATCCATCGGTAAAAATGTGAAGGTGGGTGCGGTATTTTTCATCGATGTGTTCTCATGCTGTGGATATCGAAATGTTGACGTTTTCAGATTTCTTAACGTCTGTATACTCAATATCAAAAGAGGCTTTTAGCATTTCCCATGTAGGGATAGGCGTTGTTGATGGTGTCTCAGCTATTTCATCCATATTTATATTAGACTGTTTGATCAAGTCAGATATGTAAGTTGCAACAGTCATTTGTGATGAAATGCTTTTTGCTCGCTTTGGAAAGTCAACATCAGACCTGATTTTAATTTCCTTACTCACAAAATTGTCCGTTTGTGAAGTAGTTCTAACTGCAAATTTTGCTGTCGCTAGCTCATGATAGTTGTTCAGAGGCAGAATTCCAGCAAATTTGTACGTTTCCAGATTAGAGGCATGAGTAGGGACACCTAGAGCAATTTTAATACTTTTGCAGTCTAAGCTTTGTATCTTCTTTAATAAATATTTTGGTGCACTGAAGAACACTTCTTTCGCATAGGATAATTTAGATCGTACAAGTGCTGTTGATAGATGAATTAGTATGTTCGTATCCATTCCCCAAGGTAACCGGCTTATTATCTTTAGAAAATTTAGGGCTTTTCTTGCTTTTGTTGAAATATAATCAAAATGGACATTCCAGTTTAATTTCGATGTCATAAAGACTCCCAGAAATTTTACAACCTGTTTGTAATGTAACACTTCACCAAGCAATCTGAAAGTAGGCAAGTTACTTAAAGTACCACCAGAATTAAATAGCATCATGTTAGTTTTTTCCGCTGACAACGACAGACCATTTTCTAACATATAGTTTCCAAGATTATCAAGATCAGATTGATACAATTTCCTAATGTAATTCTGTGCTCTCTGTGGGGTTGTCTTTTTTAAAGTAATATTCATCCAAATACAAATATCATCAGCGTACTGTGCCAAAACAACACGATTTGAGAGTGCTTTAGGAAGATCCTGTATAAGGATATTAAATAAAAGCGGGGCTATCACTGAACCTTGTGGAATTCCCATATCAAGATGTCGTGAAGTAGAATAACTAGTTCCCACTCTTGCCTGAATAGTTCTATTGGCTAAAAAAGACTTAACATAATCATACATTTTGCCAGATAAACCAATAGATTTCAGCTTGAACAATAAACGCGTATGCCAAACTTGATCGTAAGCTTTTTTCATATAAAAAAAAGTAGCTAAAAGACTTTTTCTGCGGGCAAACTGTTTCTTGATGTGAGTGGTAAGTTTAACCAGGTGCTCAACTGTAGATCTTCCTTTTCTAAAACCAGCCTGATTTACTGGAATAACGTTATTTTTATCACAGTAATGTACAAGTCTGTTTAATACCAATTTTTCCAATAGTTTGCTCGTATGGGACGTCAACGCAATAGGTCTGTAACTATTTTTATTGTTTTTAGGCTTTCCTGCTTTTAATACTGGTATAACAATAGACTTTTGCCATAATTGTGGTATAGTTCCACCAACCCAGTATTTCTGAAAAATTTTGTGTAATTAAATAATATAGTTTTCTGGAAGATGCTTAATCATTTCAGTTGAAATATTGACGTCTGTATATGTCATGGATCAAGAGTTTTACAAACGCCAGAGAGAGAAAGGTAGACACATGTAAAACAAGTATATGTCAACTCCTAGCAATAACAACAAAACAACAATAACGTAACTGATATTACTAGTAGCAATAATATATATATATATATATATATATATATATATATATATATATAATGTATATGTATCTATGTATACGTATATATCTACATATATATATGTGTGTGTATATATATGTATATGTGTATATATATATATATATATATGTATATATATATGTGTGTATATGTATATGTATATCATAGCACCACCACCACCTTCATGATCTCAACATTGGCATTATCATTGTCATCAGCATTGTCATTATTATCATTACTATCACCATCATCATCATCATCATCATCCCTTCCATCATCAACATCGTCATCGTTTTGTCGCTGTCGTCGTTGTCGTCATCATTATAGTCATGATGATGATAATGGTGATGATGACGTCGACGACGACGACGACGATGATGCTGGAAGGGATGATGATGATATGACAATGTTCATCATCATCATCATCATCATCATCATCATCAAAAAACAAAAAAAACAAAAACGAGACTCCAAGACAGATGATAATATACCTGTGTCCAATCAAACCTGAACTTCCAGACATCGACCTATGCGGTCGCATCTTTTTTCTTTCTTTCTTTATAATAAGTAGATTTGTGCACGTAACAGCCATATCTGCTGGACTATTAGTCCACACACTTGTTATGTCATACTAGATGCCCAACAGGTTCATTTTTGGCAACTGTTAGTTTATTTATTCATTTATTTGTTTATTTCCGGTTACGTTTTGGCGCATCATGGACTTCCATTACGACCACACCGAAACTACCTACCTGTCTTATACACACTGCTCAACAGGTTCCTAGCTATAATTAATTCGTTTATTTGATGATTTATTTATCTGTCTAAGTGCAGGTAGATCTTGGCGCGTGGTCGGCTTTGACTATGATCACTTCTACCAGACTGTCCACCTGTTCTCCGTTTGTCGGATGTTTAATAGGTCCACCACACTTTTGGCTGTTGTTAGAGGAAGGATTTACTTATTTCTTGTTTTGTTCGTTTATTCATTTGTTATTTCTTTACATCTACATTTTTGGCACAACGACCACACGTGGTATTGCGCAGGGT
>CM060307.1:62374652-62377152 GCA_030674185.1 Monoplex corrugatus
TGAGCTGGGCTCTTCTGAGCAGGGTGTGAATGCTAGTCATTCCGACCTGATCGAGGACATCTGTGTCAGGTATTCTATCCTTCCAGGTGATCTTCAGGAGCTGTCTGAGGGAGTTGATGTGGAATCGGTTGAGTTTCTTGGCATGGCGCTCGTATACGGTCCATGTCTCACAGGCATACAGAAGGATTGGCAGAACGGCTGCCTTGTATACCTTCAGCTTGGTGGACAGTTTGATACCTCTCCTGTCCCATACCGATATCCTGAGGCGTCCGAAAGCTGAACTTGCTTTGGCAATGCGTGTGTCTACCTCAGTGTCTATGTTCACTGATCTTGAGATCGTGCTTCCGAGGTATGTAAAATTGTCCACAGCTTTCAGGGTTTCTCCCTTGACAGTGATGCTTGGTTCTGAGCACCGCCGTTGTGGTGCAGGCTGAAACATGACTTCGGTCTTCTTTGTACTGATGGTGAGTCCGAAGTTTGTGCAGGATGATGCGAATCGATCCATGCTCTGCTGCATTTTGCTTCAGTGGTGGCGTTCAGAGCGCAGTCATCGGCGAACAGAAGGTCGCGGACCCAGTATTTTTCAACCTTGGTGTTCGCCTGAAGCCTGAGGGCATTGAGGAGTCTTCCGTCTGTCCTGTATCTGAAGCCAATGCATGTGTCATGGTCGTCATAGAATGCGTCCGAGAACATGGCCGTAAACATCATACTGAACAGTGTTGGCGCCAGTACACAGTGTAATATAGAACATTTTATCACAATGGATTTGTCATGTGAAATCCGGGCTGCTCTTTCAGGGAAGGGCATGTCACCACAATCTGCGCCACCCATTTATTTTCCTCTTCTGTTTTTCCTGTTTGTCTTTAAACATGACATTTTGACAACTGGTTAGTTTGCAACTCTTTGATACCTGTTCGTTCAATTGGTTAAAGCGCTATACTGATAACGCCGATGTCTTGCCGGCCACAATTTAAAAATGTACTATAAAAGTGTTTCTGTCATGGTGGCCCCACCACAAACAAACCAAGTACTAACTTGCCAACTAACCAACCAATCACTCAGTCAAACAAGCAAAGAAACAAGCACCAGTCAATCAGCCAAAGAAAGAAAGAAAGAAAGAAAGAAAGAAAGAAAGAAAGAAACAAACAAACATATAAGAAGCTCAAAGAAAGCCAAAGAGAACAGAAAAGAAAAGCTGGTCATCGTCCATGTTTATGCTTCAATATTAAGATTGGTGATGTCATCAACACAGTTTTCCTTAGGTCTTGTTCCCCTGCCCCATTTCAAGACTTCTTTTTCCTGTTGGAGTATCTGTGTACATGTATGTTTGAAGCGGTTATAGCCCTGATATTGCTCTACACAGCCGGCTAGGCTTTAAACAGAAATAACAGTAAGACCTTGCCAGCGCATGGATGTTTTTTTCGCAGTACCTCAAGGTGTCTACCAGAACACCCACTGGCAGATTAAATGTGGGTAGAGTGCATCCATGGACAGCAAAGAAAACAAACGAGACAATCTTGATGGAGGCAGACACAAGTAGATCACTCATAAGGAAGATTAGGAAAAGACAAGCAACATTTGTAGGCCATTTTATGAGGAAGGGGGGATTTGGAGCACCTGGTCACAACGGGAAAGCTGGAGGGAAAGAGAGCACCAGGTAGACCCAGGGAGAAAATGCTAGACGGACTTGCGGAGTGGCTGAAGACGAGGAGGGTGGAGGAGATGCTTGGGGCAACAAGACATAGAGACAGATGGAAGTCCATGATCGCCAACGCCATGCGGCAAGGCACCTGATGATGAGTACATCATGGAACTGTCCAGTGCGATAAATCCCTCTTGAACCATCTCCGAACTCTAAACGTTTTATTCATCCTCTTACTTACTTTAAAATTCACTTAGTTACTTACTTACTTACTTACCTGCTTACTTACTTACTTACTTTCTTACTTACTTACTTACTTACGACTTGTCGATTCACCCGTATGTGTTCGATGAAGTCTTACGTACGTTTTCTTAGGATTGATGATTGGGTACATGCTGTAGGGAGGTGAGATATGCGGAAGCAATTTTAGGTAATTTAGCCTGTTTTTATTCATGTTTTGGTGTCTTTATGTATGCTTATATTTGTATTCAGGTGTGTTTTTTAAATCTCCCCTATGCAATAAATTGGACGGAGTGGTCAACGCCGGGGCATGTCCTTAGATAATGTGCGCGAATGCATTGATATGTGTGCTTAATTTTCTTTTTTTTTTCTTGTTGAAGTTTTGAAGCGGTTATAGCCCTGATATGGCTTTACGCAGTCGGCTGGGCTTTAAACAACAGTAACAACAACAACAACTTACTTATTTATTTACTTACTCACTTACTTACTCACTCACTTACTTACTTACTTACCTATCATTTGGGCATTGGCTGGGGGAGGGGTGTTCTGTCATGTGAACACGATTTATACAGGATAGCTAGTTGTGTTGTGATTCAGACCTTTAATTATTCATTTATT
>CM060307.1:62382152-62402152 GCA_030674185.1 Monoplex corrugatus
CTATGAAATGCAAGGTGAGGGGTTGTTGGCGTCTGCAGGCCTGGATCATCTAACTTCTGCTCTCTATTTGTTGGTGGTGAGATTGTTAAGTTTTTCTGTCCGGTTGGTACCAAGCAATATAACGTAAATATCTATACTGTCATCTGCAGCGGACGAGAACAACACTCACCCATTGACGTCCCTTCAGGTAGTGCAGATTCCCCGTGGGGATGCCGGGGGTTCTTTCAGTATAAACAGTATCCCTACCTTCTGGAAATTCTTTGCCAGAAATTTCTTCTTTTCTGTCAGTCTCTTTTTCTCTGCTTTGTTCCTTTGCTTTATGTCATTTCTTCCTATCATTTTCTTCCTTGCTGGTCCATTCACCTATATGTGTTCGATAAAATCTTACGTAATTTCTCTTAGGATTAATAATTTGGTACATATATTCAGAGCATTTTTAGCTCTGAGATTGGGTACGTGTTTAAAGCTCATTTTTGGCTCTTGGGAAATGAGGTATGCGGAAGCAATTTTTGGTAACTTAGCCCTGGTTTCATATATGTTTTAACGTCTTTAGTTATGTGTAAATTTTGTATTCAGGGATTTTTTTTTATATCCCCTGTGTGATAATTGGACGAAGTGGTCAACACCAGGAGCATGTCCTTAGATTATGTGCACGAATGCATTGATATGTGTACTTGATTTTCTTTTCCCTTTTTTCCTGTTGAAATATTGTGTATGTTTTGAAACGGTTATAGCCCTGATATGGCCTTACGCAGTTATCTGGGCTTCAAACACACACACACACACACATACACACACACACACACACACAACACACACCCGCGCGCGCGCGCACTACACACACATGATATATACACACAGATACACACATGCACACACATACAACACACACACAATGCACACTCACATGATATATATATATATACACATATACACACACACACACACAAACACACACACATACGCATCACACACACACACACACACAACACACATACACACACACATACACACACACACATACACACACACACACACACACACACACACACACACACACACACACACACACACTAACAACAAGGTAGAGCAGTGCCTGGTCCTTCGACTGAACAGGATCCATACTCAATTCAGATTGACACTGTCACCAACCTGCCCCCTGCTGTCGAAGGACCAAGTAGCTCAAAGCATATTGTAGTGATGTCATTTCTGTCAGGCTGAGGGACAGGAAACCATGACCAGATGCAAGTGCCATTGATCACCAGGGTTAGCTATTGGCGCCAGTGGGGATAGAATGGGGGAGGGGGGCATATGTGCCAGTGGGAGATAGATTGGGGGAGGGGAGCTATTGTTTGTCTAATATGGGCCTGGCCATGTAGACGGCAAACAGAAGAAAAATGTGCTGTTGTAATTGTCGTATGTGTGTGTGTGTGTGTGTGTGTGTGTGTTGTGTGTGTGTGTGTGTGTGTGTGTGTGTGTGTGTGTGTGTGTGTGTGTGTGTGTTGTGTGTGTGTGTGTGTGTGTTGTGTGGCGTTAGTGGCTGTGTTTCTTGTTGTCTGTCTCTCTGTCTATCTGTCTGTCTGTCTGTCTGTCTCTCTTTCTCTCTGTTTATGCGTGTGTGTGTGAGTGTGTGTGTGTGTGCTTCTCTCTCTCTCTCTGTCTCTCTCTCCCTGTCTCTCTCTGTCTCTGTCTCTCTGTCTCTGTCTCTCTGTCTCTGTGTCTCTGTGTCTCTGTCTCTGTGTCTCTGTCTCTCTCTCTTTAAAAATTCAGTTTAAATGTCAATTAACCCTCGGATAGTTTTTAGAGTTTGTTTCTGTTTATAACTTTATTAGGATTATATGTGATCACTGAAACTGTTTTTATTGCTTTTTTCGTGAAATGGTTGGTAATTTTTCGGCTCTAACCAGCTTCTGCCCTGAGTTGAGTCCTATGGGCTCATTGGGAAGACTAGGACCACAGTCGAGTCTCGTCACTTTACGGATGCGTAGTTGATGTTGTTGTTTAAATGTTCTGACCATAAATGTTCTGACCAACACTGCATGTGTCGTATCTCTTGGGCCTGATTGACGCCAGGATATATTATGATAACAAGCATAGAGGACAGCCTTGTCACGTAGTTTCAATCTTAAGTGGAATTCCATAGCACCATGATATCATCCTCATCGTCATCAGCATCACAGCATTGTAAAAAAAACCCAACAACAACAGCAAAACTACCAGTTTCTGTGGCCATTAAGGTGGCGTTGAAAATGAACACAAAAAAACAAAACAAAACAAAAAAACCACGAAAGTAATCTTCCTAAGTGCGACGATCCTTAAATAACGAAAAAACAAACAAAAAAAAAAAACACCCCAAAACAACAACAAAACCTACGAGAAGACAGACTTCCCTAGAATTAGGTGAGGAGGTTACATTTGGTAAATGCTGCTGCTACCTTATGTTTGTGTGGCTCATTTTACATATGCCTAGACGCCCCTGTCCTCTTGTTATCCCAGCTAGCAGGTCTGAGGAGTTTGATTAACCCTTTGACTCCCGCACCCTGTCCACCAGCATCCTGCATTACTAACCATGGTAGCAAAGCAAAAACAATTCTTTGACTTCCTCACCCTATCCACCAGCTTTCTGCAGGAAGTTGGTGGATGGAGTGAGGAAGTCAAAGAATTAAGTTTTTGCAATTGGTAGATAGGATGCGGGATGTCAAAGGGTTAATACAAAATGAAATGATCGTCGCCAGGTTTGGGAGTATAAGGGCTTCCTTATGGCAAAGCACTGTAAGAGGGTCACCTAGGACCTTATGTGATACCTCGGATCTCATCGTGTACTTTTTCGTTTATTATGTATTTATTTTGTTTATTGTTTATTTTCATTTTTATTTCACTTTTATGTTCACAGCGCTGTTATCTCCCTCAAATGTTGTCTGTTTTTTCTGTTGTTTGAGACTAGACCGTTAATTCTGTTGAGCGAAGGTGGTTTTTGTTTGTTTGTCTGTCCTTCTGTTTTTCTGTATGTTTGCTTAGACACCTTTAGTGGCACATTAGCTTAGGTATTAGAGCACAATGCTCACATCACAAAGGTTGTGGTAGTCCAGGTGTGGCAACAGTGCAGCAGATGATGCTTGACTTACAGAAATTACAATGACTTTCAGGCAAGGCAGCAGTTCCTCTCTTTGTGGCTCCCTCTGTCACACCCTGGCGATACAAGCTGAAGAGCGGGGATACCGGGCCTCCTCATAACCCTTCCATCCGCCTCGTCACCTACGACCGCGACACAGGACGTCACCTGAACATTGAGCAGCTGAGATTGGACCTGCCTGCCTCCAACGCCGAGGGCATTGCCAACTTCACCCTGCTCTACTCGTTTACTGAGGTGATCTCTCTTGTTCATTTTGCTGGTTCGCTTGTTTGTGTGTTTTACCTGTCCACCAATTGCAAAAGCTTAACCCTTTGACTCCCTCACCCTATCAACCAGCTTTCTTCCAGGAAGTTGGTGGATAGGGTGAGGGAGTCAAGGGGTTAAGTTTTTGCTTTGCGAGCATGGTTGACAATGATAGATGCTGGTACACAGGATGTGGGAGTCAAACGGTTAATGGGAGATTGTTTCATATTGCTTACACACAGACCTTCTTCTCTGGTCTCTTTGAAATGATCTCCCTTTTCTTGAAGGAAAAAAGATTAAAAAATTAACGGAGGAAAAAAATCCACATGTAATACTTCTGTCTTCAGTACCAGAAACACAGCTTGTTAGAAGTCTACAAAGAACAAAGAACACATACTGTATAATTATACATTTTACAACGTTCCATATCGACCTTCTCCCTCATTCCACCACGTCCTTTCCGCCCCTGGTCCTTCGCATCACTGCAAACGTTTGTCCCAGTCATCAGTATATCTCTGTGGAAGATTACCTCCAACTATGTAATATAGTGACCACCCCTAAGCCAGCGGATGGCAGGTGGTGGATGGTAGTCGTCCTTGAGATAGAAAGTTTAAATGCAAAATAAACCAGGCTATGGTTTCTTTCAGGATGAGGTATGGCGGCTCTTGGCATAATCACGACCAGAATATGGTTTCTGTCAGGATTGAGTGATGTAGCTCTTGGCATGGTCACATCTGGAAAATACCTTTATGTCCTATGACTGGAGCAGTCAGACGGATAAGGGTCGCCTACTGTCCTAACCTCCTGTGCTCACAGGGTGTTTTTTCGGCTGTGAGCTTTGGATGGGGTAACCCCTAAAAGGCCTAGTGAACCTAGAGGGTCGAAGTCAGAGGTACTGGGGTAGTACCATGCAGTATGACACAAATGCCAACACGGTCATCTACATCAGATGGGAATATTCATTCATATTCATATTCTTTTCTGTTTGTCACAGTGAATTTACCATGTGAAACTCAGGCTGCTGTCACTGGTGAGAGTGCGTTTGCGTTTCTGCAGAGCAGCGCCACCCATTTTTGTTTTTAACCCAGACTTCACAAAGGCAAGAATGATAACTGGCCTTCAAGGGGAGGGACATGGGAAATCAATCCATCTCTCCAATGTTTTATACCAGGGCAGCCAGGCGAATACCCTGCTCTTCACGATTTTCAATTGCCATGGGATCTTTAGCGTGTGCAGGCCAGAAGGCACACGGGTACGACTTGTTTTTCGTCCCTTTCGAAGGACTAGACGTTCAGTTTGATTTTCCGGTCAAATTGAGGAGAAAAGTCGAGGTCTCAACGGGGGAATGAATCTTGGAACCTCGAGTTAAGTTATTGGCAGGAGAACGTCTGAGCGCTCCCCCTTTCATGTCCTTCGAAGTGTAGATGCGCTAGGCTCTGCGCCTCGGCAGGATCAGGTACTAAAGTCCCTCCTGTCCATCTTGTCCAGCCAGCGGACGTGGGATGAAAACCACTGACAGCTCCTGACCACCAAGTTTTTTGGGGCCAGCAGGAAGTAGAAAAACAAACAAACAAACAAACAAACAAACAAACAAAAACAACAACCCCGGCCACATTCATCGCCAGATGTGACCTGACCTCGAAGAGGCGAAGAAAGAAGAATCACTGTAGCACGCATGCCATGCACACGCTTGTAATCATAGCTAATGATATAATTGTGCACAATGCTATAATTGAATGTGCATAATGCTATAATTGTATTATTTGATGATGTCCACAGCACTACAAGGTGCCAGATATCAGTGCAGATTCCCTGCAGAAGTTGGTGACCCGGATGGAGTCTGACACAGAAGGTGACAAACTGCTGGACGATTATTTCTGGTGAGTTCTGATTATTCAGAGGGTGAGACGTGATAGTATTATTGGAAGGACATTCGCTCTCGGAAAAAAAAATAAACAATTGACATTGTTTCTGTTTTATTGTTCATTATACCATTGGCATGGAGATCAGTAACGATACAAAGATATACCTCACCTGTATGTTCTGGACCAGCCTTTGTATGGTACCCCAGGTGTGTTTCAAGGCCTTGAGGTCTCCTCCTGCTGTTCATCATAAGGTATTCTTGGATCTTCCTGTCTTGCATTTTCTTTCTGGTGTCCATCGAAGGGCAGTCCAGGTTATGTTAACCTTCTCTCTCGATGACTTACCCAGTCCGTCATCTCTCTTTGGATGACTTACCCAGTCCGTCATCTCTCTTCGGATGACTTGCTCAGTCCATCATCTCTCTTTGGATGACTTGCTCAGTCCATCATCTCTCTTTGGATGACTTGCCCAGTCCATCATCTCTCTTTGGATGACTTGCCAGTCCATCATCTCTCTTTGGATGACTTGCCCAGTCCATCATCATCGTCTTTTCATGACGATGAATACTTTCACTATCTCGCCCTATCCATTCCACAGTAAGCCAGTGGACAGGTTATAGAGTGACAAGGTTAAAGACGATCGGAAGTGCTTGCCGAAAGGATGGATGATCACATTCATACCCTGAGTCTTCTCTTTTCTTTTTAGCGTACCGATAAGTTGGTGTGTGTGTGTGTGTGTGTGTGTGTGTGTGTGTGTGTGTGTGTGTGTGTGTGTGTGTGTGTGTGTGTGTGTGTGTGTCTGTGTATGTTGTTTTGTGTACACTGTGCGGACTGTATGTTGCTGCACAGTCTGCATACTCCCATTTTCGGTGGTCGTGTATGCTGGGTGTTTGCATGTTTCCATCAGCCACAGGACATCGACATGTACACTTACATGGTTTACAGGAACTTGAACGTGCATAATTTATATTCTACGTGTCTGCGTATGCACACAAAGGAGGTTTAGGTACAAGCAGGTCTGCACACATGTTGACCTGGGAAATCGGAACAATCTCCACTCTTTACCCATCAGACGGGAGTTTTACCCTTTACCCATGAGGCGGGAGTTCTATCCTTTACCCACCATGCGGGAGCTCTACCTGTACCCATCAAGCGGGAGTACTCAGGCAGGATCAGCGCCCGACTATCCACCCAGAAGTGTCTTGTCTTACTCGCTTGACTATTGCTGCCATCATACCCTAGCTTGAACGCATCTCCTTAATCCACGCAGCAATAAATGAATACCTGTCGCTCTTTTAGAGTTTGGGGAAAGCCAAACAGCGAGATGGGCACCGTATTTATATTAGCTGGCCCTGACAGAAGTTGAGATCTCTTAACATCTTTCTTTCCCAGTAGTAAGAAACTCCGGGGAGAGCTGGACAGCAGAAGGTCCACAGAGGAGAAACCTGCTGCTGTCCAGTTCAAGTTGTTTTCTTTCTTTGTTCACCGTCTACGTTAGACAGGCCACATCTGATGATGAGCGTGGCCGTTATCCAGTTCCTATCGGCTGCCATGGAAATTTGTGGTCAAAAAGTTATGTTCCCCTTCCCCCTCGCGTCCCCTAGTGTGACAAGATGGACAGACAGTACCTCCTGTAGCTGAAGGTGGATTCGGTTGAGGCACAAGACCCGACTGGGCTCTACCCTGAATGGGCGAGCGCCCTTCTTTATAGGGGTAGATGACCGTGTAGACATGTATGTTATTTTGCATTGGTACCATAGTTTGTTAGAAGGCGCTTGTAGGCCTGGTACCTCTGATTTCTGCTCTCTGGTCTGGTTATGGGGAGGTGTAAATTTATTTTATCTCTGACTAACAATAATGTTGTGTCATGCAATGCAATGCAATAAGATGTGATTTAATGTTGTTTTGTTTAGTAGAACACTACGTAATGCAGTGTAGACAACGAAAATCAAACGTGGTGTGTGTGTGTGTGCGCGCGTGCGCGCGCGCGCGTGTGTGTGTGTGTGTGCGCGCGTGCATGTGTGCAGATGTGTGTGATATTTCAACAACTGGCAGTCAGTTTGGATTCAGCGGTCTTCAGTTTGAATGTGAAGTATTCATTATTGTTAGCAAGCATAGCATTCAAATTCTCCGGTGTGTGACCACGCATGGGACATAACTCGTGTGTACGTGTATGCGCGAGATTCTTACACAATTACTGTTCTTTGAATCGGACCTTCGTCAGCAGTAAGGTCACCTACACAGGCTACTAATAGCAGAATGCTTGCTCAGAATAGAACCAGTGAAAAGTAGACGTAATTAGTTCGATTCAATTCGTGTTGTTGTTTTAGTACCACCAACCACTAAGGGCCATAGTTCTAAACATATACAGACACATACATGTTTTCAAAGGCATGTGGACAATAATAGTAAGGACAGACAATTATCATATTGCAAAGTTGTGCAGTATGGAGACACTGCAGCGATGTACACCTTTATGGGGAGAGCAAACGAATTTCACATCTTAAACCTATTGTTGCAAAACAAGCTAACAAAAATTGTAATATTTTCAAAATTTCGCCAACACAGAATTTTGGCATGGGCTTAGAAAATATGATGTGTTTACTGTTGTTGTCAGAGTAGCAGTAGCGTAGTAGTAGTAGTAGTAGTAGTAGTAGTAGTGATAGTAGTAGTGCTAGTAGTAATGATGATGATGACGATGGAGTCTTATGTTGATCCGACGGACGATTTAGTGTACTTGTCTTTTATTAGCTCGTATGGATCTTGTGTGTGATACAAAACTGATTCTACAGGCATACATTCTTCCAGAAGTGCCGCATGGAAAGGGGTCCTGCGACCTTGTCCTGCGACCTTGAGTTCTGTTTTGCAGGTCCCTCTTCTGTTGGATAGGAGCTCAGTTCAAATGTGACTATGCCTTGAGTGCACTGCTGTCGCCAGTTGGTCTGTTAGGGGCAATGTCTTCCTAGCAGGTGATGTTGATGCTATAGCTGATTAGGTGTAAAGTGTCTTTGTGCAGCATTAAGGGTCTACCATAGTCTCGGTATCCTTGCTTCAGCTCTCCATGCAAACATCGTTGAATCTGTGTACAGTCTTGGTGTTCTGGTTTTTGATGACAATCAGAAAAGGTGAAGCGTCAGAAACACAACACCAACTCCCAATTACCACAATACCCAAGGACTAAGGATGATGCTGATGATAATGATGATGATTATGACCAAAAAACTATGACAGTGATGATGATGATGGTGATGATGATGATGATGATGATGGTGGTGGTGGTGGTGGTGGTGGTGGTGGTGGTGGTGATGATGATGATGATGATGATAACAATAATAATAATTACAATATTTATATAGCGCAAAATCTTGATAAAATCAAATCTAAGCGCTGAAACAGACACACACGCACGCACGCACGCACGCACGCACGCACGTACGCACGCACACGCACGCACACACACACACACACACACACACACACACACACACACACACACACACACGCATGGCTATAAATGGGAGAAAGAATAAAAGCAAATGATGATGACGATGACGATGATGATGGTGATGGCTGCTGCAGGTTCGCCACAGCAGGAGCGGATCAAGGCAGCAGGACGTGTGACGAAACATGCAAAGGTCGTATTCTCTGTGGCTTCAAACATTACGACTACGATACATTCGACGCATGTGTGGAAGAACACGTCAGTTCCGCTTCCTCCCTGTATCTCAGCATGTCCCGTGCAGCGCTACTGGCTTTCTTGATGATGATTGGACTGAAGTTGTCTGTGTGAACTTGTGTGAATATTTTGAGTCATTTCTCGATTTACATTCTCTTAAAAACAAAAGATCACTTTCATTTCCCATAGTTTACACGGAACTACATAAGGCACGATATGCGATATGTCCATTTTGACTAGGATGTGCATAATTTGCCTACACATTTTGAGGGTTTTTTGTTTTTTTGTTTTTTCGTTCCATTCTCTTAGAATAGATGACGTAAATTAAAACTGCGAAAGAAATGACTTCTGAGCTGACTCTTTTAAAGAAAAGGAAAAGGATAATTTTTAAAAAGTCAGAAAATCTTGTACTCTACCTTTTTGAAACATGTTTCTGAAATGTGTTTTCTTTTTATGATGCACAAGTGGGAAAAACACATTGAAGATTTATAGAAGAAACAATATACAACCATCAAGCAACTCAGAATAATATATTTAAAACGTGCTATCAGAAACAATGTACAAAAACATTCTGTAAATGGGATCAGCGCATAAGGAATTTTCATCAGAAACAGGTAAGAACACCATGCTGTTGTCACTTCACTTCTTCATATTAAAACATTAGGTGGTTTAACATATTTGGCTTTTTCCCCCACTGTTGGCACTTTTTTGTTGTTTGTCAAATAAAAGAATATCAGAATGACAGAATATCAAAATGGCAGAATATCAAAATGACAGAATATCTCTTGGAAACAGTTGACATCACAGTCTGTGCTTCTGATGTCACTTGGGGAAAAATACAAAGAGGATTGTTTAAAACAGCAGCTTTACTACTTCTGGAAATCGTTTTCATTACATTTTGTATCTTTTTGGTGATTTTCTTTGTCTCAGATGCTTTTCGTGATTTTATTGGCCTCTGTTTGAAATTTTGTGCCCAGTTAGTTGTCTGAGATGTGACCTCACTTGTTCATGGTAAAGATGGTGTCAAAAAACATGAAAGATGCCGAAAAAAAGAAATGGAGCAACACACACACACACACACACACACACACACACACACACACACACACACACACACACACACACACACCACACACACACACACACATACACACACATACACACACACACACTCCTCTCTCCTTCTCTCTGTTTCTCTCACTCTCTCACACACACCCACGCTTACGCACACATACTCTTTATCTTTCATGCACGCGCGTTCTTAAACAGACACGCAGACAAACTCAGACACACACATACATACACACACACACACACACATACACACACACACACACACACACACACACACACACACACACACACACACACACACACACACACAAAACACACTGTCTCACGCAATCACACACAGACACACACATACACCACACACACACACACACACACGAACACACACGCGCGCGCTCGCACACACACACACACACACACACAAAACACACACACATACACATACACACACACTCACATACACACACTCACACACACACACACACACACACACCACGAACACACACGCGCGCGCGCTCGCACACACACACACACACACACACATACACACACACTCACATACCCACACTCACACACACACACATCAATTCATCCACCCACACACCAATACAACACACACACACACACACACACACACACACACACACACACACACACACACACACACACACACCCCACACACACACACACACACACACACACACACACACACACACACACACAACACACAAAAACATACATCAGAAAACATACATACACACACATACGCATACATATACACATACATGCACACACATACGCATACACATATACACATACACATATGTTTGATTGTTGTAAACTTGTGTGTTTTTTACTGTCTTCGTGAGAAGCGTTTAACCAGATACATGGACTTTTTCATTTCAATTTGTGGACCCAATTGATTACAATACCTGACTTAAGTTTTGTCCATTCCGATGTATTTAATACAGAGGGGTTTAACTTAGTCCACTGAACTATTTTCATTTAAATTCAGTTTGGTGATTTGATGAGTATGCTTGGTCGTTGAAATGGTTATTAATTTGGTTTTAAAACGGAATGTCTGGTAGTGAATACGTTTCATTGTTTTGGTCTCAATATCTTTTTTGTATTAGAATAATTTGTATGATTTCAGTTCATTGAGACCCTCCCCCTCCCTTCCCATAAATCCCTGCACACACCAGAAGCTAAAATATTGGCAAAATGTTTGCTATACATGTACCTTCATACTAAGACTAGTCGATGCTCAGTTGCTGCTTTTTTGTGAATGCATAGATTTTATGCGTAGACATTGTATTGCGTATACGTGTATGGGTGCACAGGATTCTGTCTCGATAATTTTGAATCTAGTTTACTGGGCAGGCAAAGTATACTTACTTTCTTACTGCGTATTATGCTGTTGGCATAGGGCAGCAACGGAAGTTCTCCAATTCTGTCTCTGTTTTGCACCAGCTTCTTTTTATTATAGTATCCCAAATGTGTTTCATGGCCTTAACGTCTCATATCATTTGTGGCCATTTGTTCTTGGGTGTTTCTTTCTTACGCCTTCCTTCTGATATCTAGTGAAGGCAGTCCGAGCGATGTTATCCAGCTACATTGAAGCTTAGAGCTTGTTCAAGAAGGATTCATCGTGATAGATTATTGATCATTCGAAATAATCCGCATGTGATGACTCTGAAGAAACTGAAACACAAACCTGGTTATTATCGTCCGTGAAATTTATTGTGTAGACATGTATACTCTGCACGTGCTGTATCAGAGCAGGCATTATTGAACGTCATCAACTAACTCGAAAGAAGCAGTGCAGGGTCTGTTCTGGTAGGTGGGCTGATGGCGACTAGACTGCTGAAAGGTCTCTGACGCAATGAAGGTAGTTTTGGTGGGTGTTGGGGCGTCAGAATGAGCGGCGTGAGGCTAGTTTCACTGAAGCTAGTCTGAAGGATGCCACACCAAGCAAGCAAGCAAGCAAGCAAGCAAGCAAGCAAGCAAGCAAGCAAAAAGCCAAGCAACCAACCAACCAATCAGCAAGCTAACCAATCAACCGAAATCAATCAACCAATCAATACGGTGAAATTGTTTGTGTAATAGATGTTGATGCTGTCTTCAATCTTGTTTTTGCTGATTTTTTTTTATGATGAGATCCAATGCAGATTCTTGTTTTCTTTATTCTGTCCTGTTAATTTTTGTTTTTACTCATTTTGAGACTCCCAGTACTGAAACTGCAGCAGACATTTGACCGAAGACCGGTAGTAATACACCAATAAATCTCACACGCTAAGGAGGACATCAAGACTTGACACGCGTAGACGTGCTAGCTGACGACTGGCACGACCATGATTATTTTGGATCTTCTCCTCACATGGAGTATGTGCATATGGAATTTACTCCGAACACGGAGACGCCATTTTGAGGAACTGAGATTGAAAATGGCAGTTAGACTGTGTCCTCCAAAACAAAAGGAATTTCCTGTTGATGACACGAAAGAGTGCTAAGGAAACTATGATGAATAAAACACATGTCCATTCACCAAGAGTACACAATTCAATTTTTACACTCTGAAAATATATTTTCCATTACTGCGCGGTCTCTTTTAATCGGACGCAAAGGGATTTTCCATACTTTTTGCTTGCTTTTGTTGTGTCTTCACTTCCAGTGTATACTGAATAAGTAAATAAATGAAAACAAAGAATACACTGAATCCCTCGTGTCTGTGTGTCTGACTATTTGTCTGTCTGTTTAAAGTGTCCCTCAGCTCAGGAAGTACAGGGCCAGTGTCGAATGAATTTTGGTAAAGAAATATATATTAACTGTTCTTCTTCTACTTATAGAATTTTGGTAAAGAAATATATATAACCATGCTTCTTAAATGTATAGAATTTTGGTAAAGAAATATATATTAACCATGCTTCTTCTATGTATAGAATTTTGGTAAAGAAATATATATTAACCATGCTTCTTCTATTTTAGAATTTTGGTAAAGAAATATATATTAACCATGCTTCTTCTATGTATAGAATTTTGGTAAAGAAATATATATTAACCATGCTTCTTCTATGTATGGCGCTGTTCTCCAAACTCATTTGGATTCACTGCACATCACATATAATCAGGCTTTATAGTGGAGCACCGTGAACTCAAACTAACCACACTCCTGTTTTGTTGCCTAGTCTGCATCTTCGGTGTGCACATGTGCTGGGTGTGTTCATGTTTTTATGAGCTGTCGGGCACTGACATGATTTACAGGATTTCTAATGTGTATATTTGATGTTCTAACATGCGTATACGTTTATAAGGGTTTTAGACACTAGCACGTCTGCACACACTTTGACCTGCTAGATCGAGAACAATCTCCACCCTTTACCCTCCAGACGAAGGACAGAGATATGCAGAACGATTGAACCGAAGACCTTTCGATTGGAAGTCTGACGTTTACCCACTTGATTACCACGTCAATACGTTGGGTAGGAAGTGGGTTTTTTTTGGAAAAACGAGATAGGGGTGAGCGAAAGCAAAACAGCAAGTTGTCACCCCACAAATGCATCAACTTCTCTCTCTTCATTTTTATTGTAGTTTCGATTTCCTTAGTATTGATTTTCTGGAAATCTTAAGGAGTTAGAACCAAAAAATAAACACAAGACAGGAAACCAGAGAGCACATGCAAAGGTTTGCGTAGACAGCATAGAATTCATTAACCTTTAAACGGCCGAAATAACAGCACTGTTAAATATCTCTTCATATTCTTCACGAAAGTGCAGGGCGCATACATGGCTAGCAGTAAACGTTACTGACATTTTAACATATCCTCCATACATTAGAACGTAGATTTCTTGGTCATCCATGTTTCAGTATCTCGAATGCACATCGTTCAGTATGTTTGAGTTATTTAAATCCATCAGCTTCATTACAATAGACGTTATCGTAAGATGTTGCAACCACCAAAGGAATTTCTTGTTTTAAAGCGGTACAATACAATAACATCACCAAAGTATAGCAACATGATTCGGGCGTTCAGCCAAGTCTTCTACAGGCAAACAAAGTATACAAGACACAATGCAGACAACGCCTTCCTTCTCAGTAGCAGGACACCGGAAATGAGAGTACCGGAAACCGGAAATGACGGCTTCTAACAACCGGTTGAAATGCATCGCCTTTACTGTGTAACAGGCTATTGCTTTTTTACATTGTGCTGCCACCTGATGAGTACAGTATCCTTTGTTAACATTTGATAGTCCTCATAGACCTTACCAGAGTTTAGAGTTCTACACAGGCACACAGAGTCTGCCACAGTGCCTGATTGTAGTTGGCAGATATGACTGGACGTCATGTTTGAAGCCGCCCGAGGAATCTCTCTCTCTCTCTCTCTCTCTCTCTCTCTCTCTCTCTCTCTCTCTCTCTGTGTGTGTGTGCTCCTAGTCCACCCAGCTGTGAATGGGTACCTAACCCTGTTAACAGCTGGTGAAGGTAAAACAGCAAGAGAAAGGAGAAGGACACCTTGATTATGCTGGCCCCGAAAAAACAAAGTGACAGCGAATGTTCAAGCATATAGGAACCAGAATAACAAAAAATAGCATCAGAGTGCATTTTTGATAAAACAAGACGAGACAGGCACACATTTTTAGACATCTAGTCTTTCTCAATGGCATACAAAAAAAAAAAAAAAAAAAGAATAAGAAAAAAACGAAAGAAAAAAAAAAAAAGAATAAATGCACAAAACATAATGGAAAAGACTGTTTCCTGAAAATTGTAAGTCTTAAACACCTTGCTCTCTACGACATCAATGTTACTGACAATCTTGGCCGTTTTTCCAAATCAAGTTTCATGTTCCACATATTGACAAGTTTCACATCTCTGTATAATTTCTGCTACTCCATTTTGTGTTGGTCTCCTACCAGTCATTGTTTCAGCCAGTAAAAGAAAAGTAGTTAAGTGTACGAAGCCTTGAACCCAGGGCAGCAGGACTCCTTCCCATGCAGTACGTGCGAAAATGCATGGGCCTCAAGGATCGGTCATCTGTCCCACATGAAGACACCACGCCAGGGGATGAAGACCAGCATGCCTGCTTATCCATCGGATCAACTGGAGAGTCCTTTATCATCATCGTCGTCGTCGTCATCATCATCATTATCGTCGTCGTCGTCATTGTCATCATCGTCATCATGACCATTATCATCATTATCGTCGTTGTCGTCAACATCATCATCATCATCATCATCATCATCATCATCATCATCATCATCATCGTCGTCGTCGTCGTCGTCGTCGTCGTCGTCATTGTCATCATCGTCATCATGATCATGATCATCATCATCGTCGTCGTAGTCGTCGTCATCAACATCAGCATCAGCATCATCACCACTATCATCCTCATCCTCATCATGTTTGTGGGCATATGGCGTGCTGGTGGAAGGCCGAGGATACACGAGTCTGCCGGTGCTTTAAAGGCAGAAAGAACTGGAACAGGCCTCATGAAACACAGCGAAGAAGGCCGGGTGATACGTGAAAACAGATCTCACGATATCTCAGGAAGCAATTTCCCCTTGCCATGCCCGGCCACCGGGTTATATGCCTTCTGCGTGATCAAGCTTCATGATCAAGCCATAGTAGAAATAGCCTCACATGGCACGTTTCGGCACTATGACATTACGAATGAAATCAAAACGACAAATCGATTCTTTCCTTCGTACTGATTGTGGACAGATTTGTTTTTTTTTTTTAGTGTTTGCGACATTAGAACTCGTTAGAAGTATAGGCAGCTGCATTCTGGATAAATCCTAAAACACGTTAGAATCACTGGAACCTATAGACAGCAGCAACAACGCACACACATGGACGGACACAAAGACGACAACAACAATAACAACAGCAGCAGCAACAATTACAACAACAACGCACACACAGACACAACAGCAACAAGAACAACAAGAACAAGAACAACAACAGAGATTTACATTTCACCCGTGTGGCAATGACAAACCCATGTGAAGATCCAGCAATGTCCACACACATAGTTTGTGATGAGGACGTGGGTCTGTTATCATCCACTGGCCACAAGTCCAGTCTGTACAACAGGAATGACATATCTCTTTGGCCAGATTAAGTGAATATGTATAGAAGGAATAGGCCATGGCGCTACTTGTGCAGACACGTGACTCTTCAGCACATATTCCTGTCTGATCTCTTCTTACTGTGTCTCACAATTTTCCCCCATCTTGTCTCTAATCCTTTTCCAGTCCCTGTCTCATCCCTTCCCGCTTTTTCTCCAAGTCCTTCCTTCCTCGTGTTCCATCCCTTTCTACTTTTTGTCCTATGTCTTCCCACTCCCTGTGCAACATCCCTTGCTACTCCATGTCTCATACCTTCCCACACCCTGTTTCATCCCTTCCTACTCTTTGTCCCATTCCTCCCTATTCCCCCATCCCATTCCTTCCTACTCTTTGTCCCATCCCTTCCCGCTTCCTGTGCCGCATCCCTTACCACTGTGTGTCTCGTTCCTCCTCACTCTCTGTCCCATCTCTTTTTACATCCTGTCTTGTCCATTTCCACAGTCCCTGTCCCGTCCTTTCACAATTCCTGTCTCATCAGGTCCCACTCTTCTCCCATCCCACATCAGTCCAGTCTTATTTCTTTCAACTCATTTCCCATCCCATACCACGTCTGTCTCATCACTTGGCAATTTAGTTCCAGTCTCTTCCGCCCAGCCCCTACTGTACCCTCACGTATTGCAGATATTCTCCGTTCAATTTGTTCCCATTCCGCCAAGGACTGCTGTCACCCCTTGTCCCATCCCTTCCCATTGTCTTTCTCATATGACCGCCGTCATCCCTTGTCCCATCCCTTCCCATTGACTATCTCAGATAACCGCCATCATCCTTTGTCCCATCCCTTCCCATTGTCTATCTCATATGACCGCCATCATCCCTTGTCCCATTCCTTCCCATTGTCTATCACATATGACCGCCATCATCCTTTGTCCCATTCTTTCCCATTGTCTATCACATATGACCGCCATCATCCCTTGTCCCATCCCTTCCCATTGACTATCTCAGATAACCGCCATCATCTCTTGTACCATCCCTTCCCATTGTCTGTCTCATATAACCCGCCGTCATCCCTTGTCCCATCCCTTCCCATTGTCTATCTCATATGACCGCCATCATCCCTTGTCCCATTCCTTCCCATTGTCTATCACATATGACCGCCATTATCCCTTGTCCCGTCCCTTCTCTTTCTTTATCTCACATATTTCCATTCCCTGTCCATTTCTTCCTACTGTCTGTCTCATCATTTCACTTCCTCCAGTGCTAACCCTGTCCCATTTCTTCCCGTTTCATTCTGTATGTAATAATTGGACATCCTCGCAGAGAAGGAAACATAACCTGGTATTAACATTTCACCCGTGTGGTGGCAAAAAGCACGTAAAAATATATTGCAGTGTCCACATATGTAGTTAGAGAACCCATCAACATCCACTGGCCCCCTCAAGTCCAGTCTGTACATCTGGGATAACACATTTCTCTGGCCAGATTATGTGCAAGCATGCAGAATGGATGGGCCACAGACGTTGCTTCCGCACCATAAATATGCAGACGTGATTTTTCAGCATGTCTTCAGATCTTTCTGAAGCCTGTTGGATTTGTTGTGAATTCATCTTCCTCTGTTTTGTCATCTGCTTTGCTTGTTCTGATGTCGTGTTGTTTGTGTCTGTATTTTCCCCCTGTTTTCCTTGACAAAAAGTGGGTGGGAGGAATGATTCACAACAATACTGGCGATTGTGTGTGTGTGTATGTGTGTGTGTGTGTTGTGTGTGTGTGTGTGTGTGTGTGTGTGTGTGTGTGTGTGTGTGTATGTGTGTGTGTGTGTGTGTGTTTGTCTGTGTGTGTGTGTAAGAGAGAGAGAAATAGAGAGAGAGGGAGCAACTGAAGGACAGAGGGACAGAGAGAGGGTGGGAGAGAGAGAAAGAAAGGGAGAAAGAGAGGGTAGGAAAGAGAGAGAGGGAGAGAGGGAGAGGAGACACACACACACATACACACACACACACACACATAGAGACTGAGTCTGTCTGGTGTGTGTGTGTGTGTGTGTGAGAGAGAGAGAGAGAGAGAGGAGAGAGACAGAGACAGAGACAGAGAGAGAGAGAGAGACAGAGACAGAGACAGAGACAGAAAGAGAGTGTGTGTTTGTGTGCTTTTGTTTCGTATGGGCATATATGTGAGAGTGTGTAAGCGTGCGCATGCGTACGAGCGTGTATGTAGTATTTGATATGAGTTAATATTGATGTCATTATTATCGATAGTATCGTTATTATTGATGTCATCATACTGCGGCTGTCATGTGGTTAATGCTGTTCTTTACATGTTACAATTATATGTATTTTAATTATCGACAGACATGCGCGAAAATCACTGATGATTTGTTGACGTGATGTACAAAATCTCATCGTTAATGTTATTATCACCTTTATTGGTATATCATTGCTTTTTATTATCATGATGCTGACAATGGTGATGATGTTGATGATTGTTGTTAACATTATCGTCAACATGATCATCATCATTACAAGCATCCTTGTCATCGTCATCATGATCATTATCATTATAATTGTCATCATCATCATAATAATAATAATAATAAAGGCAATTTATATAGCGCTTTCCAGAGCACAAAGCGCTTCACATAAAATCAGTATATAACTAAATACAAATAGATACACCAACATAAAATTTAAACATACCGCTGCTAACACTATATAACATAAAACATAAAATTTACGTTCACAGACATATTAACATAGTAAATTCAAATATTACTAAAAATAGGACAATCATCATTGTTATCGTTACCATTATTATTATCGTGGTCCGACACTACCCTCAAAAGATGCTAAACATTGTGATCAGTGCTCTACCTTTTGTCGACGGGAAAAAATTGTTTCTAGGTCTGGTACACAAAATTGTCCGTACTTTCAAATATGTACCCTAGAATAATTTATGAATAAAACAATCCCCAGCATAAAATAAACTCCAGAAAAATTTACTTGACAAACGTAATATTGCGAAATATGTAACAAAACTATGATTTTGAGTTGACAGGTGTAAACGAGCTTTGCTCTCGACCCGGAGGTTGTTTTAATGAAGCAAATACCAATGGGTCGTGAATGATATCTGGGCTCTTTATTGATGAACCTATACCAGATCTGGCACAAAGGTGCAAACTGTCATCAAATAAGTTCCTGTTTTCATTCTGAATCTAAGTATTTGACCCCATTTCAGGATTACACTGACGATTTGTCGCTTGAGGAATCTATCGCGAGTAGTAAGTTACGAGTAGAAAGTTACGAATAATAAGGCAAATAAAGGACATTAAGACGAAAATTATCAGTCTGCGATGATCGTCTTTTATTCATTCACTTATATATTATGTATGTATGTATCTGTTTGTTTGTATGATTTTACGAACTTGATTTAATTCCATTCTTTCCTTCTTTCCTTCCTTCCTTCCTTCCTTCATTCCTTCTCCTTCCTTCTTTCCTTCCTTCCTTCCTTCCCTTCCTTCATTCATTCATCATTCATTCGTTCATTCATTCATTCATTCGTTTATTTGTTCGTTCGTTCATTACTTAGTTCGTTTCATTCATTCATTCATTCATTCATTCATTCATTCATTCCCTCCATTCATTCATTCATTCATTCATTCTTTCATTCATTCATTCATTTCATTAGTTTTAAATTTTCTTGATTGTGACACATAGAAGAGTAATTACATATAAGGCATGACAGTCTTGTTTTCTATGTGAATTTATTCATATATGGATTTATTCATTCATTCATTGATTGTAGGCTTTAGGAATTACAATCATTAGTTTGTTGTTGTGCTCGAGCTTTTCGTCTGCTGTCGTATTAGGCACCGTGGTGAGAAAGCTTAGCAGAAGGAAAACAGAATAGCGACAAACAAATCAATTATTCTGTGTTTGTTGGCTCGTCTTGTATTACTTTCTTTT
>CM060307.1:62419652-62424652 GCA_030674185.1 Monoplex corrugatus
GTGTGCATACACACGGCACTGTCATGGCCGAAGAGATTGGAGAGAGAGAGAGAGAGAGCGAGAGCGAGAGCGAGAGAGAGGAGAGAGAGAGAGACAGAGACAAACAGACAGAGACAGACAGACAGAGACACAGAGAGAGGCAGACAGACAGACAGACAGACAGGCAGACAGACAGGCAGACAGAGACAGAGCAAGGGGGAGAGGGGAGAGAGAGAGAGAGAGAGACAGAGAGAGAGAGAGAGAGAGAGAGAGAGAGAGAGAGAGAGAGAGAGAGAGAGAGAGAGAGAGAGGTTTAGTTTTTGGAGACTTTTACTTTGAATTGGATTAAATTTTACATCACCACGGACTTTCTCTGCCTGAAATGTGGGCCACTCTCCCCCTGGGAAAGCGCTTTGCCTTTGTATGGCGAAAACCATTTTTCCTTGTGTTTTTCCTGTATGTGCGCTGGTTTGTTTACCTATGAAAGAGAATTATTTTTCTGCAGAATTTTGCTAATGGACGAGCACAGAAGATGAATTGACCTGTCACGCTTTATGTGATTCAGGTGAACAAAGTGGAGTAGGAAAGATGGCATGACCTGTCACGCTTTATGTGATTCAGGTGAACAAAGTGGAGTAGGAAAGATGGCATGACCTGTCACGCTTTATGTGATTCAGGTAAACGAAGTGGAGTAGGAAAGATGGCATGACCTGTCACGCTTTATGTGATTCAGGTAAACAAAGTGGAGTAGGAAAGATGGCATGACCTGTCACGCTTTATGTGATTCAGGTAAACAAAGTGGAGTAGGAAAGATGGCATGACCTGTCACGCTTTATGTGATCCAGGTAAACAAAATGGAGTAAGAAAGATGGCATGACCTGTCACGCTTTATGTGATCCAGGTAAACAAAGTGGAGAAGGAAAGATGGCATGACCTGTCACGCTTTATGTGATCCAAGTAAACAAAGTGGAGAAGGGAAGATGACATGACCTGTCACGCTTTATGTGATCCAGGTAAACAAAGTGGAGTAGGAAAGATGAAATGACCTGTCACGCTTTATGTGATCCAGGTAAACAAAGTGGAGAAGGGAAGATGACATGACCTGTCACGCTTTATGTGATCCAGGTAAACAAAGTGGAGTAGGAAAGATGAAATGACCTGTCACGCTTTCTGTGAGTCAGGTAAACAAAATGGAGCACAGAAGATGAAATAACCTGTCAGACACGACCTCAAACCGTACAATCACAAATGGCGACAATTTGTTCCACAGTGGACATACATATGTGGCCTTCAGGTGCAAAATGTCACAAGGGACCGGGACGACACCCTGTACAGCAACGTCAATAAAGTGTCAACCGATGACTGTATGTAGTGGGGGTGTTATTGTGCGGCAACAAGGTCAGAGGAAGAGGAAGTCGACGTGGCGAATGGAGTGTGGCCGTGTCAATCGATGACCGCTATGACCGTAACTATGTGCCAAAGAACGGATGACAAAGCGAGCTGAGCGGTTCTAAGAACATTCTCGTTCAGAAAGAAACATGGTAACGTGTAATAGCTTCTTCCTGTTTGGTGAAAAAAAAAAGCACTGTTCTTTTTAAAGTGAACCTGTAGCAGAATTGTTTCTGACTGCTTTGTTAAGTACAACCAACCAGCCAACCAACCAACCAACCAACCAGCCAACCAACCGAACAACCAGGCAGCCAACCAACCAACCAACCAACCAACCAACCAACCAACCAACCAACCAACCAGCCAATCAACAAACCAACCAACCAACCAGCCAATCAACCAACCAACCAACCAACCAACCAACCAACCAATCAAACAAACATACAAACAAACATACAAACAAACAACAAAGCAACCAACCAAGCAACCAACCAAGCAACCAACCAAGCAACCAACCAAGCAACCAACCAAGCAACCAGCCAAGAAACCAAGCAAGCAAGCAAGCAAGCAAGCAAGCAACCAACCAACCATCCAACCAACCAAATAAATAACCAACCAACCAAGCAAGCAAGCAAGCAAGCAAGCAAGCAAGCAAGCAAGCAAGCAAGCGACAAAAACAAATAAACAAACAAACAAACAAACAAACAAACAAACAAACAAACAAACAAACAAACAAACAAACAAACCCAAGATATAAACCACACGGTATTTACATGGACCAGGATTTGATAACGGGCGTTACATATCATATCTTCTTTCCCTTTCTCTCTTCCACTCTTTCCTCACACCAGTGGAGGCTAAGTGTCAACACACGCCCCTCTCCCCTTTCAGCAGACGAACAAACATACCGTGTAACAGCAATCTATGTACATAAGAATACAAGTTCTTAGTTTTGCATCCAATCCCCCCTACCCTTTAACCATTTTGGCTAAGTCAAACATGTCATGTTATGGCCACCAGTTTTTGTACATGGGCCAGGAGAATTTGAATACCAGCGTTTGATATCGTCCTTCCCCCTCTCTCCTTCCCCACTGTTACTTCATATCAATCGAGGCATAGTGTCGACACATGCCCTCCCCCCCCCTCCATTCTAACAGACGGACAAACATGTCATGTAATAGCACTCTAAATGCATAAGAAGCCGAGTGATAATTATTGTGTACACACAGTCGTTTTGCTATTGAGACAATGATATGTGAAGCACTTAAAAAACAAAGAAGAAAAGCGCAAAATAAAACAAAACAAACCAGAAACAAACCAGAAAACAAGCAGACAGACAGACAAAGAAAGACAGAAAGAAAGAAAGAAAGAAACAAACAGACAGACAGACAGACAGACAGACAAGCAAACAAACAAAACCCAAAATATAAACAACACGGCGCTCCCCGCCTGCATGCAACCGGCATCCATTTAACAAGGGAGAGAACTATACCAAACATTTGAGATAGGACCACGCGCCAACGCGGAAGAAATGTCGAGTCATAACGTGTCACGTAAGCTTGCAAGCCAGGCATTGTTCAGGAGAAACAGCGATCAATACGCATTGTTCAGGAGAAACAGCGATCAATACACGTTGTTCAGGAGAAAACAGCGATCAATACGCATTGTTCAGGAGAAAACAGCGATCAATACACGTTGTTCAGGAGAAAACAGCGATCAATACACATTGTTCTGGGGAAACAGCGATCAATACACGTTGTTCAAGAGAAACAGCGATCAATACACGTTGTTCAGGAGAAACAGCGATCAATACACGTTGTTCAGGAGAAAACAGCGATCAATACGCATTGTTCAGGAGAAAACAGCGATCAATACACATTGTTCAGGAGAAAACAGCGATCAATACACATTGTTCTGGGGAAACAGCGATCAATACACGTTGTTCAAGAGAAACTGCGATCAATACACGTTGTTCAGGAGAAAACAGCGATCAATACACGTTGTTCAGGAGAAAACAGCGATCAATACACGTTGTTCAGGAGAAAACAGCGATCAATACACGTTGTTCAAGAGAAACAGCGATCAAAACACGTTGTTCAAGAGAAACAGCGATCAAAACACATTGTTCAAGAGAAACAGCGATCAAAACACGTTGTTCAGGTGAAACATCGGCGATTATCTATTGTTCAAGAGAAACAGTGATCAATACACGTTGTTAAGGAGAAACAGCGATCAATACACATTGTTCAGGGGAAACATCGGCGATTATCTATTGTTCAAGAGAAACAGTGATCAATACACGTTGTTAAGGAGAAACAGCGATCAATACACGTTGTTCAGGAGAAACAGCAGTGAATACCTGTTGTTAAGGAGAAACAGTGACCAATACACTATCTTCAGGAGAAACGGCGATCAATACACGTTGCTCAAGAGAAACAGCGATCAATACACGTGGTTCGGGAGAAACAGCGATCAAAACACGTTGTTCGGGAGAAACAGCGATCAATACACGTTGTTCAGGAGAAACAGCGATCAAAACACGTTGTTCAGGAGACACAGCGATCAAAACACGTTGTTCAGGAGACACAGCGATCAAAACACGTTGTTCAGGAGACACAGCGATCAAAACACGTTGTTCAGGAGAAAACAGCGATCAAAACACGTTGTTCAGGAGAAAACAGCGATCAATACACATTGTTCAGGGGAAACAGCGGCGAATACCTATTGTTCAAGAGAAACCGCGATCACTACACGTTGTTAAGGAGAAACAGCGATCAATACACGTTGTACAGGAAAAACAGCGATCAATACACATTGTTCAGGAGAAACAGCGGTGAATACCGGTTGTTCAGGAGAAACAGTGACCAATACACTATCTTCAGGAGAAACGGTGATCAATACACGTTGTTCAGGAGTAATAGCGATCAATACACGTTGTTCAGGAGTAATAGCGATCAATACACATGGTTCAGGAGAAAATAGCGATCAATACACGTTGTTCAGGAGTAATAGCGATCAATACACATGGTTCAGGAGTAATAGCGATCAATACACGTTGTTCAGGAGTAATAGCGATCAATACACATGGTTCAGGAGAAAAAAACGATCAATACACGTTGTTCAAGAGAAAACAGCGATCAATACACAGTTCTTCGGCCACGATGGCATAGAACTACTTTCATGCTATCCTCATGGCGAACAATAGACACTGGTTAATGATATCGAGAGCAAGTAGTCCTCGTCGAGTGGCGGAACTCTATTTTTTGTTTTCAGTTTTTCAGTTCCAAGGTCATTTTATCTGATCAGATTGGCCGACTCTGCTGTTGATGGAGAACTCTTTTTGTTTGTTTGTTTGTTTTCAGTTCCAAGGCCATTTATTTTATCAGATTGGCTTGCTCTGCTGATGGAGAACTCTTTGATTTTTGTTTTCAGTTTCCAAGGCCATTTTATTTTATCAGATTGGCCGACTCTGCTGTTAATGGAGAACTCTATTTTTTGTTTTCAGTTCCATGACCATTTTATTTTGTCAGATTGGCCGGCTCTCTTGATGGAGCCCAAGGATATCAGAACTGACGTCTTGAGCTCACCGGGGGCTGGTTGGTTCTTTTGATAGAGCCATGGGGACTCAGACA
>CM060307.1:62434652-62437152 GCA_030674185.1 Monoplex corrugatus
ACACACACACATACACACACACCGCCCACAAAAAGAAAGAAGAAAAAAAAGGGTTAGGCCCACATCGATCCGTGGCGTCTGTATTCAAATTCCCTCTGGGAAAAAATGTTGATTGTGTGCGTGTGTGTGTGTGTGTGTGCGCGCGCGCGCGCGTGTGTGTGTGTGTGTGTGTGTATGTTGTGTGTGTGTGTGTGCGGGGCGTGTGTGCGTGTGTGTGTGTGTCTGTGTGTGTGCGCGCGCGCGTGGCGGGAGAGGGGGAGGCAGTGGCAGTGAGCGTAATGATTCAAATCTATAGAGAACATTTTGCATACACGGGATGGGCACGAATGCATGCATGTGTGTCGGTCTGATTGTGCTCATCTGCTTGTGTATGCATACATGCACCCGTATCTACGTGTTTGCGAGCACGCATACGCTTGTGAGTGATATAATTCTTTACCTTTTCCACTTTGAATTTGAATGATTTATCGAGTGAACCAACCAACACAGGCGAAACTTTCTCCCTAGAGCAGGGGCACACTTCACATGAACTCAAAGCAGAATCTGGATTCTGGTGTCTGACATTTGTTCAAAAGGAATTTGTCACTCTCGCACAAGTCCATACGCGCTTTACCCAAATCTGCTAGCAGCCATCCGACAGATTCTTTGCGCCAATACAAAACCATCTGAACTGGCAAAGTGTTGAAATAGGGATGGAGGGAAAAGGGACCTATGAAACAAATGGTTGATGCATTGATATCAGCAGCAAACACTCCAAATTTTATGTTGCCGAGTAGACAAGATAGCAGATCTTGAGTCTACGGCTTTGTCAGAAGAATGATCTTACTAGCTCGAGAGTAGAAGACAAGAAGAAGCAGACAAGGCCTCTCCGCGGAGGTGTGAGTCAAGAAACGAACAGAAGGAGACGGGTGTTAGGATGGAAATGGACGGGCGGAGGGGAGGAGGAAAAGAAAAGAGGGAGGATGAAGAGCAAAGCGGGAGGGAATCCCCAGAGCCTAACCCTGAGGATATATCAGTTTTTAGAGAATGAAGGAAAGAATTACAGCGGAGGAGGGGAAAGAAGAACAAAGGGGAGAGGGGAAGTGCACAGAACCGTTTTCGTTTTTGTTTTAGTTAAGGAAGAGGATGTGTGTGAAGGATGTATTTTACAAGGAAGAAAGGTAGGGAGGGAATCCCAATAGTGGAACGTACAGTATCCAGTCCCTGGTTGGTACTAAGGCAGAGCTCCTCCCTTGCAGTCGGATTGCACGGTTTTGTAGGGATGGGAATCATGAAGAGAAAGAGAAAAACAAACAAACAAACAAACAAACAAAACTTGTGCGTATTTCAATCATCTCCATTTTTTATCGTCATAGCGTTTTGAAAAATTGTCCTTGATTCTGTGGCACTTCATGCCTGGTTTCATAATATGCTAAGTTTAAGTGGATTTGGATAATTATTTTATTTTTTATTTTATTCTTCTCATTGTATTTTAAAATCTATTTTATTTCTATTTTATTTCATTTTATTTAACTTTACTTTTTTTTTTACTTCATTTAATTTCATTTTCATTAGTTTTATTTATTATTTATTAATTTAATTTAATTTTATTTATCATTTTTGAGGGCCATATTTAGTGGCCTTGATGTAGTGTGGTACATAAGCGGTACAGAACACAGGTTAAAAATAGTGTGTTCATCCTCTAGTCCGCTCAACTGTGAATCAGTAGTGACACTGTCCAGGGTGGTAGAACATAAGGCAGCGAGGAAGAGAAGGTAGGAACTGTGCTAATAGTGTCCAGTGGTGTAGACTGAACAGGAAGCCTTCTCTACTCTTACCATCTCTGAGTCATGGGACAACAAGACCGCCGCGATAGTCAAGTGTGGTTTACTTGGAGGCTTTTTTTCTGATCTCCTAGGTCAGTTTATGTGCAAATCTGCTGGTGCCTGACTTTCCTGCGTATGAACAAGCACACAGAACATTAGATCGACACCATAAATATCCTGTGTTGTGTGGCTTGGAAAAACTCAAAATATCAGACATACAAGCTCCCGAAAACAAAGGATCCCATCAATGGCAGGTAAACAAAATAGTGATAAATAGTGATAAAGTCCATTCGTATTCAAATACACATGGGAGCTGCAGCCCCTCAAGAGGAGGGAGGGAAACTGAAACTGAAACTGAGAGACAGACAGAAGACAGAGAGAGAGAGAGAGAGAGAGGAGAGAGAGAGAGAGAGAAAGACAGAGACAGAGAGAGACAAGAGAGAGAGATAAGAGTGAGAGAGAAAGAGAGAGAGAGAGAGAGAGAGAGAAAAAGAGAAGAAAAAGAGAAGACAGAAGAGAAGAGAAGAGAGAGAAAGAGAAGACAGAGAGAGAAGAGAAGAAGGCAGGACAGAGACAAGAGAGAGAGAAGAGACGAGAAGAGAGAGAAGAAGAGAGAGACAAGAGAAAAGAGAGAGAGAGAAGAGAGAGAGACAGAGACAGACAGAAAGACAGAGAGAGACAGAGACAGACAGAAG
>CM060307.1:62442152-62467152 GCA_030674185.1 Monoplex corrugatus
AGAAACAATCGAGAAAAATCTTGCTGAAAAATCTCTCTCCTTCTCTCTCTCCCTCCCTCTCTCTCTCTCTCTTTCTTCTCTCTCTCTCTCTCTCTCTCTCTCTCTCTCTCTCTCTCTCTGTCTGCTTCTTCTCTGCTGTCTCTCTGTCTGTCTCTCTTTCTCTCTGTCTCTCTCTCTGTCTGTCTCTCTCTCTCTTTCACACAACACACACACACACACACACACACACACACACACACACACACACACACACACACACACACACACACACACACACACACACACACACACACACACACACTTGACTTTTTCTCCAATCTCCCTGTCCATGTAAAAGCAAGGGTGACTGAATATGGACAAGAAGCCAATTGGCCCAGTTCTTTTGGACACTAGTCTTCGGAAATGAAACAGACTGTGCAAAAGGAAAGAAAAAGTTCGCAGTTTGGAGTTTGTTCAAGAGGCACTCATAGCATTCGGACGTTTAATATGCGCTCTGCCCAAACCTCAAGGCGACTTCAGCCTGACAAAGACCGCTGTGTGCTGGCAAGGTCTTGAAATGGGCGGGAGAGTGTGGTGGGGAAGTGGAGAAAACAGGACCAGTACGATTCAGAGTTGTATGGATTTGCCGTGTTTGTACAATATGATCCTCCATAACATCTCAGTTGTTGATTTTTAGTTGTTTATGACTAAGATGTATCTGTATGGAACTGTGCCAGAGAGATTAATTTCTTTCGAATAAATTTTTCAAACTTTTGCAGTAAAATCATATCGATGTTTATATATAAAAAAAGGTTGTTTGCAGTGTTTTCTGTATTATGAATGTCTTGAATACATGAGTTTGAGATGCGCACAACTTGGTTCCGAGAAAAATGAGCATCTACCGTTTCGCTCCTCTGCCGTAAAGTAGAGGTTTTGACAAATGTGTATCCTTTAACCAATGCAATTTAATTTAATCCCCAGATTATGAAATGTGAGGAAATGCCTATAAATGAACACATCTTTATCAAAGTTTGATGATGATGATGACGACGACGACGACAACGATGATGACGAAGACGACGACGACGACGACGACGACGATGATGACGACGACGACGATGATGATGATGATGATGATGATGATGATGACGACGACGACGACGACGAGGACGATGATGAACTCTTCTGTTCGACCAACGAAGGAGTGGGCATTCTGCTCTTCAGCGCTTTGTGCGAGTTTGCATGTAGATAACTGACGACTGGGTCCGAATGAGTCACACAGCCCACGGGCACCCCATTCGCTTGGCGAAATGGCTATCGTATAACGTCGGAAGCTGGGAGGTGGTTTGTACGGTCAGTGGTGAGGCATGGTTGCTCTGGGTCCTATCCAGCACGCTCAGGTGTTTCTTGTTAATCCTGAGGGCACGTGTTTTTCAGCAGGCGCTGCCTACGAAGGAGTCCTTCCATCCCTGATTCTGCTTCGACCTGTCCCTATCCTGTTGAGTAGCAGCTGTTGTTTGCTGTTCAAATGTGACTATGCTCTGCCTGCACTGCTGGCTCTATCGCGCTCTTTAGTAGGAAATCTTCCCAGTTGATGGTGTCGATACCGCAGTTGATGAGGTTGTCCTTCAGAGCGTGCTTTGCATTTCTTTAGTGGTCTTCCTTGGTCACAGTGCCCTGGCTTCAGTTGTCCGTACGAAGGGTGCGTTGGTCGAGTGGTTTGAACACTAGTCTTCTGATCGGGATGTCTGGGTTCGTTTTGGAGGAAGGGGAAAGAAGATGGGATATTCAAGACACTTAAATCTTACAGACACCAGACTGTGAGAAAGGATTAGCAGGAAAGGAAACAAGATGATCAAGCCATTCTAAGAATCTCCCATTTTGTATACAAACTTCATTACACAAAATCTAGCTGTTGAACTTCTCAAGAACACTGAAGCTGGAGGTGAAAGAAACCTTGACGAGCGTCGAGGACAATGGTAGACTGTTACAACAGTGGAAGGGGTTTTAGATATTGTCAGATGTTCTTGAGAAGCTTGTGTTCACGCATTTTTCTCAAAACGTGCTAATCTGAGGTATTTGTTTGATTCTCGTGTACTCCAATATTATTCATTCGTGACTCAACCACCTACACACTTGATCAAAATTTGGTAATGATCCAGCTACAAACAACTGGAAAAATCTTATTGTTGACACATTCTGGTGGTGGACAAACAGACACACAGACGCCGATAAACACATACACTCACCACACACACACACACACACACACACACACACACACACACACACACACACACACACACACACACACACACACACACACACACACACACACACACACAACACACACACACAGACACAACACACACACACACACACACACACACACACACACACACACACACACACACACACACAGATACGCGCGAACATGTACAGGCACGCATTGCTTATAGGTAATGTGAATACTCTTTTTATATAAAAAGGGGAAATTGAAACATACTAAACTTTAGAACAACAACAACAACAACAACAACAACAATACAGAAAGTAAGAAGGGGAGGTATCTATAGAACCTAACGGTCTATTGAGAAGACAGACTGGGAATTGAGTTTCGGTAATTGAGGGGGAAACGAAAGGAGGAAAAGGCAGAGAACCAAGCAATCTGAGAAGAGACAGGGAACGGCCAGCAAGGGAGGGGGGAGGGGGAGGGGAGTAGAGATTGTGGAGTATGAAATTGGCACAATAAAACTTGTTCAAGGGGGGTTCATCGCGATCATACACACAATTCCGTATGTTTTCAGACACAACTTTACCATCAATTACCCAGTAGACTCCTTGAGCCTACGCAAAAACTGTAAGCACTGGCAAAGTCTTGACGTAGGGAGTTGGAGGGGGGAGGGGGGCTGTATTGAGAACTTGATTATGAAACACTTATGTTGCTGGCTGGAATAGAACTCAGAACATCAGGTTGAGTTCATGGTTCTATCAACAAAGCCCAACCAGCTCGCGGGGAAAAAAAACTGTGTCTATAGCTTGAGAGTCAAAACCCCGACTCCTATGTCATCAGTATTGCCCTCTAACCCCTGGAGCTGACGGGGATTTAAACTGTAATCTCGCTTAATAAACTTGAGTATCATCAATCACCCCGCCCCCTCCCTGCACACCACAGCATCATCAGCATGGTTTCCTATTATTATTACCATTACTGTTTAAAGTACAGCCGACTGTGCAGAGCATAATCATGATTTTAACCATCCCAAAACGTACACAACTCTTCATTGTCTCTGAAAAAAAAAGGAAAAAAATAAGGAATACACATATCAATGATTCGTGCACATACTCTAAAGATATGCCCCTGGCGTTGACCATTCCGCTCAGTTCATCACCAAGGGTTTAAAAAAACGAATACAAACGTACAATTTAAGTACATTAAAACATTTATCAAAACTGGTCGGATATACCTAAAACTGCTTCTGCATATCATGTCTTCAGAGCCAAAAAGTACAGTGACTACATGTGCCCAATTATCCGTCGTAAGAGGAAGTATGGAAGGCTTTATAGAAAACATATAGGTGAATGATCAACAAGGCAGAAAATGGTAAGAAGAGATAAGGAGCAAAAAACAAACAAACAAACAAACAAACAAACAAACAAAGCAAACAAACAAAACAAACAAAACAAACAAACAAAACAAACACAACAAACAAACACAACAATACAAACAGAACACAACAAACAAACAAACAAACAGGAAACAAAGGAGCAAGGCAAAAACAAAGAGAGTGACAGAAAAGAGGAAATGTCTAGCACAGAATGCCCAGAACGTGGGGATGTAGAACAAAGAGAGTGACAGAAAAGAGAGAAATGTCTAGCACAGAATGCCCAGAACGTGGGGATGTAGAACAAAGAGAGTGACAGAAAAGAGAGAAATGTCTAGCACAGAATGCCCAGAACGTGGGGATGTAGAACAAAGAGAGTGACAGAAAAGAGAGAAATGTCTAGCACAGAATGCCCAGAACGTGGGGATGTAGAACAAAGAGAGTGACAGAAAAGAGAGAAATGTCTAGCACAGAATGCCCAGAACGTGGGGATGTAGAACAAAGAGAGTGACAGAACAGAGGAAATGTCTAGCACAGAATGCCCAGAAATTGGGGATGTAGAACAAAGAGAGTGACAGAAAAGAGGAAATGTCTAGCACAGAATGCCCAGAAATTGGGGATGTAGAACAAAGAGAGTGACAGAAAAGAGGAAATGTCTAGCACAGAATGCCCAGAAATTGGGGATGTAGAACAAAGAGAGTGACAGAAAAGAGGAAATGTCTAGCACAGAATGCCCAGAACGTGGGGATGTAGAACAAAGAGAGTGACAGAAAGAGGAAATGTCTAGCACAGAATGCCCAGAACGTGGGGATGTAGAACAAAGAGAGTGACAGAAAAGAGGAAATGTCTAGCACAGAATGCCCAGAACGTGGGGATGTAGAACAAAGAGAGTGACAGAAAAGAGGAAATGTCTAGCACAGAATGCCCAGAAATTGGGGATGCTGTTTGTACTGTAACAACCTCCAGCAATCTCACAGGGATAGACAGGGCTCCCGAACCAACTGACCGAACAGACTATGACCAACGAACGGAGGGCCGAACGCTCAAAACGAAAGGAGAAAGGACACAAATGTACGGAGTCTAAACGCCTGTTTCTGAGGGGCAGGATGTAGGGTGTGAGCGTGGGAGGCAGGGTGGTGGTGGTGGTGAGAAAATGGTGGGGGTGGGGGGAGGGGGAGGGGGACGGAGAGCCAAACGTCCAAAAGACGATGAAGGGGCACAGTTTGGGACAGAAGGGGGAATGTGAGATCGATCAGCCGACAGGCGGACTGTGGTGCCAGACCCACCGCCTGCCGCCCTCCTTCCCGTCAGCTTACTTTTGTGTGTGCCTGGTGGTACCCAGCGCTTTCCCTCCCTCATGGTTAGTGTGGCCCTATACCAGATCTGTGACTGTGTCATTATCGTTCTGTGGGGGTCCAGGAAACGAGCGGATAAATGAGCTGGCAGAAAGAGGAGTCCATGAAGATATAAACCAACCAGAAAACAGCGTCAGCTGCAGCGAAAAAGAGGATTATCATCGGATTATTTATATGTATGGACTGGTGAAAGGCGTTGTGTGTGTGTATGTGTGTGTGTGTGTGTGTGTGTGTGTGTGTGTGTGTGTGTGTGTGTGTGTGTGTGTGTGTGCGTGCGTGAGAGAGAGGTGTGTGTGTGTGTGTGCGTGCGTGCGTGGTGTGTGGTGTGTGTGTGTGTGTGTGTGTGTGTGTGTGTGTGTGTGTGTGTGTGTGTGCGTGGTTCGTCTGTCTTTTTGTCTGTTGACTGTGGCAAAAATGTGTGAACAAGATTTTCTTCGGTCTTTTGGGGTGGATATTTACCAAGGTTTGGTCAATGCTGTGGGCTGCTGAAGAGTCAGGACAGCATGGATTTGGAGGGCCAGTCCCAAGGTCAAGGTCATAAAGTGTCTAAAATCAACATGTTTAAGGAAAGTGCAAACAGCATTTACTTAGGAACTTCTGACAATGTTCGAAATATGTAACATTATTTTCGATTCACGTCAAGTTTTATATACAACAGAAGCGGCCTTCAAGGTCACAATGGCCTCAAGAAGTACAAATATTGGATTTTCCTGAACACTTTTAGAGTAAAAATTGCAGATTGTTTGAATGGCTTCATCATCTTTTTATTATTATCATTATTTAGATATGGGTCCAATTGGAGAGAACACCCCAGAACCCTGTCCAATAGAGACGGGGTGTTCTTTGGCCCCACGCCTCCGAAGGAGTTTCCATGAATATGTAAATCAATTATTGTTAGTATTATCTCAATGATCCTTACAGTCGTCGTCGTCATCATTCATCATCATCATCATCATCAATCATATCATCTATCATCTCATCATCATCATCATCATCATCATCATCATCATCATCCTTTCTTGCCTACAACATCGTTTACCGTGAGGACAGGGGAGGACAAAAACAGTCTTGTGGATATCCGTTCCTTATTTCTTCCTACCACCTCAGCTTGTTCCACACACACACACACACCACACACACACACACACACACAACACACACACACACACACACACATACACACACACACACACACGCGCGCGCGCCCGCGCGCGCACACACACACATACACACACATACACACACTTACACACACATATACACATCACACATACACCCACACACACACACACACGCACACACACACACACACACACACACGCACGCACGCACGCACGCACACACACACACACACACACACTTCATCCACCCCACCCTTTATCTTTCTCCCCGGACACACGTTGGTTAGTCCCCTGTCGTCTTGTCCAATCACTTCTCACATCAACCATGGGCAGGCCACTCTTAGTTGGGCCAAGCCGACGTGACGTCATTGATCCTTTTCGGGAGATGCGGGGAACGTGATTAAACACTGACTGTAAAGGTCACTGGGTGGTTGTGGGGTGACGGTTATTGTCGTTATATGGTATTAACCCTTTCGCTCCCTCGCCCTACCCGCCAGCATCCCGCATCATCAGCCATGGCAGCAACTTAACCCTTTTACTTCCTCACCCTATCCACCAGCTTCCTGCAGGAAGGGCGAGAAAGTGGAAGGGTTCATTTTTTTGCAGATCTGGGATAGGGTGCGGGAGTGAAAGGGTTAAGGACACATGTATTAGTATGTATGTATGTATGTATGTATGTAATGTATGTATGTATGTATTTATATATGTATTTATGTATGTATTATGTATGCATGTATTTATGTATTATGTATGTATGTATGTATAAATTTGTATGTAAGTATAAATGTACGTATGTATGTATGCATGTATGTATGTACGTACGCACGTACGTACGTACGTATGTACGCATCTATGTATGTATGTACGTATGTATGTATGTATGTATGTAACTATGTATCTATGTATCTATGATCTAGTATCTATGTATATACTGATTTAAAATCTAGCCATTCAATTATTTTAGGATACGTGTGTGCAAGGTGTTTCGCCAACTCTGTACAGGTGGTGTGTTGCTGCACAGTCTGTATACTTCGTCTTCGGTGAGTGTATGTTTTGGATGTTTTAATGCTTCTATAAGCCATCGGACACTGGTGTGACTTACAGCAAAGAGGGTAGTATTCTCTTTGCTTACAGGAGTTTTAACGTACACATAAGATGCTCTGCGTGTGTAAGCACTCGAAGGGAGTTTAGACGTTAACAAGTCTGCGCTTATGTTGACCCGGGAGATCAGAAAAATCTCCACCCTTTATCTATCAGGCAAAGTCAGACAAGACCTTCGATGGAATCCAGAAAAATCTCCACCCTTTATCTATCAGGCAAAGTCAGACAGAGACTTTCGATTGAGTCCAGAAAAATCTCCACTCTTTATCTATCAGGCAAAGTCAGACCCAGTGATCTTTCGATTGGAAGTCCAGAAAAATCTCCACCTTTACTGTAGGCAGAGTCGACCAGTGACTTCGATTGGAGTCCAGAAAATCTCACCCTTTACCTATCAGCAAGAGTCAGACCCAGTGCCCTTTCGATTGGAAGTCCAGAAAAATCTCCACCCTTTACCTATCAGGCAAGAGTCAGACCCAGTGATCTTTCGATTGGAAGTCCAGAAAAATCTCCACCCTTTACTATCAGGCAAGAGTCAGACCAGTGATCTTTCGATTGGAAGTCCAGAAAATCTCCACCCTTTACCTATCAGGCAAGAGTCAGACCAGTGACCTTTCGATTGGAGTCCAGAAAATCTCCCTTACCTGTCAGCAAGTCAGACCCAGTGACCTTTCGATTGGAAGTCCCAACGTTTCACCATGTCACTTTGGAACTTATCTGATGTAAGTATACATGTAGGCCTATGTATGTTTGCATTTTTTTCTCCTCACCTCACCCCCCTGCCCACTCAATAGGACCTTTAGCGGTGGCCCGCGTGCAAATTTTACAGTATCTATATGGTACAAGCAAACAAATAACAGCAATAAAATACCGTCTGCTACCTTAACAACAGCTACTGCCACCGCCACCACTACTACATCAAGAGATTGGTACCAAGTCATGTTCTGCTCTGATGGTCTACAGCATCTGTCTGTCAACTATCAGTTGACACGATGTAACTTCAGAAGCCACAAACTGTGTATTGATGTGTGAAAAATCCCAGCGTCGTTAGCACCTCTAATGGATTTTACGACTGGCTTCACGTGCAATAGTCTGAACTGTCTGTCCAGCTGACATAATAGTTTGTCTTCTGCTGCTGCAGTTTTGCGGAGAACAAGAGTTCAGAGTTTGTTCAAGAATGATTCAACGCACACGGAAATTCCAAAATGCGTTCAACCCAAATCCGACAGTAATTATCTGGCAGACTCCTTAAGCCTGCGGAAAACCCGGTGCAGTATCAGGGTCTTGGAATAAGGAGGAAGCGGAGGTGGTAGTAGAGAACAAGAACCACGAAACCTCAACCATTAAGATGACACTACTAGAATGAATGGAGCACTAAGATGGGCAGCGAACAGGCCAGCTTTTATGTTCCTGGCTGGGCTCGAGAAATCAGACCTTGAACCACAGCATCAGCAGCAGAACCACTCAGAAAAAAAGAACAGAACAAAAAGAAAAACAAACTATAATTCACGAGTGTGATACATGATGAAACTAAAGAAAGGCCTGGTCCAGAAAAAAAGAACAGAACAAAAGGAGGGAAAAAAACTATAATTCACGAATGTGATAGATGATGAAATTAAACAAAGGCCTGGTCTTGGCAGAGGTTAGACTTCCTGCCTTCCAGTGAGTGCGACAAAGGATGTGTGACTTGCACAATTCTGAAGAAAATCCTGCTTTCATTGAGTTAACAGAAATACACAGGAAACATATGAGTAGCACCGTGTGGCGACAAGCATTTCCAGAGTGGAAACAGCAGCCCGAATTTCACATGGTAAAATTTATCGTGACCAAAAAAAAAAAAAAAAGAAATGAATACAAATGTAAATAACAAATACAATCTTGCTGTCCTGCTTTGCATGTGTGTGAATCTCGTTGAAGAAAAGAACAAAACTTTTGTATATACACTCTCCAGTGTGTCCAGTTGTGTCTGGTTACCTGACCCTGTTTAAAGTCTGGAAAGGTAAAGCAATGTGAGAGAGAAGATGGACACGGCAACCATTATGCTGACTCAGAAACAAGTTGCGATCTCTACCATTTTATTTCACTACGACTTCAAGGCTATGGGACAAACATCTTTCCCATAAAAAAAATTATTAAAAAAATGCTGTTTCACGTCCGGCCTTCCACCACGGGCAGTCTACACTCCGCATAGATAAACGTCAGTACAGTAGCATCGGTATTTCAAGATAATGTGAAATTAAATCAAAGAAATGCAAAGTTTCACAAAGAAAAGAAAAAGAGACTGTCAGCCAAATGGTGAGGCAATTAGAGCATCAGCCTACTGACCGGAAGGTCGTGAGTTTGAACTCGCATTAGTCAAAGAGAGAGAGAGAGAGAGAGAGAGAGAGAGAGAGAGAGAGAGAGAGAGAGAGAGAGAGAGAGAGAGAGAGAGAGAGAGAGAGAGAAGGGATTTTCGGGCCCCTATTGGCGTCTGCCCATAGAAGAGCATGCTAAGGACCCATTGGAAAGACTGGGATCTTACAGTCCAGTTTCATCCGCTTTACAGATGCGTCATTGAAGGTGTTGCTCAATGTTACTGACCTACACTGCGGCTGTCTGTATCTCTTGGCCCGCCTGACTCTGGAAAATTAGCACAGACGACAGTCCAGTGGAGATGTATCATGCAGTTTTAATTCTTGGTGAAACTCCATATGTCATGATCATCATCGTGATTGACATGAAATCATCAGTCATAATAGCATCGTGAAAATTGTCCCGAATACTGTGGCCCTTCTTGCCTTGTTCTCGTCATGACCTCAGTTTTAGTTTTCTCTGCCGCTTCCATGTCTGAGGTCAATTCAAATTGGGTGGCCTGCCTACTTACCGGGAGGCAGGGGACAGGAAAGGGGGGGGGGGGTTACGTCACTCGGTCTGGCTGCACAAATGAGCAAAATTAATATTGTCGTTAGTTAGTAGCTTGGCTAGTGGTGTCCTTAGTTGAGCGGATATTGTTGTTAGTAGGTAGCTTAGCTAGTGGTGTCCTCTTAACTTGGAACAGAACAGGACACTGTTGAAATCCACCGAAATGACCGGGCAGCAGTGAAGAATCTCCTTTGGTGGGTGACCGAGAGTGGCTAGACATTGTTAGAGCCCATGGGCTTCCTGGCTGGTACAGGGACTTTTAACTGACTGAAACTGGTGTTAGTGGTGTATTGAGAAGCCGGAATGAGCGGCTTGGGTTCTACGTCAATCAAGCGACGCAGAAGAATAAGAAGTAAAAGTAGTAGTGGTAGTGGTAATCGTAGTAGTAATAGTAGTAGTAGTAGTAGTAGTTAGTAGTAGAAGAAGAAGAGGAAGAAGAAGGAGGAGAAGGAGGAGGAGAAAAAAGAAGAAATAGAAAAATAGAAGAAACAGAAGAAGTTAACAAGAAACACCACGAGAGTGTGTATGCGACCCAGAGCACCAATGCCTCGCCGCCATCCTCCGGACAACTACTTCCTAAGCCCCGACGCCACTCGATGTCATTTCGTGTCGCAAAAGGTGGGGGTGGGGTGGGGGTGTCCTGCATTGCTCAACCCATTCGGACCCAGTCATCAGCTACCTTGCTCACAAACCGAATGGCAAGGTGGGGAGATGACAAACCCCGGGACCCAGTCACACACAATGCGCACCAACAAGGTCCAGCCCAGTCTCAGGACCAAGACAGAACGGAAGAGCCCTCTCTTGTCTCACTCTGGTCTATAAAAACAAACTGCTGTTTACGAGCAAATAGCACCAGCAAACAAATGCTTTCCTAATCCATATCAATAGCATAAGCGAACAAATGCTTTCCTGATCCAAACTTCACTCAAAGAAGGTCTCCACCATATCAATAGCACAGGCAAACAAATGCTTTCCTAATCCAAACTTCAGTCAAGGAAGGTCACCACCATATCAATAGCATAAGCAAACAAATGCTTTCCTAATCCATATCAATAGCTTAAGCAAACAAATGCTTTCCTAATACATATCAATAGCTTAAGCAAACAAATGCTTTCCTAATCCATATCAATAGCTTAAGCAAACAAATGCTTTCCTAATCCATACTTCACTCAAGGAAGGTCACCAACATATCAATAGCATCAATATTTCAAGGTAACGTAAAACTTGAAACAAAACAAAACAATAATCAAACCAAACCAAACCAAAGCAAACCAAACAAAACCAAACAAACAAAATCAAACAAAACAAATCAGCAAAACAAACAACATAGCAGCAAAATACAGCATTGGAAACAACACATGGAGAGGAATATAACAATGGCTATGATGATGAATATGACGTGATACCGATACAATATATAAAAAAAGGAAAAGGAAACCAGTAATCACCAAATCACCATACGGTATCAGTGATCGATCTAATTGCTGGGACAGTAGGGGAATTAACTGATCGATAATACGTGTTACGAGTAGAACGTCCACCGTTACCAAGCTTACAGTCAAACTGAGGTGCTGATGCGAGGTTTCCGTCGTTGTTTCAGGTGCCAGTTCCTTCCTGCATACGTAAGGCTGAACTCGATTTTTCTAATGTTGCGTGCGTGATTCATAGAGAAAAGACTCACTTTGTTATCTGGAAATGTCCATGCATCATATTCCTCTACTGTACTTTGGTCTAAATTTTTGAATTCTGTGGTAACAACTTGAAAATGTTAAAGTCCGAACATGCAAACCTAGTGAGAGGTTTGAAAACGTTACCACTGACTGAATCCAACGGGTAAATGCATTGTTAAATTTTATTGATTGAATATATCGAATGGGGGGGGGGAAGGGAGGAGGGAGTACGAAGGGGAGAGAGAGGAGAGAGAGAGAGAGAGAGAGAAGAGAGAGACTCGTCATTACAGACACCGCACGACCAGGCAAGTCCAACCCGGCAGCTAATGTACGAGTTGTACGTGAAGAATATTTATCGAACTGCGCGGAAGTGAACGACGGCCTTTCGCGGTCTAGCGGCTGACTGTGGCCCACATCCACATCACCCCTCTCTCTCTGTTCCCACCTACACATCCTTTCTGTTCCCACCTACACCTCTCTCTCTCTCTGTCTCTCCGTCTTCCTCGTGCTTCGCTAGGCTATCTGTCTGTCTCCAACAACTGAGCAGCAGGGGAGGCAAGCGAGGCAGCCCCGACTCTATGAGAGACTTGCTGTTGACCCGTATGTGGAATCGCGGCACGTGAGAAAGCTTGACGTCCGCTGCATTGTCAATAGTGCATCGCTGCGTAGTGTACTGAGCCCGACGATGCGTCGTGTGATTTCTTCTGGAGGCGACGTTTGCATCCAGCAATAGAGAGTGTGTGTGAGGTTGCTTTTAGATCAATTCATTGCGTGTCCATCTGCTCTACTAAAGACGAAAGGGGGTCTTCAACACGAAGCAGTAAGGTGGGGGATGGAGGATTTTGCTTTTCTTCCATGAGCCATGACTATGATAAGATCTGCAGGAAGAGAGTGGTGGAACGAGTACCGTGGTAGTGGAATTAGTACTGGTTTTGTTTGTGTAATTACTGCTGCAGATGGTTTTATTTGCACTGGGTGGCAGGGTGAATGTTACGTCCATAGTCTTCGTGTATGTACAAGATAAGGTACTGTCGGCTAATCAAGCCCGTTTCATTTTATAGGACAGTGACTATGATGGACTGGTGAAAAGATTTTTTCTCATGTAATATTTATCACTTAAACAATGATTGTGAAAGAGATTTATTTCGCGAAAACAGTGTCACCATCACAGAGTATAATTTGCACAAATATAGTTAATCTAAGCAGTGCCGCCGAAATAATGAAAGCCATAAAACGTTTCTGAAAAAAAAAGGAAAGAAAACAAGAACATGTGATGCTACCTGCATACAGTGCAACTGAAAGAATGAATACTGTACGTGCAAACAAAAGCAATGAATAAGTGTGATGTTTTGTACAAAGCAATTAATAAAAGAGTGAATACTATACAGTGCCTCTAAAATAACAAATGCTTGTGGCACTATGCAATGTATGTAAGAGAAAGGGAACTTATACTATGCGGTGGCTCTAAAATAATGAATTCTAAATAGTGCCTCTAAAATCATAACGGTAAAAGTGCTACGCAATTATTGAATGGTATATAGTAATCCTAATATAATGAATGCTGTACAGTGCTACTAAATTAATCAATGTTATACAGTATTACTAAAATATTGAATGGTTTATAGTGCCACTAAATTAAGGAATTTTCTAGAGTGCTATCAAGATAATGAATGCTGTACAATGATATGAAGATAATGACTGCTATGTAGTGCTACTAAAATACTGAATGATATATAGTGCTTCTAAATTAATGACTGCTATACAGTGCTACTAAGATCTAATGAATGCTATATAGTGATAATAAAATAACAAATGCCACATAGTGCCACTAAAATAATGAATATTACACAGTGCCTCCAAAATAGTAATTGCTATATACTGCTACTAAAACAATGAATTTTGCATAGTGCCTCTAAGATAGTGAATGCTGTACAGTGCTATCTAAATAATGGATATTACATAGCGCGTCTAAAATAATGAATGCTGTGCAGTACTACTAAATGGATGAGCGTTATTCAGTGCCACTAAAATGACAAATATTTTGATGCTAAACAGTGCAGCTAAACGAATGAATACTATTCAAAACAAATGCTGTATATGGTACTAATAGAATGAATACGTATGATGCTATACAGTGCTAATGAAATAATGAATGTTATAAAATGCCATTAATATGATAAATACGTTTGATGCTATACAGTGCAACAGGAAGAATGAATGCAATACACTGCCTCGAAAATAACGATTACTTGTGATGCTTTACAATGCTACTAAAAGAACGAATGCTACTCGGTGCCTATACTTTACGTATACTTAAAATATTTTTTCGGTCAGCTTGCAAAGAGAGATGTCGCGAGGAGATTAAGCTGGGGGTGGGGTGGGGGGTGGGGCTGCAGGTAGGCAGGAAGTCTGGCATAGAGTTACGTTGTTGATATGGAGTGTCAGGATACGTTGTTGATATGGAGTGTTCAGATACGTTGTTGATGTGGAGTGTCCAGATACGTTGTTGATATGGAGTGTTCAGATACGTTGTTGATATGGAGTGTCCAGATACGTTGTTGATATGGAGTGTTGAGGTACGTTGTTGATTGGAGTTGATACGTTGTGATGGAGTGCAGTCGTGTTGATATGAGTGTAAGTTGTTGTGGAGTCAGTACGTTGTTGTATGGATGTTTGTATTGGGTGTAGTACGTTGTTGATATGGGTAGATACGTTGTTGTTGGAGTGTTGATCGTTTGTTGAGGTCTACGTTGTTGATATGAGTGTAGGTAGTTGTGATAGGAGTGTAGATAGTTTTGTGGAGTGTTAGTACGTTGTTGATAGTTGTTGATATGGAGTCAGTACGTTGTTGTGGAGGTAGGTAGTGTTGTATGAGTGTGATACGTTGTTGATTGGAGTGTAGTCGTTGTTGATATGGAGTTCGTGTTGTGTATGAGTGTAGACGTTGTGATATGGTGTGAGTACGTTGTTGTATGGGTCGATACGTTGTTGATGGAGTGTAGTACGTTGTGATATGGAGTGTAGGTGTGTTGATTGAGGTTAGTACGTGTGATTGGAGTGTAGTCGTTGTGATAGGAGTGTAGTACGTTGTTGATATGGAGTGTAGTCGTGTTGATGAGTGTAGTCGTTGTGATTGGAGTCAGTAGTTGTTGATAGGGTGTTAGTACGTTGGAAAGTGTTAGGTACGTTGTTGATATGGAGTGTGATACGTTGTTGATATGGAGTGTTAGGTCGTTGTTGATATGGAGTGTGAGTACGTTGTTGATATGGAGTGTTAGTCGTTGTTGATATGGTGTCAGATACGTGTTGATATGGAGTGTTGAGGTAGTTGTTGATATGGATGTTCAAGTGTTGATACGTTGTTGATATGAGTGTTCAGATACGTGTGATATGGGTGTCAGATACGTTGTTGATATGGAGTGTTAGGTACGTTGTTGAATGGAGTCAATGTGTTGTATGGTGTTGAGGTACGTTGTTGATTGGATGTCAGGATCGTTGTTGTATGGAGTGTCAGTAGTTGTTGATTGGAGTGTTAGTACGTGTTGATATGGAGTGTCAGGTACGTTGTTGATATGGAGTGTCAGATACGTTGTTGATATGGTGTCAGGACGTTGTTGATATGGGTGTAGTACGTTGTGATATGGAGTGTCAACGTTGTTGATATGGTGTAGATACGTTGTTGATATGAGTGTTGATACGTTTTGATATGGAGTGTCAGGTACGTTGTTGATATGGAGTTCAGATACGTTGTTGTATATGGGGTTGAGGTACGTTGTTGATATGGAGTGTTGAGTACGTTGTTGATAGGAGTGTCCGATCGTTGTTGATATGGAGTGTTAGGTACGTTGTTGTATGAGTGTCCAGATACGTTTTGATGGGGTTAGTACGTTGTTGTTGGGTGTCAGGATCGTTGTTGATATGGAGTGTCAGATACGTTGTTGATATGGAGGTTCAGTAGTTGTTGATTGATGTTGAGTACGTTGTTGATTGGATGTCCAGTGTTGTTTAGAGTTGAGTACGTTGTTGATATGGAGTGTCAGACGTTGTTGTATGAGTGTTAGTACGTTGTTGTTGTGTTCAGTACGTGTTGATATGGAGTGTTGAGTACGTTGTTGTATGAGTGTCAGATACGTTGTTGTATGAGTGCAGATAGTGTTGATATGAGTGTTGATACGTTTTGATATGGGTTTAGGTAGTTGTTGATATGAGTGTTCAGATACGTTGTGTATGGAGTGTTGAGGACGTTTTGATATGGAGTGTAGGTCGTGTTGATAGAGTCAGTCGTTTGTATGGAGTGTAAGTACGTTGTTGATATGGAGTTCAGGACGTGTGATAGGTTCGATCTTTATGGAGTGTTCAGTACGTTGTTGATATGGAGTGTTCAGATACGTTGTTGATTGGGTGTCCAGTACGTTGTTGATATGGAGTGTCAGGATACGTTGTTGATATGGAGTGTTCGATACTTGTTGATATGGAGTGTTCAGTACGTTGTGATATGAGTTCAGATACTTGTTGTATGGGTGTTGAGGTACGTTGTTGATGAGTGTTGAGGTCTTGTGATATGGAGTGTTCAGTTTCGTTGTTGATATGGAGTGCATACGTTGTTGATATGAGTGTGATACGTGTTGTATGGAGGTTGAGGTACGTTGTTGAAGGGGGGGGGGTACGTTGTTGATATGGAGTGTCAGATACGTGTTGATATGGAGTGTGAGGTACGTTGTTGATATGGAGTGTCCAGATACGTTGTTGATATGGAGTGTTGAGGTACGTTGTTGATATGGAGTGTAGGTACGTTGTTGATATGGAGTGTAGTACGTTGTTGATATGGAGTGTTAATACGTTGTTGATATGGAGTGTCAGGATACGTTTGTTATATGGAGTGTTCATCTTGTTATATGAGTGTTCAGGAACGGTTGTTGATGGGTGTTGAGGTAGTGTGATTAGGTGATCGTTGTTGAAAGGTGCAGATAGTTTTGATATGGAGTGTTCAAACGTTGTTGTATGGAGTTTCAGTACGTTGTTGTAGAGTGTTTCAGTTCTTGTTGTATGGAGTGTTGAACGTTTTGTATGATGTTGTACTTGTTGATTGGATTCCAGATACTGTGTGTTGGAGTGTTGAGGTACGTTGTTGATATTGAGTGTCCAGAACGTTGTGTTGATTGGAGTGATGAGGTACTTGTTATATGGAGTGTCAGGATACGTTGTTGATATGGAGTGTCCAGATACGTTGTTGATATGGAGTGTTCAGATACGTTGTTGATATGGAGTGTTGAGTACGTTGTTGATATGGAGTGTCCAGATACGTTGTTGATATGGAGTGTGAGGTACGTTGTTGATATGGAGTGTCAGGATACGTTGTTGATATGGAGTGTTCAGATACGTTGTTGATATGGAGTGTTCAGGTACGTTGTTGATATGGAGTGTTGAGGTACGTTGTTGATATGGAGTGTCCCGATACGTTGTTGATATGGAGTGTCAGGATACGTTGTTGATATGGAGTGTTCAGATACGTTGTTTGATATGGAGTGTTCAGATACGTTGTTGATATGGAGTGTTCAGATACGTTGTTGATATGGAGTGTTGAGGTACGTTGTTGATATGGAGTGTCAGATACGTTGTTGATATGGAGTGTGCAGTACGTTGTTGATATGGAGTGTTGAAGTACGTTGTTGATATGGAGTGTCAGATACGTTGTTGATATGGAGTGTTCAGTACGTTGTTGATATGGAGTGTCAGTACGTTGTTGATATGGAGTGTTGAGGTACGTTGTTGATATGGAGTGTCCAGATACGTTGTTGATATGGAGTGTCCAGATACGTTGTTGATATGGAGTGTTCAGATACGTTGTTGATATGGAGTGTTCAGGTACGTTGTTGATATGGAGTGTTCAGATACGTTGTTGATATGGAGTGTTGAGGTACGTTGTTGATATGGAGTGTTGAGGTACGTTGTTGATATGGAGTGTTCAGATACGTTGTTGATATGGAGTGTTGAGGTACGTTGTTGATATTGAGTGTCCAGATACGTTGTTGATATGGAGTGTTGAGGTACGTTGTTGATATGGAGTGTCAGGATACGTTGTTGATATGGAGTGTCCAGATACGTTGTTGATATGGAGTGTTCAGATACGTTGTTGATATGGAGTGTTGAGGTACGTTGTTGATATGGAGTGTCCAGATACGTTGTTGATATGGAGGTGTTGAGGTACGTTGTTGATATGGAGTGTTGAGGTACGTTGTTGATATGGAGTGTTGAGGTACGTTGTTGATATGGAGTGTCCAGATACGTTGTTGATATGGAGTGTTCAGGTACGTTGTTGATACGGAACGTCTCTGTCATTCCATCTATCCAGAGTCACCGTGTTTCTTCTCAGCCTCTAAAGCCCTGATATCGTACGCTGAAAGGGCTGACTGGGTTGATCTGCATCCTGGTCAGGTGGATTTAGGCTCGATCCGCTGTTGTGTACTGTAAAGGTTGACAGGTATTGTTTCAGTCATCTCTCGCATCTCTTCATTTCTAAACATGTCTCGTTTTTTGTCTTGCCTACTGCTTTTCTGAGATATCTCATCTCACAGTTTGTGGTATTCGTCTCAAGAGTTTTGCTTTTAAAGTCCAGGTCTGGCATTGGTAAATCGCTATGGGTACAAATAGTGTTCTGACAAACCTGGCTTTTGCTTTCATAGAACTGTTCTGACAAACTTGGCTTTTGTTTCCATAGAAATACATGGAATGCTTTACAGTGCCACTATGACGATGAATTCGTGTGATTCTGTACAGTGTACCAAAACGACCATTGCTGTATGGTTTGACTAAAAGAATTAGTACTTCTAATGCTATATAGTGCCACGGAAAGAATGACTGTCACACAGTGCCACCAAAAAGGATAACTGTCGAACAATGCCACGAAGAAAAGGTGAGTTTATTCAAAATACGAATGAGAATTGTATAGAGACATTCAGCTCTAAATAGTTTGATCATTCCCCCAGTAATCTTTTGGTTTTGAGAGAAAGGATAGCTAGGTGTTGGGTAGATGGGGGAGATGGCGTGTATTCCTTTTCTGCCAGGTCTGGCCTGGTAACAGGCGTCACTTGCCGTCTGGAAATGATCGATGGAAATGTGATTGACGGGTTATGTTACACGTTAAATGTTCAGACAAACTGAAGCCGCCTTAGGTTCGGAAGCATCACGCTTTCAAACATTGGAAGCAGTTCAAGGTCTGTGTTGCCTGTTTACCCATCAAAACAGTATTCCATGGTTTCCTGCTGCATACAATTAACTATTTCAGTCCATTACCATATACACCAAGTTCATCTAGCTTTTCTGCGGAAATTGGTGGATATAGTAGGGGAGTGAAAGGATAGATTGGTGGATAGAGTGGGGGAGTGAAAGGATAGATTGGTGGATAGAGTGGGGAAGTGAAAGGATAGATTGGTGGATAGAGTGGGGAAGTGAAAGGATAGATTGGTGGATAGAGTGGGGGAGTGAAAGGATAGATTGTTGGATAGAGTGGGGAAGTGAAAGGATAGATTCGTGGATAGAGTGGGGGAGTGAAAGGATAGATCGGTGGATAGAGTGGGGAAGTGAAAGGATAGATTGTTGGATAGAGTGGGGGAGTGAAGAGATAAACTGGTGGATAGAGTGGGGGAATGAAAGGATAGATTGGTGGATAGAGTGGGGAAGTGAAAGGATAGATTGGTGGATAGAGTGGGGGAGTGAAAAGATAGATTGGTGGATAGAGTGGGGGAATGAAAGGATAGATTGTTGGATACAGTGGGGTAGTGAAAGGATAGACTGGTGGATAGAGTGGGGGAATGAAAGGATAGATTGTTGGATAGAGTGGGGGAGTGAAAAGATAGATTGGTAGATAGAGTGGGGAAGTGAAAGGATAGATAGGTGGATAGAGCGGGGGAGTAAAAGGATAGACTGGTGGATAGAGTGGGGGAGTGAAAGGATAGATTGTTGGATAGAGTGGGGAAGTGAAAGGATAGATTGTTGGATAGAGTGGGGGAGTGAAAGGATAGATTCGTGGATAGAGTGGGGAAGTGAAAGGATAGATTGTTGGATAGAGTGGGGAAGTGAAAGGATAGATTGTTGGATAGAGTGGGGGAATGAAAGGATAGATCGGTGGATAGAGTGGGGAAGTGAAAGGATAGATTGGTGGATAGAGTGGGGGAGTGAAAAGATAGATTGTTGGATAGAGTGGGGGAGTGAAAGGATAGATCAGTGGATAGAGTGGGGGAGTGAAAGGATAGATTTGTGGATAGAGTGGGGGAGTGAAAGGATAGATTGGTGGATAGAGTGGGGGAGTGAAAGGATAGGTGGATAGAGTGGGGAAGTGAAAGGATAGATTGTTGGATAGAGTGGGGGAGTGAAGGGATAGATTGGTGGATAGAGTGGGGAAGTGAAAGGATAGATTGGTGGATAGAGTGGGGAAGTGAAAGGATAGATTGGTGGATAGAGTGGGGAAGTGAAAGGATAGGTGGATAGACTGGGGGAGTGGAAGGATAGACTGGTGGATAGAGTGGGGAAGTGAAAGGATAGATTGGTGGATAGAGTGGGGGAGTGAAAGGATAGATTGTTGGATAGAGTGGGGGAGTGAAAGGATAGATCGGTGGATAGAGTGGGGGAGTGAAAGGATAGATTCGTGGATAGAGTGGGGGAGTGAAAGGATAGGTGGATAGAGTGGGGAAGTGAAAGGATAGATTGGTGGATAGAGTGGGGGAGTGAAAGGATAGATTGGTGGATAGAGTGGGGGAGTGAAAGGATAGGTGGATAGAGTGGGGAAGTGAAAGGATAGATTGTTGGATTGAGTGGGGGAGTGAAAGGATAGATTGGTGGATAGAGTGGGGAAGTGAAAAGATAGATAGGTGGATAGAGTGGGGGAGTAAAAGGATAGACTGGTGGATAGAGTAGGGGAGTGAAAGGATAGATTGGTGGATAGAGTGGGGGAGTGAAAGGATAGATCGGTGGATAGAGTGGGGGAGTGAAAGGATAGATTCGTGGATAAAGTGGGGAAGTGAAAGGATAGATTGTTGGATAGAGTGGGGGAGTCAAAAGGATAGATTGGTGGATAGAGTGGGGAAGTGAAAGGATAGATTGGTGGATAGAGTGGGGGAGTGAAAGGATAGATTGTTGGATAGAGTGGGGAAGTGAAAGGATAGATTCGTGGATAGAGTGGGGGAGTGAAAGGATAGATTGTTGGATAGAGTGGGGAAGTGAAAGGATAGATTGGTGGATAGAGTGGGGAAGTGAAAGGATAGATTGTTGGATAGAGTGGGGGAGTGAAAGGATAGATTGGTGGATAGAGTGGGGAAGTGAAAGGATAGATTGGTGGATAGAGTGGGGGAGTGAAAGGATAGATTGTTGGATAGAGTGGGGAAGTGAAAGGATAGATTGTTGGATAGAGTGGAGGAATGAAAGGATAGATTTGTGGATAGAGTGGGGGAGTGAAGGGATAGATTGGTGGATAGAGTGGGGGAGTGAAAGGATAGATTGTTGGATAGAGTGGGGGAGTGAAAGGATAGATTGGTGGATAGAGTGGGGGAGTGAAAGGATAGATTGTTGGATAGAGTGGGGGAGTGAAAGGATAGATCGATGGATAGAGTGGGGGAGTGAAAGGATAGATTGGTGGATGGACAGAGCGAGTAAATGGGTTAGTGGATTTTTGGATAGAGAGAGCAAATAAAACGGTTAGTAGATTGGTGGATAGAGAGAGCAAATAAAACGGTTAGTAGATTGGTGGATAGAGAGAGCGAATAAAACAGTTAGTAGATTGGTGGATAGAGAGAGCGAATAAAACGGTTACGACACTGTAGATAAGGTGACATAGTGAAAGGGTAAATGAATAGATAGGGCGAAGGAATGTAAGGGTACACTGGTGGATGGGAAGGGAGCGAAAAGGTTGACTGGTGGATAGGGTGAGGTAACGAAAGGATAAACTGGTGGATAAGGCGAGGGAGCAAAAGGGCAAACTGGTGGACAGGGTGAGGAAGTCAAAGGTAAACGTTGAAATAGGACGAGAGAGAGAAATGGTAAACTGGTAGATAGAACGAGAAACTGAAAGTGTACATTGGTGGATGGGGTGCTGGAATGAAAGGATTAACTGATGGATAGGGCGAGAGAGTGAAAATACAAACAGGTGGATAGAGCAAGGGATTGAAAGAATAATGTTATGGATGAGTCGAGGGAGTGAAAGAGTACACTGACGACTAGGACGATTAAATGAAAAGGTACAGTGATGAATAGAGCGAGAGGATGAAAGTGTAAAGTGGTGGATAAGGTGAGGAACTGAAAGGGTAGACGGGTGGATAGGAAGGATGGAATGACAGGGTGAACTTGTGAATAGGACAACAGAATACAAGGGTAACGAATTGCGGATCTAGTGAGAGTGTAAAATGATAAGCTTGTGGATAAGACGTAGGCGCGAACGGGTAAACTGGTAGATAGGATGAGGGAGTTAAAGGGTAAACTGGTAGATAGGATGAGGGAGTTAAAGGGTAAACTGGTAGATAGGATGAGGGAGTGAAAGGGTAAACTGGCAGATAGGATGAGGGAGTTAAAGGTTAAACTGGCAGATAGGATGAGGGAGTTAAAGGGTAAACTGGCAGATAGGATGAGGGAGTTAAAGGGTAAACTGGCAGATAGGATGAGGGAGTTAAAGGGTAAACTGGTAGATAGGATGAGGGAGTTAAAGGGTAAACTGGCAGATAGGATGAGGGAGTTTAAAGGGTAAACTGGTAGATAGGATGAGGGAGTTAAAGGGTAAACTGGTAGATAGGATGAGGGAGTGAAAGGGTAAACTGGTAGATAGGATGAGGGAGTTAAAGGGTAAACTCGCAGATAGGATGAGGGAGTTAAAGGGTAAACTGGCAGATAGGATGAGGGAGTTAAAAGGTAAACTGGCAGATAGGATGAGGGAGTTAAAGGGTAAACTGGCAGATAGGATGAGGGAGTTAAAGGGTAAACTGGCAGATAGGATGAGGGAGTTAAAAGGTAAACTGGTAGATAGGATGAGGGAGTTAAAGGGTAAACTGGTAGATAGGATGAGGGAGTTAAAGGGTAAACTGGCAGATAGGATGAGGGAGTTAAAGGGTAAACTGGCAGATAGGATGAGGGAGTTAAAAGGTAAACTGGTAGATAGGATGAGGGAGTTAAAGGGTAAACTGGTAGATAGGATGAGGGAGTTAAAAAGGGTAAACTGGCAGATAGGATGAAGAAGTTAAAGGGAAACTGGTAGATAGGATGAGGGAGTGAAAGGGTAAACTGGTAGATAGGATATGAGGGAGTTAAAGGGTTAAAAACTGTGGATCGGGCGAGGATGTGAAAGGGTAAACTACTATACTAGGCGAGACAATGAAAGGGTTACGTAAATTTAGATAGGGTGAGGGAGAGAAAGTTTGCTAAAAATTTACATAGGATGAGGTAGTGAAAGGTTAAACTGATTGACAGGACAAGGAAATGAAAATTAATGGTAAACTTTAGACAGGGAGAAGGGATGAAAGAGTTACAGAACGGGTGGATATGGCGAGGAAATGAAAATTACAAGCAGTGGATATACTGAAGGAGTGAAAGGGTAACTTGATAGATAGGACGAGGGAGTAAAGAGGTTGCGAAACTGATGGGTAGGGTGAGGGAGAGAAAGGGGTATAAAACTGTAGAGAGGGTGAGGGAGTGAAAAAATAAATTGATGGATTGGGCGAGGGAGTAAATGGGTTACGAAACTAGTGGAGAGAGTGTAGGAGTAAAGCTGTTGCTAAGCGTAGGGTGAACTGGTGAATAGGGTGGGAGAGCGTTAGGGTTACGAAACAATGGATAGGATAACAGAGTGAAAGGGTAAACCTGTGGATAGGGCCAGTGAGTGAAAGGATTATGAAACAATGGATAGGATAACTGAGTACAAGTGTAAATTTGTGGATAGGACCAAAGAGTGACAGGATTATGAAACAGTGGATGGGACAACTGAGTCAAAGGGCAAATATGTAGATAGTAACCAGAAAAACACGATAAAAGATTGAGAACTGTCTTGTCTTGTTGTATTAAATACGCGTTCTTAGTCTTTTTTCGTGTTTTTGTTGTTGTTGTTGTTTTTTTAGGTTCCTGTTTGCTTTAACGCGGGCAGTCACACTTGTTTTGTAAATAGTGCCCGAGAGTGAAAGGATTATGAAACAGTGGATAGGATAACTGAGTAAAATGTAAACTTGTGGATAGCACCAGCGAGTGAAAGTATTACGCAACAGTGGATAGGATAACTGAGTAAAATGTAAACTTGTGGATAGCACCAGCGAGTGTAAGGATTACGCAACAGTGGATAGGATAACTGAGTAAAGTGTAAACTTGTGGATAGCACCAGCGAGTGTAAGGATTACGCAACAGTGGATAGGATAACTGAGTAAAGTGTAAACTTGTGGATAGCACCAGCGAGTGTAAGGATTACGCAACAGTGGATAGGATAACTGAGTAAAATATAAACTTGTGGATAGCACCAGCAAGTGCAAGGATTACGCAACAGTGGATAGGATAACTGAGTAAAATGTAAACTTGTGGATAGCACCAGCAAGTGCAAGGATTACGCAACAGTGGATAGGATAACTGAGTAAAAGAGTGAACTTGTGGATAGGCCAGAGAGTGAAAGATTACGAAACAGTGGATAGGATAACTGAGTAAAATATAAAGCTGTGGATAACACCAGAGAGTGAAAGGATTACGAAACAGTGGATAGGATAACTGAGTAAAATATAAAGCTGTGGATAACACCAGAGAGTGAAAGGATTACGAAACAGTGGATAGGATAACTGAGTAAAATATAAAGCTGTGGATAACACCAGAGAGTGAAAGGTTTACAAAACAGTGGATAGATAACTGAGTAAAATATCAAGCTGTGGATAACACCAGAGAGTGAAAGGTTTACAAAACAGTGGATAGGATAACTGAGTAAAAGGGTGGAGTTGTGGATAGCACCAGAGAGTGAAAGGATTACGAAACAGTGGCTAGATAACTGAATGAAAGTGTAAACTTGTGGATGCACCAGACAGCAAAAGGATTACAAAACAGTGGATAGAATAACTGAGTGAAAGGGTAAATGTGTGGATAGCACCAGAGAGTAAAAGGATTACGAAACAATGGATAGAATAACTGAGTTAAAGCGTGAAAGTTGTGGATAGCGCCAGAGAGTGAAAAGATTACGAAACATTGGATAGCATAACTAAGTGAAAGAGTAAATTTGTGGATAGCGCCAGAGAGTGAAAGGATTACGAAACAGCTCATAGGACAAC
>CM060307.1:62477152-62479652 GCA_030674185.1 Monoplex corrugatus
CGAGCTTTTCCCATGACTGTTCTGAGTTAGCAAGAAATGGAGGAGGAAAATAGAAAAGGATATGTGCTTCCTGTTCTAACTTTTCCATTCCCCTCCTTCCTCACTCACCATTACAAATTTTCTGTCCGTCAGTGACAGATTAAATGATGTTGTACATGTAAGCCGAAGGAGCTTTGTTTTCTTCCCATTTCTTCATTTTTTCCCTTTCTGTCTTTTTGTCGTTCTTCTCTTTCCCCGAATTTCTTTTGTCAGCTTCTTTGGCTTTACTAATGTGTTGCAAGTCACATGAAGTAGGTAACTGATGGGTCAAGGTCTCTGAAAATCTATGGCTTCATAAACAGTTGCCTGCTGGTGTGATGGCCATGAGTTATGGATTTGTCTATTTATCCATTGAGGGCTCTGTCAGAACAGGCATACTTTGATAATCTCCATCAGTTTTTGTGATTTGTCAAAAGCTGTGTTTATTATTGATGTCATATGTTTATTTAACGTCATTTCGGTGACATAGCCTCCATTCTAGTCATTTTAGCTTTTCGTTGTAACTTGATGTTCTAGGCACATGTGTAGATAAGGACTTTTTATTTTCCAGGTAGATGTGTTGATTAGCAACGGCAAGTTTAAAATTACTTTGTTTTTTTGCCAGTAACATTTTTTCCGTTGGAAAAAAAAGTATCTCTTGTTGTCTTTACCACAACAATGTAACCCCGGCATCAGAAAGGCCATGGAAGCGAGGCATTTCAAGCCATCACTGGGCGTTTGTTCTCAATATTTATCAGCTAGGTGGAATCCTTTCTGGATGTTTCTAAGACCTATCGACACTGTAAAATATAGCTGGGTCACGGCTAAATGACATTTGTAAAATTTGAATTCTTAAAAAAGTTTGCTTTTTGCTGTGTTTTGGGAGATTGAGTCAGACTATATATACTAAAAGTTTCAATGATGAATTTATATACCGATTTACCATTATATGCATACCAAATGCCTCCTCGTGATTCATCCCATTTTGCGTCTTGTGCGGAAATGTTGCTGAACCAGATGTGTCTGTGAGTGTAATCAGATCGATGAAAGGTTGATCGTGTTATCCTGTGACTTGTTCAGGGCATGGTCATAATATTTACAAAATTGATCGCAGCAAGACATGGAACCAGATAACGCCATCTGCCATTCTCTGAAAGGAGGGCTTAGCATGAGGACGGAGAGAGATACTGATCCCTATGGAAGATGAAGTGATCTTTTTCCTTCGGATTTAAATAAATGAATAAATAAATAAATAAATAATAAATAAATAAATAAGTGAATAAATGAATAAACGAATACATAAATGAATACACGAATGACTGAATGAATAAATAATAACAATCGATTAATGATATAATATATGAAAAACAAATAAGTTTAAAAATTGAATAAAATGACTGACTGACTGACTGACTGATTGAATAAATAAATAAATAACATAAACAAATAAATGAAATAAACAAATGAATAAATGAACATCAATTTCATTATATTTTGTTTTGCATTTGATTTCTTTTAGAGGTTTTGAGTTTATTTAACAGTGATTCATCGCACTTAGACAATTCCATATGGGTTCCGCCCAATCTGCCTGCTCAAAATCCTATTCTCTGGCATGGTCTTGAAATACGGGCAGCAGCAAGGAGGATCAGGATTTATGAAACGCTATGCTGACACCGAAATGATTGGAGCCATAAAATAGACAGCGAAGAGGCTAGTTTTTATCTTGCGTGCTGGGATTGAATTGAAGACATCAGATGTTGAGTGCACGGCTCTATTACAATGCTCGATGGTGACCAGTCAGTTCATATCAGACAAAAATATAGTCATCAACATCATCATCAAGTGCCCTGCCACATGGCGTTGGCGATCATGGCCCTCCATATGCATTTATCCCTTGTTGCCGCAAGCACATCTTCCACCCTCTCCGTCCTCAGCTACTCTGCAAGTCCGTCCAGGTGCTCTCTTTCCCTCCAGCTTTCCTGTTGTGACCAGGTGCTCTAATTTCCCTTTCCTCATAGAATTGCCTTTGAATGTTGCCTGTCTTTTCCTATTCTTCCTTATGAATGATCTCCTTGTGTATGTCTCCATCAAGACTGTCTCGTTTGTTTTCTTTGCTGTCCATGGAACTCTCAACATTCTTCTTAGAAACCACATCTGGGCTGCCTCAGTCTTGTTCTGGCTTTGCTTGTTGACTGTCCACGCCTCACAATCGTATAACATTATCGGTTCTGTACAAAATTCAAGAACTCTTTCCTGATGTCAGTTGATATAGTGTATTATTAAATTAACGTAATGTGAACAGTGCAACATACGTTGTGGCTTTTCCTGGTACTATTTACTCTGTGGGCGCACTCTTTGTACAGCTTAAGAATACCATTGAAACTGAATTTTAGTTACTTGTAACCAGACACAAAATATTACGGCTTTGTGGTGCTGTAGGCCGTATGTTATATTTTTTTCATTTCATTTTTTTCCAGTGAAA
>CM060307.1:62484652-62522152 GCA_030674185.1 Monoplex corrugatus
GTGGCCTGAGGCTGGGCCCCTGTTTGGATGGTTTATATCACTATAAAGAGTACACATAAGGAGAGGTGGGATGGTACATAGAAGAGAGAGCTAGAGAGAGAGAGAGAGAGAGAGAGAGAGAGAAGAGAAGACAGACAGACAGACAGGCAGGCAGCCAGACAGAGAGACAGACACACACCACACACACAGAAGAGAGAGAGAGAGAGAGAAAAGGGAAAGAGAGAGAGAAAGAGAAAAGGGAAAGAGAGAGAGAAAGAGAAAAGGGAAAAGAGAGAGAGAGAGAGAGAGAGAGAGACAGACAGACAGACGGAGAGACAGGACAGAGACAGAGACAACAGACAGAGATACAGAAACAGAGAGAGAGAGAGAGTGAGTGAGTAGAGAGAGAGAGAGAAAGAGAAAAAGAGAAACTAGAAACTTAAAACTACTCTGTTAATCAAGAATAGTGGCACTAGGTCCTAGTGGATCTTTCTTTCAGATAATACTTGCTGTTTTCCACATAATCAAAAACAAACAAACAAACAGACAAACAAAACAAAAAAACACACAAAAAACAAAACAATACAAAAATCCAAACAAGGGTGACCGCCCGCGTTCAAACAAACACGAAGCAGAAAAAAGCAAAAGCAGAATCAGAACGTGTACTTAATATAACAAGAGAAGACAAGCACAAATTTCCAGCCAACTGGCCTTTGTCAAGCATAAACGTAAGACAAAAGAACAACAACAACAACAACAATAACAAAAAAGGGGGGACAGCAAAACGTTCCTGTTGTCTCATCAAGCATCAGAAGAAAAGAGGGAAATGTTGCTGGTTTTTTTTTGGGGGGGGAGGGATCCTTCAAGAATGTTGTACATTTGTGTGTTTATATTATGCATCAGTTAACCCTTTCAATCCTGCATCCTATCCGCCAGCTGCAAAAACTTAACCCTTTCACACCTTCACCCTATCCATCAGCTTCATGCAGGAAACTGGTGGGTATGGTGAGGGAGTGAAAGGGTTACGTTTTTGCTTTGCTGTCATGTCTTTCAATGCTGGATGCTGGCGGATAGGGTGAGGGAGTCAAAGGGTTAATCTTTTAGTGATGACATCTTTGCTTTTTATCCAAAAGTTTCGTATGTGGACAGGAAACTGTCATTTATTAAAATAAACTGTCATTTATTAAAAAATTTTCCTGCTGTCATATGCAAGATGTTTATTTATTTTTTGCTTAGAACTTGGTTGCAATCATTCCAAATTATTGATGTATATTTAAGACAGAGAGAGAGAGAGAGAGAGACAGACAGACAGACAGACAGACAGAGACAAAGAGACAGAGAGAAAGAGACAAGAGAGAGAGAGAGACAGACAGAGAGACAGAGGGAGAGAGAATGTGTGTGTGTGAGGAGAGAGAGAGAGAAAGAGAGACAGACAGACAGACAGAGACAGACAGAGAGACAGAGAGAGACATACAGAGTTTGTGTATAGATAATCTATTACTGTACATTTATTGTTACGTCTTTTGTTGGTTATATATTTCTATCTTTCTCTGTCCTAACACAGCCTCGTGATACTGTGCAATGAAGACGGACTGAGAGAAGGGAAAAATAGACAGATATCTCCCCATCCAATCGCCTTTTTCTGCTGGAAAACAGGAACCAGAAAGGACTTAGTGTGTGTGTAAGGCGTAGTCGTCAATAAAGACGTGTTTTCATCTGTTGAAATGACCGATGTGAAAGTACACGTTAGATGCAGGGTGTACTTCTGATGTTAATGAACGCCTTGGTGTGTCATTTTATTTCTTGTGTTTTAGAACACAGCGAGCAGAAAGGACTGTAGTGTGTGTGTGTGTGTGTGTCGCGTGGTGCTCAGCAAAGACGCATGATCATCATTTTGCTGAGCAAACAGATGTGAAAGTTTACCGCGGAATAGCAGTCGAGCATCCTATGAACTTTATCAACTGCGTCTCTGTGTATTTGATCATGAGCATCCTATGAACTTTATCAGCTGCGTCTCTGTGTATTTGATCATGAGCATCCTATGAACTTTATCAGCTGCGTCTCTGTGTATTTGATCATGAGCATCCTATGAACTTTATCAACTGCGTCTCTGTGTATTTGATCATGAGCATCCTATGAACTTTATCAGCTGCGTCTCTGTGTATTTGATCATGAGCATCCTATGAACTTTATCAGCTGCGTCTCTGTGTATTTGATCATGAGCATCCTATGAACTTTATCAGCTGCGTCTCTGTGTATTTGATCATGAGCATCCTATGAACTTTATCAGCTGCGTCTCTGTGTATTTGATCATGAGCATCCTATGAACTTTATCAGCTGCGTCTCTGTGTATTTGATCATGAGCATCCTATGAACTTTATCAGCTGCGTCTCTGTGTATTTGATCATGAGCATCCTATGAACTTTATGCTGTGTGTGTTTTGATCAGCAGATCCATGAACATTTTCAGAACATGTGTTCTCTGGAATTGATCATGAGCATCCTATGAACTTTATCACTGCGTCTCTGTGTATTTGATCATGAGCATCCTATGAACTTTATCAACTGCGTCTCTGTGTATTTGATCATGAGCATCCTATGAACTTTATCAGCTGCGTCTCTGTGTATTTGATCATGAGCATCCTATGAACTTTATCACTGCGTCTCTGTGTATTTGATCATGAGCATCCTATGAACTTTATCATCTGCGTCTCTGTGTATTTGATCATGAGCATCCTATGAACTTTATCAGCTGCGTCTCTGTGTATTTGATCATGAGCATCCTATGAACTTTATCAGCTGCGTCTCTGTGTATTTGATCATGAGCATCCTATGAACTTTATCACTGGTCTCTGTGTATTTGATCATGAGCATCCTATGAACTTTATCACTGCGTCTCTGTGTATTTGATCATGAGCATCCTATGAACTTTATCAACTGCGTCTCTGTGTATTTGATTATGAGCATCCTATGAACTTTATCAACTGCGTCTCTGTGTATTTGATCATGAGCATCCTATGAACTTTATCAGCTGGTCTCTGTGTATTTGATCATGAGCATCCTATGAACTTTATCACTGCGTCTCTGTGTATTTGATCATGAGCATCCTATGAACTTTATCAACTGCGTCTCTGTGTATTTGATCATGAGCATCCTATGAACTTTATCAGCTGTGTCTCTGTGTATTTGATCATGAGCATCCTATGAACTTTATCACTGCGTCTCTGTGTATTTGATCATGAGCATCCTATGAACTTTATCAGCTGGTCTCTGTGTATTTGATCATGAGCATCCTATGAACTTTATCAACTGCGTCTCTGTGTATTTGATCATGAGCATCCTATGAACTTTATCAGCTGTGTCTCTGTGTATTTGATCTTTTTTTCTTTCTTTACGTTTCCCTCCCCTGGTCTGTCCCAAAGTTGATGTCGTCCTTGGAGTCCCACATTAGACAAACAGCACGTTTTCTCCTCGTGGGTCTAGGGGTTTGTGATAATTAGAAGAGACGGGATGAATACAGCGTGACACGTGTTAAGAAGTGACAGTCTCATAGTGTGACATGTGCGGTTTTCATGGAAGATGTGGGCTTGTTCACGTGACGTGAGGACGGATTAGACAAGGATGTTCAAATTACGAGGTGAGATGACTTTTGATTTGTAATCTGTCTGTGTTTGCCTGTCTGATGATGACCTTTCTTGTTAGTGTTTTTGTTTTTGTTTGTGTGTTGTTGTTGCTGTTCTTCTCCTATATACAGCGCCTCCTGACTCGCACCACTGAGTGTTACTCGGACATCAAAAATTGGATGACATACATCAAACTTCAGCTAAATGATGACAAGACAGAAGCTATCCTCATTGGCACCCGTCAGAAACTTTCTCAGCTGCCTCCTCTTTCTCTCCCATTATGTAACACATCAGTCCCAATTTCTGATTCAGCTAAAAACCTTGGTGTCTGCATTGACTCTACCCTCTCCATGAACAACTTTGTTTCTCAAACTGCCAGATCTTGCTACTATCACCTCCATCGTATAAGCCTGATTAGGAAGTATCTCTCTGTGGAAACAACTGCAAAACTCGTTCTCTCCTTCATAATGTCTCGCATTGACTATTGCAATTCACTCCTGTCCGGTCTTCCTGCCTCCACCACTCACATCCTACAGCGCATTCAAAACAATGCTGCACGCCTTGTACTCAAAAAGAAAAAGCTGACCACATATCTCCTCTCCTGGCACAACTTCACTGGTTCCCTGTATCAAAGCGCTTACAGTACAAACTAGACACCATGTGCTACAAAAGCCTCAATAACGCAGCCCCCGATTACCTGTCAAGCCTACTTGAGATCTATGTTCCCTCACGTACCCTCCGCTCTGCCTCCGATCCTCTGACTTTTCGCTTTCCACGCACTAAGCTCAATACCTATGGTCCACGAGCCTTCTCTGTTTCTGGTCCGCTCTCCTGGAACAAACTTCCTCTCTCAGTCCGTCAGCAATCTACTTTTGTCTCCTTCAAGTCCGCTCTCAAAACTCACCTTTTCTCCTCTGTATAAAATCCTGACCTCACTCAATCCCCTCTGCAGCCTGTCTCCACTCGGAGGGGAATCACATTGCAATATATAATTGTATATAATATGCTCTCTATAATTTTCCATTGTTTTTATTCTTTCTCCCATTTATAGCCGTGTGTGTGTGTGTGTGTGTGTGGGGTGTGTGTGTGTGTGTGTGTGTGTGCGTGGGTGCGTGTGTGTGCGTGCGTGCGTGCGTGTGTGTGCGTGCGTGCGTGTGTGTGTGTTTCAGCGCTTAGATTTGATTTTATCAAGATTTTGCGCTATATAAATATTGTAATTATTAATTATTATTATTATTAAAATATTGTAATTATTATTATTATCCTATTACTTCCTGTTGGTTTTCCATCAATCAGCTCGTCTTCTGTCTGTATCTGTCTATCCGTTTCTCTCTTTTAGGGGTGTCTGTCTACTTGTCACTCAGTCTTCCACTGTCTATTCTTCTGACTTCTACTATCTTGCTGGACGCGTGGGCCTCTGCAGCTCAGTCGGCTGAGCGTCAGACTCACATGCTAATGGTTTTGGGTTCGAATCCTGAGGTGAGTTGCATTAAAACTGAGTTTCTCACTGTCCCATCTTAACATCATTGCTGTCCTGGTGGTGTCGGTATAGGATTAGATATGGCCCCCCGCCCTTCCCCCACTTCCCTGGAATGGTTATCCCAGGCGGCCATATTACCTTAAGTGGGTGCCGACGTAAAAACTGAACCAGATCAATCAATCAATCAATCAGTCAGTCAGTCAGTCGGTCGGTCGGTTAGTCAGTCGGTCAGTCAGTCGGTCTGTCAGTCAGTCGGTCGGTCAGTCAGTCAGTCAGTCAATCAATCAATCTGTCAATCAGTCAATCAATCTGTCAGTCAAACTTTGCTGATTGTGCATTGACTTTTCTGTCTGTTCATCTGTTTGCTTATGCGCTGACTAATGGTTGACAGGATCCAACAGCACACTGTCCATGGAACCATTGACTATACGCAAAAGATCATACTTATACTTGCATGGCTGAAAATGCAAATCTTTTATAGATATAGTGAGATTTCGTAAAATTATCAGCAGCTTATTTACATATATCTTCTCTCTTTCTCCAGTTTCCATCTCGATAAACAATTCTCATTTGACATAAAATACTGACAAATTATTCTTAGTGCTTTACATTGCAACACATAACTATATATCATTCGTCTGAGAGAAGAAGGAAACAGTATAGTTTTGATTTAATTAATGTTCCTGCACTTGGAATTTAAAAATGAGTAAGAATACAGAGCGTCAGGGCCTAATATTGATTACAAAGCATATGATAACATTGTTATTTTAAACGGGTAGACATGACGTCAACTGGCATATTTTGTTGCTGGGTCAAGCAAGGAGAAAAGGACAGGTCACAGGCGAAGTTTAACGTGTATCTTGTTTTATTTGTATTGATCATCTGCTTTGTTGTGTTGGTTTGTTTGTTAGATTATTGATCGTTTCCTTTGCCGTGTTGTCTTGATGACACACTGATCATTTCTTTTACAGTCTTAAACAGATATGACATGAAATACGTTACGTTTTGAAAAGATGTACACTCACAGACATGTACATACAGACACGCAAACACATGCACACATGTATGTATATCCATCTATCTATCTATCTATCTATGTATCTATGCATCTATCTCTCTCTCTCTCTCTATTTATCTATATCTATCTATCTATCTGTCTGTATGTATGTATGTCTGTCTATCTATCTATCTATCTGTCTGTCTGTCTGTCTGTCTGTCTATCTATCTATCTATCCATCCATCCATCCATCCATCCATCCATCCATCCTTCCATCCATCTATGTATGTACGTATGTATGTATGTATGTATGTATGTATCTATCTATCTATCTATCTATCTAAGTTTGCATATACACATGCATGATTATATATATATATATATATATATATATATATATATATATATGCACGCGCGCGCGCGCGTGTATGTGTGTGTGTGTGCTTGTGTAGAGACAGACAGACAGACAGATAGAGGGGGGAGGAGGGGGGGTCAGGTTGACTTTTACCATTGACTAGGAAGGAAAAACAGCTATCGTTGGAATCATTAACATCCACACGATAAAGTCATGGCAGTGTACAGCTGGTTCTAACGCTGGCTGATCACAGGATCATCCCATGGTGTGTTCGGTGTGTTGCGTGCCTGTGTGCAGTGAGGCGTGACCTGGCCAAGTGTTGTGAAGGACACTCTCAGGCCTGGGTCCTGGCGCAGTATTGATTTTATGACATACGTGACTGCACAGCAAGCTGCTGATGCAGATATTAAAAGTTGGAATCAGCTCTCTCTTCTTCTTTTGTCTGTTTGTCTATATATTTGTATAACTGTCTCGGAATCTGTGTCTCTGCTTGTCCATCTTTCAGTATCTCAGTGTGTGTGTGTGTGTGTGTGTGTGTGTGGTGTGTGTGTGTGTGTGTGTGTGTGTGTGGTGTGTGTGTGTTGTGTGTGTGTGTGTGTGTGTGTGTGTGTGTGTGTGTGTGTGTGTGTGTGTGTGTGTGTTGTGTGTGTGTTTGTACGTAAGTATATGTGTGTGTATGTACGTGCGTGTTTGTGCGTGTGTAGTGTTGTGTGTGCGTGCGTGCAAGCGTGCGTGTGAACATACCTGTGTGTATGTGCGTGCGTGTGTGCGTGCATGTGTGTGTGTGTGTGTGGTGTGTATGTGTGTGCGTGTCTTTGTCAACTTATGTGTCTCTTTGCCAGTTTGTGTGTCTTTCTTTCTCTCCTACTGAATTTGGAAATTGATTGATGAACTCATCATACTTGCTATGGTTCAGATGCCAGACACAAAAATTAATCTGGAAAAATCTTTCAAATTGGACGATAGCATAATAATGACAACATCTGTCTAGGATGTCGAAGACTCCACGTTCAATTGCTAGATCAACAGGTGTGGTAGTCAGGTGGGTAAATGTCAGACTTCCAATGAGAAGGTGCAGGTTCAGTCTTATCTGAAGACCCCCCCTCTGATGAGAAAAGTGTGGAGATTTTTTTCCCCAATCTTCCATGTCGAGATAACGTGCAGACCTGCCAGTGCCTAACCTGTGCGTAGGCATGCACAACACACACACACACACACACACACACACACACACACACACACACACACACACACACACACTTCCCACCACACACCATACCACCACCACCACCACCACACTACCACCACCACCACCACCACCACCACCACCAAAAACAACAACAACATCAACAACAATAATAACAACAACAATGAAATCACTTATTTGCTTTCTCTGTTCTGAGACTGAGTACAAGAACAGGATGGATGTTGTTTTTTTTTTTTCTGAGCATCGACTTATCTCAAGATGAAGAGTATTTAGTTACTAATGTTTGGAAATCAAATATATTTTCATAACTTACTCAATTTGCAGCTTGTTTATATGGAAATGGCAGTGAAATGCTCATCCCTAATGGCGAAGTCGACGAAGGGCTGATTACATTACGCCGGACTTATGCAGGGAGTATTCATGATACTTTCAAAGCTGATCACAGGAAAATGTGACAATTTGCTCAAGTCAGACCACCCCGTCTGCGATTCCTTCAATGGAAAATGCAGGTTTGCAAGGGAGATAAAGAGTGACTCTTTTGGGAGACTGAATCATGTTTCTTCTTCACTTTGAGATAAGTAAATGATGAATAGATAAGCCTACATATTTGATTTATTGTTTTGCGTAGTGTGATTTTTGTGAACGATGACTGTCAGCCGTTTTGTTTCAGATTCACAAATACATATTCTGAAAATAATGAGAGCGAAGAATGTACAAAATTCGCGGAACTTCTTGTTGCCATTTGAGCAATGATATTTTGACATCGAGACGAAAAGATTCTCTACAGCTTTAGAAAAACATTGAGGACAAATTCCAGCCACTCCTGGTAAGTTACAAAATATTGTCTGTTATACTGGGACCCGTGCTGTATTAAGTTGATAAAGAAGATAAGGAAAAGACAAGCAACATTTATAGGACATTTTATAAGGAAAAGGGAATTAGAACACCTTTCACAACAGGAAAGCTGGAGGGAAAGAGAACACCAGGTAGACCCAGGGAGAAAATATTGGACGAACTTGCAGGGTGGCTGAAGACAGAGAGGGTGGGAGATATACGTGTAGCGACAGGGGATACACTCGTGTGGAGGGCCATGACTGCCAACGCATGCGCAGGCACATGATATGATGACTATATTAAGGTATATGCTATTAACTTTTGATTATTGTAATAGAAAGGGGACGTCATCACACTGTATCGCCATCTGTTTTGTCAGTTTCTTGTTTGGTTGGTTGCTTGTATTATTATTTATTAAAGTAGGCTTGCCTACAAAATAGTATTTAGCCAGGACTAAGAATGTTGTTGCTGAGGTTTATTTTTGTACGCCGAATGTTTCTGGTACAAAGGTCCTTGACTTATAGAATCAGTTAGAATAGCCATGGACGTAAACTTGTAGAATTAGTGCGTCAAAAGAACTATACACAAACGTGCCTAGTTTCTTCTCCCTCTTTATGATACATAGAATGCATCTGACAACCGTTCGTCTCTTTCCTAACCCTGTGACTTATACATCTGGGCTAAACTCTTTTTCTCTTTATCACCGCCTCTCTGCCTCAATCTGTGTTTGTCTGTCTGTGTGTCTGTGTGTCTGTGTGTGTATGTGTCTGTCTGCCTCTAAGTATTCAGTCGCCCTCCCTCTTTCTGTAACATCATTATCGCATTCTTCTCTTTCCATACATCTCTCTTTTTCAGAGATCGCTTCCCGTCCCTCCACTCGTCCACATCCTTTCAATCTGAGCTGATTGTGAATCTATCATTGATGCTGCTGCCGAACACCAAATAGCGAAAGGATAATTGAGAGCACTGCATGGTCATAAATAACAAGGACATTGCATAAGAGAAACATCCAAGTCAGCGGAAAATACAGCTACAGCATTGCACAATCAGCTTGATGTGGCCGTGCACAGACGCTGAATGGATTACACTTTGAATAATGGCTCTTTTTGGCTTTGCCACACTATGGTGAACGATACTGGTCAAACACGTGGTGGAATTTTTGCTGAGGGAAATAACACGTTTTGTTGTTTTGTGAAACAATTGTCATTTTTAGATTAAGACTTCAAAAGTGCATTTTCTTTGAATGAAAAGGAGGATGGTTGGGTAGATGAGTGGTGGTAGACGGGGTTTATAAATGCTACTTATCATGAGTACATAACATGTCAAAATATGATTGATAGAAAGATTTTGTCGCTTAAAATTACACAAAAACCACATGTGGACATATTCCACGCGCACGTTCTCACTCACTCAAACACACACACACTTACATTCACGCACATAGAGACAAGAACACACTGACACACACTTACACGCATAAAAACGCACGCATGCACGTGTGAAGTAACATCAGATCTAGTTGTGTTGGTTGAAACTTCAGAATCATCAATACATAATCCTATTCTAAATATTACTTTGATGTTTATAAAGTTTGTGCTTTAGTAAGAATTTTTCCTTTATTCTTACAAATTTTCACATGACCCTATTTTTTTCCACATCTAAACGCAGAAAATGTTCGTCTATATTTTACATATTATCGTTGTAGTAATTTTTGTTGTTGTCGTCGATGTTTTCATCGTTGTTTTTGTCACTGATGCTGCTGTTGTTCCTGCTAGTGCTGTTTTTTGTTACTGGTGTTATCATTGTTGTTCTGCAATAGCTGTTATAGTTCTGGAAACTGTTCCAGTTGTTTTGTTTTTCCTTCATGAAAGTTCAGGCTTTCCCCAAGAAGTTCACCCGAAGTGTTGCGTTGTTTGTGAGCTTATTTTCCCCTCCATCATAGTCGGAAGTGTATCAGGGGATAAGTTATGAATAAGCTTTCTTCTTGCTTTTGCCGGCCACTGATTCTGCTGCCATGCTACGGGTGTTAGTTCTAAATGTCAGTGATTTGAGGGGAAAACGCTTCTGGACACGTCTGGAAAACTTTTGTAAGCTGTTCTTTTGCTGAAGTGTTTTTGTTATGCTTTCTTTTTGTCAGTCTGTCTGTCTTTCAGTCTTTCTTTCTTTCTTTCAGTTTTTTTTCCCTTTTCTTCTTTCTATCTTTCTGATGTTTGAAGATGAGGGTGTAAGTGAAGTCTCGAAAGAAAAGAAAGAGAAGATGAAGGCAACACTCAGAGTGTGTTTAGTATTTCTTATGCTCTTGTGCTTGCTTCCATAAATTGAACATGAAATCAGTGACTATTTTCGAAAACAAAAAATCATCTCATCAGTTAAATATGTTACGTTGTAATTGTTAGGCGTGTGTGCACGAAACATAAAACTACAGAACAGGACAAGGTCAAACGCCTATCACAGACAGCCCATATGGAACTCCAGATCTCTTTCTTTCTCTGTTTCTTTCTTTCTGGCTGGTTACCTGCTTGTCTTGTCTTTGTTTGTTTGTTTTGTAGTTGTTGTTTGCTTTATCATTTCACCAAACGGCAGATGCACATCAGAAATAGCCGGCAGAATCAGCCAAGCCAAAACAGCATTCAAGAAGATGAAAAGCATTCTTACCAACAAATGCTTATCAATTAACATCAGGAAGAGAGTTCTTGAATTTTGTATAGAACCAATACTGTTGTACAGTTGTGAGGCGTGGACAGTCAACAAGCAAAGCCAGAACAAGATTGAGGCAGCCCAGATGTGGTTTCTAAGAAGAATGTTGGGAGTTCTATGGACAGCAAAGAAAACAAACGAGACAGTCTTGATGGAGGCACACACAAGTAGATCATTCATAAGGAAATTTAGGAAAAGATAGGAAACATTTATAGGACATTTTGTGAGGAAAGGGGAATTGGAGCACCTGGTCACAACGGGAAAGCTGGAGGGAAAGAGAGCACCAGGTAGACCCAGGGAGAAGATACTAGACGGACTTGCAGAGTGGCTGAAGACAAGGAGGGTGGAAGAGATGCTTGAGCAACAAGAGATAGAGACAGATCGCCATGATCGCCAACGCCATGCGGCAAGGCACCTGACGATGATGATGATGATGATGTTTGCTTTATGGGATACTGCAATATTGCAAATAGATACGTTTCACTACAATACAGACCAAACTGTTTCAATAACAGACTGACACAAAGACAGACACAGAACCCATACGCTACGTAAGACATCAAGACCTTGACAACTTGTAGGGATTATGCACAGTTATGGCTTATGCCATGATCGTTTTGGATCGTCTCCATTATATGGCGTCCGTAGTGTCACTGCATATGGAATTCATTCCGAGTGTGGAAATGCTGTCTTAAGAAACTAAAACAGAAATCTCTTTATTTTGCTTTGTGTCTTATGCAGTCATTTGCAAGAACTGCCTGTATTACCACTTTCAAAGGTAAATAGGTATCTAGTCTTTTATTTCATGTCGCTACTGAGCTACATCGTTGTTTTGTTTACTAACCCTTTTTGTCAATCAAAAGAGTAAGAGAGACAGACAGACAGACAGACAGACAGACAGAGTGAATCGAGAGAGAGAGAGAGAGAGAGAGAGAGAGAGAGAGAGAGAGAGAGAGAAGAGAGAGAGAGAGATGTGAAACGTGTTAAAATATATTGCAAGAAGAAAATCAATTCTACGTATAGAATGTATCATTATGGTGTTGTTTATAAGCTGCTGAAATGTTATGAAATGTTACATTTCTCTCAACGCAACCTGCTGACATAATCTTTCATGAAGATGAATCGGGTGAAGAAGAAACTATACACAGTTTGGTGAAATCAAAGACAGTTCAAAACTATACCAAGATACAACCCTGCAAGACGTCGTCGTCCACGTGTGGTTTAAACCTCGAAGAAACCAGTATGATACTAGTAATAATGAGTACATGTGCAGCACTTCATCTCAGAAGAACCCTAAGGGGTGCACAAATCGTGTGAGAGACTTATTTAACTCAAACACACACACACACACACACACACACACACACACACACACACACACACACACACACACACAATATATATTATATATATATATATATATATATATATATATATATATATATGTATGTATACATATGACACATACACAAACACACTCACACATACACACACACGCACGAACACACACACGCACACACACACACACACACACACACACACACACACACACACACACACACACATCATTTATATATATACACAATCACAACAGACAAGACTCACACAGACTTACATACGCACAGACCGTAACGCACATTCACACATACAAATATGCATACAGCATGCATCCACACATATAAACCGACGCGCACACACACGCACACATACACACGCACACACAAATGCACACATTTACAAACACACACACACATTCACTCACGAACACACAGATTAAAATTGAAAATGATGTCTTTTGATCAGATCTGAAAAAAAAATCAGATCTGACGGAGGAACAAGATTCTTTGCCCAAACATGCCTTGATGCTGGCACCGGAACGGTTCCTGGCGGAGTGTGTGCATGACATACAGAGATTGTACACAGAAAGGTAATTTTTTCATTGATCGATAATACATCCTAAAGTCGATCATGTTATCAGCAGTTCCTTCTCCCTCTTTCTGTCAATTCCAGATCCGATTAATTACCTCTCTATTCAACATTACCCACTGACTGATGAGTTCTTGGTACTCTGAAGACATAACATGAATACATACATTTTGTCACGAAAAAAAGAAGAAAACGCTGGATACCTTTGGTTTAACTAATAACTGTGCACTATGAAATGAAAGGTCATGGTTAGGGTAAGTGACAGTATCTATGCACTATGAAATGAAAGGTCATGATTAAGAGTAAATGACAGTATCTATGCACTATGAAATGAAAGGTCATGGTTAAGAGTAAATGACAATATCAATAGCACTACTGATGAAGTCATGGTTGAAACATGACAGAATATCATTGCACAAGAAATGAAAAGCTGGTACTTGGGCTGTGACAAGTAACTATGCACTATGAAATGAAAGGTCATGGTTAAGAGTAAATGACAGTATCTATGCACTATGAAATGAAAGGTCATGGTTAGAGTAAATGACATTATCTATGCACTATGAAATGAAAGGTCATGGTTAAGAGTAAATGACAGTATCTATGCACTATGAAATGAAAGGTCATGGTTAGGGTAAATGACAGTATCTATGCACTATGAAATGAAAAGTCATGGTTAGGGTAAGTGACATATCTATGCACTGTGAAATGAAAGGTCATGGTTAGAGGTAATGACAGTATCTATGCACTGTGAAATGAAAGGTCATGGTTAGGGTAAGTGACAGTATCTATGCACTGTGAAATGAAAGGTCATGGTTAGGGCAAGTGACAGTATCTATGCACTGTGAAATGAAAGGTCATGGTTAGGGCAAGTGACATTATCTATGCACTGTGAAATGAAAGGTCATGGTTAGGGTAGATGACAGTATCTGTGCACTATGAAATAAAAGGTCATGGTAAGGTCAAATGACAGTATCTATGCACTGTAAAATGAAAGGTCATGGTAAGGGTAAATGACAGTATCTATGCACTATGAAATGAAAGGTCATGGTTAGGGTAAATGACAGTATCTATGCACTGTAAAATGAAAGGTCATGGTAAGATCAAATGACAGTATCTATGCATTATGAAATGAAAAGTCATGTTAGAGTAAATGACAGTATCTATGCACTATGAAATGATAGGTCATGGTTAGGGAAAATGACATTCTAAAATCTTTCGTGCCACAAACAGAGAAACAGGCCTATAAACAGTTATACAATATACGGCAGTATTTTTTTAAAGGGACATCTGACATTAGAACGGGACGGTCATGTTGTTGGGTCAACGAACAGGAAAAGGGCAGGTCATATGTACAGTCTGTTGCATTATCGACGTGATGAACAGCTGTGCAGCAGCAGGTTTTACTTTACCATTGTTTTGCTGTCATAATCAGATTTACAAGGGACACATTAAGCTGTACGCATATAGAAATACAAGTGTATGTGACACAGTGTATGTGACAGACAGACGCAGTTATAACTACAAAAACTGCGTTTTAAAATGAATTTTCTCGTTGAAAACTGCAATAAGAATGATACTTGATGTGTTTGATATAATGTTTATAATGATTATGAATATGCCAGATATTTCGTTAGATTGCTACCTGGTCACTTAGTTCACTTATGACTTGAAAAAGCTCTTAATCATATCTATAATTTCCGTGAAAATAAGTCATCTCTCTTCAAATTTATTTTACTGTTTAGCAAGTGTACATTAAGGGAGGAGAGAATATAAGTCAACCCGACTGATCAAGAATTAACTTAACATATGAAGATATCCTGAGCCTTGCTTATGTAACATACCTTTCTGGCTTAAAAGAACTGACGTATTCAACTTAATGTTAGTCTATTATGTTACACAATATATTTTGAAATAGCTGAACACTGGAACTTGAGAATGCATTACATTTTGAACTACTGTGATATGCTCTTGAGAATAAACCGAGGCCTTTTCCCCTCCAACATTATAGCACAATGACAAGCCATGACATCGTCTTGTTATGGTGGATATGCGAGCAAGTCTAGTAAACAGAGAGATAGAGAGAAAGACATTGAGAGAGAGAGAGAGAGAGAGAGAGAGAGAGAGAGAGAGAGACAGACAGACAGACAGACACAGACACAGACACAGAGAGACAGAGAGAGATGCAGAGAGACAGATAGATAAAGAGACACACAGATCGACAGCAAGAGAGAGAGAGAAGAGAGAGAGAGAGAGAGAGAGAGAGACGGGAGATATAGAGAAAGAAGAGAGAGATAGAGAGAAGACAGAGAGAGAAGAGAGAGAGAGAAGAGAGAGAGAGAGAAAGAGAGAAACAGAGAACAGAGATAAACAGAGAGAGACAGAGAGAGATGGTTGACATTTCACTATTGAATGGAAGAAAGTAGCTGATCGTGTCTATGGATCGTTAACAGGTGTACAATGTGCGCCAGGTGCACACCATGATATTGTACACTTCATATGGACACTGAATGTTTGCATGATTTGAGAAAGACAAGGAAAACAAAAACGAACAAACAAACAAACAAAAACCAAATACAAAACAAAATAAAACGAAACATGGCATAACAATTGTCAGCTATGCGATAGCTATTATTCTGTGCGTTTTCAGCAATGGTACCAACAGTCTTGATAAAATACTGGACAACAAACAAACAAACAAACAAACAAACAAACAAAAAACAAAAACCCAAAAACTAAACAAAACAAAACAAAACATGGCATAACATTTGTCAGCTATGCGATAGCTATCATTCTGTGCGTTTTCAGCGATGGTACCAACAGTCTTGATAAAATACTGGACAACAAACAAATAAACAAAAAACAAACACCCAAATACAAAACAAAATAAAGAGAAACACGACTTTACAACTGTCAGCTCTGCGATAACTATTATTCTGTGCGATGGTACCAACAGTCTTGGTAAAATCTTGGAGAAGCTAGTTATATCTGTAGGTTTGTTCACCATGAAGTTCCTGCAAGACAAGGACGGTTCGCATTCTGATAACCGAGCTTCAGACGTACAAGGCCACAAAGAAGTATGGGAGGACAAGAAGGTTCCAAAGACTTTGAAGAGAAGTAGAGCTGGCGGAAATGGAGTGATTTCCTTCCTGGCGTGAAGTCACTAGCTTCCGTTGTTGCTTCGTTCTATCACATTATTTTACCAAACGTTGACGTTTTCTGCGCTTAACGGACATCACGAATTTTCTAATTTCTAAAGTAGAGCTATGACATTTGGTGTGTTGTTTATACGTGTATCTAGTTGGAATGTGAATCTCGGTGAAGGATGCAGCTTTGATTTTGTTTTTATTTTCATGTTTTAATTTGTGTTTATTTTGAAAAAAAAAAGACATTCTTGAAATCATGTGAAATTCATAAAGAAGGGTGAGAAGTGAGCCTTTGGTGGTTCTTAACATAATCCACATAAAATACTTTTTATAAAAATACGCAAAAAACGGATTCCTCATACCAGTCAGAGTTGAAAAAGGTCACGAGGACATATTACTGTAAGTAGAATGGTACGCACATGTTAAAGCAATATTCAGTAATAACATGCTGTCTTCAACATCAGAGCGGAAGCATTGATATATTGTAAAACTATTTTGTATACTTTATGTATCCACCAATTTCTAATGGAATCAGACAATGATAACTCTGTATACAAAAATAATCCATACAGTACTCGTATCTAGGTAGATCTTAAAAGTTTGAAATCCAAAACAAGTGTGACTGCCCGCGTTCAAGCAAACAGGAACCAGGAAATACACGAAAGAAGAATATAAAGGCGTATTTGATACTGTGTCTGTGTGTCTATGTCTGTGTCTTGTCTTGTTGTATTAAATACGCGTTCGTATTTTTCTTTCGTGTTTTTTCTGGTTCCTTAAAAGTTTGAATCAGCTCTTTCTGTCTCTGTCTGTCTGTGTGTTTGTTTCGTTCATTTTTTTTCTCCTTTGGAACTGCCCTTCTCTCTCTCTCTCTCTCTCTCTCTCTCTCTCTCTCTCTCTCTCTCTCTCTCTCTCTCTGTGTGTTTATGTGTGTGTGCGCGCGAGCGTCTGTGTCTGTGTCTACCTGTATCTGTCTGTCTATGTCTGTGTCTGTCTGTCTATGTCTGTGTCTGTCTTTCTATGGGTGCCTTTTACTGCCTTTCAGTGAAATGTAAATTTGAAAATTGTCCGAAAAAATGGTTACACTTTGACAGACTCAAACAACCTGAAAAAACAAGAATCTACGAGATTCTTAAATCTGGGGCAGTAGCCTAGTGCTACAGCTGAGAGACCCTAGCTTCAGTTCTTACAAATAGACAACAGAATGTCGAACCTTTAGGTAAGCAGATCGGGAAGACCCTGTCTATTTAATAGGGTTTGTTCTAAGCCTTGTCTATTCAATAGGGTTTGTTCTAAGGCTTGTCTATATAATAGGGGTTGTTCTAAAGCTTGTCTATTTAATAGGGTTTGTTCTAAGGCTTGTCTGTTTTATACGGTTTGTTCTTAGGCTTGTCTATTTAATAGGGTTTGTTCTAAGCCTTGTCTATATGATTAGGGTTTCTTCTAAGCCTTGTCTACATGATAGGGTTTGTCCTAAGACTTGTCTATTCAATAGGGTTTGTTCTAAGGCTTGTCTATTCAATAGGGTTTGTTCTAAGGCTTGTCTGTTCTAAGGCTTGTCTATTTAATAGGGTTGGTTCTAAGCCTTGTCTATTTAATAGGGTTTGTTCTAAGGCGTGTCTATTCAATAAAGTTTGTTCTAAGGCTTGTCTATATAATAGGGTTTGTTCTAAGGCTTGTCTATATAATAGAGTTTGTTCTAAAGCCTTGTCTATTTAATGGGGTTTGTTCTAAGCCTTGTCTATGTAACAGGTTTTGTTCTAAGGCTTATGGCATTTGCCATGATCATTTTGGATTCTTTTCCATCACATAGCATGTGTGGTATTAGTACACATGGAATTGTCTGAAGTGTTAACAGATTCTCGAGAGAACGAAAACGAAACAAAACTGTGCGTATGTGTGTGTGTGGTGTGTGTGTGTGTGGTGTGTGTGTGTGTGTGTGTGTGTGTGTGTGTGTTGGTGTGGTTGTGTATGTGAAGTGTGTGTGTGTGTGTGTGTGTTGTTGTGAGTGTCTGTATGTGTTGTGTGTGTGTGTGTGTGTGTGTTGTGTATGTGTGTGTGTGTGTGTGTGTGTGTGTGTGTGTGTGTGTGTGTGTGTGTGGTGTGTGTGTGTGTGTGTGTGTGTTGTGTGTGTGTTGTGTGTGGTGTGTGTGTGTGTGTGTGGGTTGTGTGTGTGTGTGTGTGTGTATGTGGGTGTGTGTGTGTTGTGTGAAGTGTGTGTGTGTGTGTGTGTGTAATGTGTGTGTGTGTGTGTGTGTTGTTGTTGTGGTGTGTATGTGTGTGTTGGTGTGAAGTGTGTGTTGTGTGTGTGTTGTGTTGTGTGTTGTGTGTGTATGTGTGTGTGTGTGTGGTGGTGGTGGTGTGTGTGTGTGTGTTGTTGTGATGTGTTGTGTGTGTGGATGTGTGTTGTGTGTGTTTGTGTGTGTGTTGTGTGTGTGTGTGTGTGTGTGTGTGTTGTGTGTGTGTGTGTGTGTGTGTTGTGTGTGTGTGTGTGTGTGTGTGTGTGTGTGTGTGTGTGTGTTGTGTGGGTGTGGTGTGTTTGTGTAACGGGGAATGAAGATGATAGAAAACAGTGTAGAGATAATTCTTTTATCATGACAGCAGTTTTTCACACACACAACACACACACACACACACACACCACACACACACACACACACACACACACACACACACACACACACAACACAACACAACACACGCACACACACCACACATACAGAGACAGAGAGAGAGAGAGAGAGAGAGAGAGCAGACGATAGAGAGAGAATGTATGTATGTATGTATGTATGTATGTAGTATGTATGATGTATGAGTATTATAGTATGCATATATATGTATATAATATAAGTGTGAGTGTGTGTTTCTGTGTTTGTGTTTGTGTGTGTGTGTGTGTGTGTGTGTGTGTGTGTGTGTGTGTGTGTGTGTGTGTGTGTGTGTGTGTGTGTGTATGTGTGTGTGTGTCTGTGTCTGTGTCTGTGTCTGTGTCTGTGTGTGTGTTTGTGTTTCTGTGTCTGTGTGTGTATGTATACACACAAGCCTGCACGTGCTGCAGTCGTTCCTTCAGGTTTTATTCCATTTCTGTTATTTTATCGCAAAATCCTCTCAGCGACTGCCAAGGCTACAGATGCGTAAATCAAGCTTTGCCCGCAACTGTTCTGAGACAGTACAATGGACAGAGAAGAGAGAGAGAGAGAGAGAGAGAGAGAGAGAGGAGAGAGAGAGAGAGAGAGAGAGAGAGAGAGAGAGAGAGAGAACGTGCTCTCGTGTTCTGGGCTTCCCTCTCCAGCCGCCCCTTCTGCTCTTGGCGTTTTCTAACAGCCAGCCCAACACATCTTACCCTCTGTCCTCTGTCAGTGATTGACACATTAAAAGGCTTTCTGAAACAGGAACTTTGCTTTTTTTTTTCTTGCTTTTTTTTCCCTCCTTTTTTTTCATTCTTTTTTCCCTCCTTTTTCGCCCCTTTCTTTCCTTTTTGTCTTTCTTTCTTCTCCCCATTATTTCTCAGCTTTTTGGTTTTACTGAGCGTGTTGCGCGTTACATGGAGTGGTTGATGGATGGGTTAGGGTCGACCCCTTTTATTGAAACTCAGCTGATGTGATGGCCATTTATTACAGATTTGTCAGTCGAAACCATTGACGGCTCTGTCAAACTAGGCATGCTTTGATTATCGGTTTTGTCTTGGCCAGGAATTGTCTAATTGTTGAGAACTGGTTTTCTTTTTCGTTTTGATTTCGGTTTTTGTTTGGTTTGTTTTTGTTTTTGATTTTTGCAATTTTGTTGCTTTTTTCCCCTTGCTTGTGGTACGAGTGGATAACTAAGAGAAGAACAGAAGAAGTATGTGAGAACAGGACTGAAGTAAGGTCCTATAAAGAAAAACAAATCTAAACTTTCAAATATATTTTGCTTTCCGTTGTTCTGACGGAACTGACATAATCAAGGTAGAGATACCGACTTAACAGTAGTAGTATAGTAGTTAGTAGTAGTGATAGCAGCAGTAGTAGTAGCAGCAGCAGCAGTAGTAGTAGTAGTAGTATAGAAGTATTAGTAGTAGTTAGTATAGCAGTAGTAGTAGAGAGTAGTAGTAGTAGTAATAGCAGTAGTGAGTAGACAGTAGTAGTAGTAGAAGTAGTAGTATAGTATAGTAGAGAGTAGAGTAGAAGTAGTAGTAGTAGTAAGTAGTTAGTAGTAAATAGTAAGTAGTAGTTAAGTAATAGTAGTAGAAGTGATAGTAACACTAATAATAATGATAATAATGATAATTTGTGCAGCCCTTCATCTTACAAGAGCCGTAAGCGCTTCACTGAAAGCATGGGATACAAAGGCAAACACACGTAACGGAAATACTTGTCAGCCCCTACCGTCATGATTAAAATAGATGAACTATTATAATACAGTGTTCAGGAAGCAATCAAAAAAGAAGAATAACATATCCATTTGATGTGTCAGTCGGTAAAAAGCCAGTATTTTTCAATCAAAAGCCTCCTCATGACTTATTCATTTTGCTTTTTGTGTCGAACTACCGCTCAAACATGAATCTCTAACAGTGCAATCGATGAAGAGTTGATCATAGTGTGCTGTAACTTGCTCAGGACATCGTCAGAACATTTGCAGAACGATCGCAGCGAACCATGGCGGCTTGTTCAGAACCAGATAACACCATCTCCTGCTTCTTAAATGGAGAGCTGAGATCAGAAAAGAGAGAAATGTTCATATGATTTTCGTAGCAGATCGAGTAATCTTTCTTGTCATTGGTTTGTGAAATGATGACGTACGTGTACCGTTCGTATTGTATGCCTCACAATGACATCTTCTATGATTTACGTTGCTGACTTTGAATATGTAATCACTGTCGAGTAGCTCAACATTTTGTCTCTTTGTTTGTGTTTTATAAATGTGCGAAAAAATATATATATATATATATATATATATATATTATATATATATATATATATATATATATATTGTCTTTTCGCACATTTTACGTCCTTTTTTTTAGATTGATAAGTGTGTTCGTTATTATATTTGAAAGGACATTGTGCAATAAACAGAAAACAGTTTAGCAAGAAAATTGACGGAAAAGAATAAGTGCACGATTAAATGTATAAACAAACATTATTAAAGCGACTGTATCCAGCTGTGTTCCCAATTCTGATATATGGAAACGCAGGCAGTCAGTTTGATTCGGACGAAAAATGAAGTTCTGTAATAACGTACGTAGTGTGAACAGTGCAACAGAACTCGTTACCCTTTCCCTTTACCATTTGATCATTAAAATGAAAACGACTCCAAGATATTCTTTGTACAACTGTAAGAGAGCCATTTGTACTGAATTTCTGTCACTGTTAAACAACTCAAGATATTGCCTACAGTACTTATACTATGCTGGACAATGGCACTGATATTTTAAAGTTATAATGGGGAGATCGGGTTGCCAATTTGCAGAGCCACTCACCATTTTAGTTCATGCATTTATTTATTTGTTAGGTATAGTTTCTGCATGATTTAGCCAGGGACAGCAGGTTTGTTGCTGCATGTTCTTCTGTGTGTGCTTAATGCTTCTTGGTATGGACATTCGACATACAGAATTTGTTTTAGAAATGACACAAGCTCTGTTTCTCCTCTCCCTTCTGTTATCATTCCAATGTTGATAAAACAGATAAACAAATGAATAAACATGAATGACTAATACAATCAGCTAGGTCTTGTTATGTAAGCAGTGTAAAAATAAGATAGAGAGAGATAACCCACTTAATAGTATTTCTTAATGACATGCATTTTGTATGACGTTTCATCAAGCACCATTAACTCACATTGTAATTAAGTGATCACTGACCCTTGAAAATGTTATTTCCACTTTTTTATGCGTATAACGTGTTCTCTTTGTCTATTTTCTTTTACCATTATCTGGAATTGTTTTGTTAATGTTCTTGTCATTAAATTAATCTGACAAAAAAGGTCCAGTTGATTTCCTTTATCTTTCTTGATGATACAGAGAAGGCATCTTGCAGCCACCAGTCCCATTTCTGTAATTGTCTGTCTAAAAGCACAATGATTGTATTATTTCGGAAATCCCCTGTGATGTGCGCACAGATAAGAAACTGCTACTCTGTGCAAATATGCCCTATCCCCCTCCCCTCCGTGTTTGTGTAAGGTTCGGCGGCTTTCACAATAAAACGGTATCGGTGTCAGTTACAGTTTGTATCTGTCACTTTCTGGATCAATATTCACTGATTAAATGTAGTCTCACGTAAACTCAGGGCTGAAAAACTTCGTGTACACTGCTTATCTATTACCCTTAGGAGTAAAGATGTATCACATTTTCATCCTGTCTTCCTGATGTGTCTTTATCTCTCATTCTCGCTGTCTCTGTCCCCCCTCTTTCTCTCACCCCGCCTCTTTTTCTTGCTCTATATCTTACACACAGACGTGTTCTCTCCCCTTCCTTTGGTCTTTCTCATGCAAGCGCAAGCGCGCACACAGACTCAGACACATATCCAACCAAACAAGCAAGCAAGTGAACAAACAAACAACAACAAACAAACAAACAAACAGGCAAAAAACAAAGAAACAAAATCAAAGACACACACAAACACACACACGCACGCTCACACAGACACACATACAGAAACACATACACACACACACACACACACACACACACACACACACACACACACACATACAGAAACACACACACACACACACACACAACACACACACACACACACACACACACACACACACACACACACACACAACACACACACACAAACACACACACACAAACACACACACACACAAACTACTATTTAGTATATTCCAACCTGACTCTCTCATTCAATATCTCTCGAACAATAACACATGCTGTGTATTGTGTCTAATTTTATTCATTTACTGACGTATTTCTTTTTTTGAAAATTATTGTCATCATTTTTAGTTCTAGGCAAATATGTAAGTTAATTACAAGGGAAAGTTTAAGAAATGACTTTTGGATATAACTTCACTTGACAAAAAAGTTAAATTACTTAAACAAAATAAAGTATCATTGTTAGTGTCTCTTTTTCTGTGTTTTTTTTCTCATCATAAATGATAAATCAAGTAACAAAACAAAGTATCACTGTCATTGTCTCTTTTTCTGTCTTTTTTTTTCTTCTCCTTTTAAATGATAAATTAAGGGAACAAAATAAGGTTTCATTGTCATTGTCTCTTTTGCTGTCTTTTTTCTCCTTATAAATGACAACCAAGTTAACAAAATAAAGCTGCATTGTCACTGTCTCTCTTTCTGTCTTTTTTCTGCTTATAAATGATAATCAAGCTAAAAGAATAAAGTTTCATTGTCATTGTCTCTCTATTTCTGTCTTTTTCTCTTTATAAATAATCATCATCAGGTGCCCTTGCGCGCATGGCGTTGGCGATCATGGGCTTCCATCTGCCTCTATCTCTCGTTGCCCCTAGCATCTCCCCCACCCTCCTCGTCCCAGCCAGTCTGCAAGTCCGTCCAGCATTTTCTCTCTGGGTCTACCTGGTGCTCTCTTTCCCTCCAGCTTTTTATAAGTAATAAGTTAACAAAATACAGTGTCAATGTCATTGTCATTGTCACTGTCTCTTTCTCTGTCTTTTTTCTCATTTCCACTGTTTCTCCTCCACCCCCATCTAAACTCAACCGTGATTCGCACTGGTCACCTTGTTACCCTTCAGCCGGAGCTACTTCTGCTATCGATAATATAGCAGCCAAAACACCGCACAGTGGAAGGCTAATTCAAAGCACCGCAAAGTCATAAACAACGACAGCATTGCATAATATCAATAAACGAAGACAGGGTAAATTACAGATACAGCGGCAGCACTGCACAATCAGCTCTGTGTGGCTGTGTAGAGACGCTGAATGGACGCAACCTCGAATAATGGCCACCCTCACCTTGCCACACTATGGCAGCCTGTATGTGTCTCTAGCTACCGAAAATCTGAACGTTGGTATTGGGAATATAGACTATTGTTCTTGAAATTTGAGCAACACCTGTATCTTTTATTTTTTTTTTATCAGATTCAGAAGACGTTATTCATTTATTTGTTTATTTATTTATCATTTATCTATTTATGATGTTTTGATAAAAGACAGAGGACTGCTGAATTTGTGATTGTCATCAATCATAATATGTAACACATTAATGGTGAGTGAAAGAAGAAACGTTTCTGTCATATAAACTCATTTATAAAAAAAAAACATGTGCGCGCCCACAAACACAAGTGCGCCTTAGTGCACACACAACGCACATATACCCGCACACGTACACACACTCACACACACACACTCCCTCACACACACACACACACACACACACACACACACACACACACACACACACACACACACACACACACACACACACACACTACAATAGATTCGAGATAGAGCACACGCGCGCGCGCGAAGAGAGAGAGAGAGAGAGACAGACAGACAGACAGACAGACAGACAGACAGACAGGAGAGAGAGAGAGAGAGAGAGAGAGAGAGAGATCGACCGGAGATGTGAGCATGTGTGAGTGCACGCGCGCGCGCTCGCGCGCGCCCGTGTGTGTATGTGTGGTGTGTGTGTGTGTGTGTGTGTGTGTGTGTGTGTGTGTTGTGTGTGTGTGTGTGTGTGTGTGTGTGTGTGTGTGAGCATGCGTGTGTGTGTTAGCAAGATAGCTGTTTCTGGGCGGATCTTCACTAGATTTAACTAAAAAATGTTGGCCATCAAAGCGTCGTGAATGTATAAATTTGGAAGTCATGGCGTCAAGCTCAAGGTCACATGTGCACCTCCACCCCCGCCCACTCACTCTCAAAAATTCGATCGAAGTAGTTTTTAGAAAGGTACGAACAACATTTTCTCTTGGGAATTTCTGTCAATATTTGCACTCTGTTATCGCTGTTGTGACAGTGTATCATTGTCCTCACTTTACGTTGAGTTTTATTGCATGTGTTTTTCTTCACAGTTACTGTGGCTTTGGAAAGTACACAGTCTGGATTTCCTGTAATGCTTTTTGTGTAAAGAGATTGTTAGAACGGTTTGTTCTAAGTGCTGTTAGTGTTACTTTTGTTGTATTTGAGTAAAAGTAGTTAGGAACATGTTGGCGTTTGTGTTTGTGTTGTAAACATCATGAATATTCCATCACTTCCCAAGAAGTTTGCGCATACAAAAGTGTGTGTGGGTGGTTGGGTTGGTTAGTTGGATTGCATTGTGATGGAGCTTATTTCCATCTCCATTATGGCTTCAAGTGTATCGGCGAATCAATTATGAATAAGCCCCCTTCTCGCCTTCCGCCGGTCTCTGATTCTGTCGCCCTGCTGTGTGTGTGTGTGTGGGGGGGGGGGGGGGGCTTTTTCTAAATGTCAGTGGTTAGTGTGGACAAAGCTTCTTTGTGCATCCAGACAACATTTCAAACTTTTGTTGTGTCTTTATTTTCTTTTGCTTTTCTTGTTCTTGTTCTTTTTGTTCTTGTTCTTCTTGTTCTTGTTCTTGTTCTGTCTTCTTCTTGTTCTTGTTCTTGTTCTTCCTCTTTTTCTTTTTCTTCTTCATCACCATCACCTTCTTCTTCGTCGCCTTCTCCGTGTTCTTGCTCTTGTTCTTCTTCTTCTTTTTGTTCCTGTTCTTATTCTTGTTCTTCTTCTTGTTCCTGTTTTTGTCTTGTTCTTTTCTTGGTCTTATTTTGTTCTTCTTATTCTTCTTGTTTTTCTTCTTATTCTTTTGTTGTTGTTCTTCTTCTTCTTTTTTTCTTCTTCTTCTTCTACTTCTTCTTCTTTTTTTTTTCTTCTCTTTTTTTTTCTTCTCTTTCATCGTCATCACTTTTTTCTTTCTTCCATCGTCTCCTTTCTTTTTTCTTTCTTGTTTCTCTTTTCTTTCTTTCTTTCTTGTTCTTTTTTTCTCTTCTTGTTCTTGTTCTTCTTGTTCTTGTTCTCCTTCTGTCTTCTTGTTCTTGTTCTTTCTTTCTTTTTCTTGTTCTTGTTCTTCTTGTTCTTGTTCTCATTCTTCTGTTTTTTTTCTTCTTCCTCTTCTTTCTTCGTCTTCTTTTTCTTCTCTTTCTTTATTTTCTTTCTTTCTTTCTTCTACATTGCCAGCTGGCTGTCTACAGAGCCGTGGACTCATGATTTTATTATCTCGAATTCAGTCCCATCCGCAATAGTAAAAAAAAGGCTTATTAGCTGTTCCTCTTTCAATATTCCAATCATTCTGGTGGTGTCAGCTTAGTATTTCGCGAGTCCCATCCGCCCTTTCCTACATGTATTTGTTTAGACAGTGGAAATTAATTTTCCACATATACAGACTTATCAGTTTAAGTTTTCTTTGGTATTTATCACTTTAAGTTTTCTACAGTATTTATCATTCAGGCTTACCAGTTTGTTTGATGTTTTCTGCAGTGTTTATGAAATATGTATTCATTTTTGTCTCAACATACCTGGATGATATCCGGAAGGCAGGCAGGGGAAAGGTAACAGCATGCTTACTGCTCTTACGCGCAAGATGAATAAGCGATACCTGTACAAAACAGATGTTATGTTCCGGTCATCATGTTTCTTAGAAGACCGGTATCTTAAAAAAAACTGATGCATCTGCCGTGAATAATGTTGAGTAAAAACTACTAATCTTCGTTTAGCTGACAAATGTGAAAAATCCACGACGGAAGCGTGTCATCTGATAAACTTCTCTGTGTGTGTGTATGTGTGTGTGTGTGTGTGTGTGTGTGTGTGTGTGTGTGTGTGTGTGTGTGTGTGTGTGTGTGTGTGTGTGTGTGTGTGTGTGTGTGTGTGTGTGAGAGAGAGAGAGAGAGAGAGAGAATGCGTGCTCTCTCTCTCTCTCTCTCTCTCTCTCTCTCTCTCTCTCTCTCTCTCTCTGTGTGTGTGCAGTGTGTGTATGTACATATCCGTGTGTGTTGTGATACTAGGGCTAATATGCTGGATCATCATCGTTTTGCTGAATTGACAGATGCCAAAGTGCTACAGGAGAACAGCGATCGAACATCCTCTTGGCTCGATCGAACCAGTCTGTGTGTCGTTAACCTTTCCTTTTACCTTGGTCTGTCTGTCCGGCAGCAGAGTGCAGTCGCTGGAGCTCAACAGGATTCTCTTCACGTGGATATTAGACTGGAAACATCGGGAAAGAAGGAGTCAGTAAAGTGTGACATGTGCCATAGAATCGTACCGTTATAGTGTTTCGTTGTCACCATAAGTGTGCAGTTTGTGGCAAAAACTAACTGACCATTTGTTAATGTGACGTTAAGAGGAATTAGACCAGGTCGTTCAAATCGAAAGGTAGGATAGGTTTTGGTCGTTGTGTGTCTGTCTTGGTCAGTGTCAGTCTGTCTGTCTCATACTATCTCTTCCATTTTCTTCTTCTTTTGTTTCTTTTTTTTTTCTTCATGACTGTTCACAAATCTCTTCTCTTTTTCGTGTGTGACAATTGTATTGGTAGCCTTCATTCCATAGTACCTCTCTATGATACTCATTGCATATTTCATAACATGAAAATTTTTTTTTTTTTTAAATTGTATAGTTTATGTCGCTTTGTTAATAAGAAGCTATATTCTTCATGCCTAGATACATTGAGAAGTCAGTCAGGTTATCAGGATCTTTTATGTCTCCTTCTTCCCCACCCCACCCCAAACGCTATCAACGTCTCGTATTTGATATGACATACAAAAAAAAAAATCCAACAACTTTTCAATGCTTGCATTACGTTGTATAGATACACTGATAAAATATAGCACACACACACACACACACACACACACACACACACACACACACACACACACACACACACACACACACACACACACACCACACATACAACCAACACACACACCACACACACACACACCACACACACACACACACACACACATCACACCACACACCACACACCACACACACTACACACACACACCACACACACACACACACACACACACACCACAAAAACACCACACACACACCACACACATCACACACACACACACACACACACATCACACCACACACTCACACACACACACACACACACACACACACACACACACACACACACACACACACACACACACACACACACACACACACACACACACACACACACACACACACACACACACACACACACACACACCACACACACACACACACACACACACAACACACACCCCACACACACACACACCACACACACCACACACACACAACACACACACACACTACACATCACACAAAATATTGCACACTTTTGATTTAGCTAATAGTCATGCTCCAGACATTGCAAGGCCAGAAACGACTTTATAATCATAATCAAAGAATCAGGTCTCACGTTGATAACAGGACAATCTGTACTTATGGCTGTGAAAGGAAAGGCGTGATGTCAAGCTGCCATTGTCTTATTGCTGGGTCAATGAAAGAGAAAGACCAGGCCACGACATCATTCCTGGTGTAATTAATCTGTTATTGACAGGCCGATCAGCTGTGTGGTTTTGTGTCACTTCACCCTTTGTTCTGCTGTCATAAAGGTTTCACTTATAGAGATACATAGAAATAATTATAAGTGATGTATCTATGGCGCAGTGTGAGCAATGAAAACGTTCCCTTTTTAGATGGATTTTTCTCTCTTACGACAGCAGTAATACGTCATGTGCATAATTTTACATTTTGTTTACAACAAGTTTGACCTGGAAAGAGGTCAGATTTATTGGTAAACCAGCCTTGCACGATAGTTGTTGGAGTTTAAAATGAAAACACAGTTCATAAAAAAAATGATGATAATGGTGAAAATGTCAGGAGTATATTGTTTGGGTTCTTCCTGGTTGACTTGTAGATCACGTGTGGGTCAGACATCTCTTCAGCTGTCAGCGAGTCATGTTTTTTGATCGTCGGTAATCTGTATTCAAACGTATTTAACAACAACCGGAAAATAGAATGAAAACCTGTATATAAATTGCAAAAAAAGACAGGCGGCAAAGTCCGGCCAACTAGCCTCTGTCAGTCAAACACCACACGCATACACACACACACGCGCGCGCGCGTGCACACAACACAAACACACACACACACACCACACCACACCACACCACACACACACACACACACATACACACATACATACACCACAACAACACACACACACACGCACAACACACACACATATACACACACACAACAACAACATAATAATAATAATAAAGGAACCCCCCCCCCCCCCCCTGATACAGCATGCGAGAACGAGTGAGGTGTTGGTCCATGCAGAAGAGGCGGAAATAAAGTCCCGCAGAGATCAGACTCTACTTGCAAAGCTGAGTTCAGGTCACCCCCTTTGCTGCGGGCCTATAAACATAGGATCGACTCAACAACGGATCCAATGTGTCCCCTGTGCAACGAGAAGGAACAAGATCTGGCACACTGGATCCAAAGATGCCCAGCAACGGAGTAACATACGGTGGCAATTATTCGGGGAGGACAGCGGGAGGCTGGAGTGCGTCACCAAGTATCCCGTGAAGGCAGTGGATCTGGCAAGGAGAACGCTCCTTGGATATCGACAACAGCAATGATATCGCCCATTTCCACACACACACAACAACAACAACAGCAACAACAACAATTGAGAAACATTCACTTACTTACGATAAAAACAACAACAACAGCAAAACCAACAACAGATCAGCTAACTTTCCTGCGTTTAGTTTAGCTGGAGAAGATTGCATTTAACTATACAGCAAATTAATATTCAGTGGAGGAGGGGAGAGAAAGAGGGGGAAAGAAGGAGAGAGAGAAAGGGGGAGGGAGAGAGGGGGGGAAAGAGAAAGAGATTCAAGGTAGGATTTATTATGATTTGGGTAATTATTTGTACATTAGACCTCGACTGCTCATGAAAGGGTTTGTACAAAGAATACATTGAACACAGCAACAATTACCTCAAAAATAAGCTGTACAGACCTAATGACTAATCTGTGACAGCATCATGACGTTGCTATGTCTCTAAATATAAATGTCTTGTACAAAAAAAAAAGTAAATTACGTACAATATTAGTTACAGTTGACATCAATAAATTTAAGTTATAAAATCTGTCTGGAATATTTAGGTCGAATACATTTACTTGTTTTCAGAGAGAGAGAGAGAGAGAGAGAGCGAGAGAGAGAGAGAGAGAGAGACTTTTAACAATCACCTCAGACAGAAAAAACGTTAGACGCTTGCTTATTCACAGTCGTGATGGATTCTTCAGTCGTTCTGACAGATGAATAGGCATACTGCTCTTCAGCTGTTACTGTTTTGTAGAGTTTTAAGTCCTACCACTCTCAGAGTATACGAGGACTAGCTATAAAAATTGCTCAAAGAAGCCTTAAAAAATTATGGTTGCATTGTGAGATACCGATACTTTTGCCGGATTCTCTTGTATGTATTCAAATGTTGACAACTGCTGCTCTTCAGCTCCTGGTGTGGGTCTTGATATGGGATTGAAGTCCAATCCCGAGACACACTGTCTTTGCAGCACTGCATGGGAAGGAGTTCAGTGAGTCTGTATCCCCTGTGGGGATGCCGGGGACTCTTTCACTATAAATAGTATCTCCGAACTTCTGGAAATTCTGTGCTAGAAATTTCCTCTCTTCTGTCATTCTCTTTGTTTCTTTCTTCCTCCTTTGCTTTGTATCATTTCTTCCTATCATTTTCTGCCTTGCTGGTCCATTCACCTGTACGTGATCGATAAAGTCTTACGTACCTTCTCTAGGGCTGATAACTGGGTAATGTATAAAGTGCATTTTTGGCTCTTGGGAAGTGAGATAATCGGAAGCAATTCTAGGTAATTTATGCCCATTTTGTATATGTTTTAGTGTCCTTATTTATGTTTCAATTTGTATTCAGGAATAAATCCCTTGTGCGATGAATTGGACGGAGTGGTCAACGCCAGGGGTATCTCCTTAGATTATGTGCGTGAATACATCGATACGTTTTAGTTAATTTTCTTTACCTTTTTTCCCCGTTGAAGTATTGTGTATGTTTTGAAATAATAATAGCCCTGATATGGCTCTACAGCAGTCGGCTGGGCTTTAAACAAAATCGCAACATCAAAAACAAACGTGGGCCTGTATTCTGCTTTTAACAGTCCCTCTCCTATCGTATAGTGACTGTTCTACGATGTTTAGATATGACTGTGCCCTGTGTGCCACCCATATGCTCTATTGTGGATATATCTTCATGCCTGATGACGTTGTTGCTGCAGATGATGAGGGTTCGCTTTCAGAGCGTCCTCGTATGGCTCATTAAGAAGCATACTTAAAAGATGTTGTCGTGTGCGGCTAGGGGATCATCAATACACAACGAAAGTGATGGTATTGTACACTCGCTGATCACACAGTCCACCCTTTGGTGTGTTGCGTGCATGCGTACAGTGAAGCGTGGCCTGGCCAAGCGAAGGACACTCTCAGGTCTGGGTCCTGGAGCTGTATTGATTTTATGACACTCTTGACTGCACAGCAAGCTGCTGATGCAGATATTAAAAGTTGGAATAATATAATAATAATATACAATATTTTATATAGCGCAAAATCTTGATAAAATCAAATCTAAGCGCTAAAACAGACACACACGCACGCACGCACGCACACACACGCACACACGCACGCACACACACGCACTCACGCACTCACGCACACACACACACGCACATGCACACGGCTATAAATGGGGAGAAAGAATAAAAGCAATGGAAATTTATAGAGAGCATATTATATACAATTATATATTACAATGTGATTCCCCTCCGATGGAGACAGACTGCAGAGGGGATTGAGTGAGGTCAAGATTTTATGCAGAGGAGAAAAGGTGAGTTTTGAGAGCGGACTTGAAGGAGACAAAAGTAGGTTGCTGATGGACTGAGAGAGGAAGTTTGTTCCAGGAAAAGTGGACCAGAAACAGAGAAGGCTCGTGGACCATAGGTATTGAGCTTAGTGCGTGGAAAGCGAAAAGTCAGAGGATCGGAGGCAGAGCGGAGGGTACGTGAGGGAACATAGATCTCAAGTAGGCTTGACAGGTAATCGGGGGCTGCGTTATTGAGCTTTTGTAGCACATGGTGTCTAGTTTGTACTGTATGCGCTTTGATACAGGAAGCCAGTGAAGTTGTGCCAGGAGAGGAGATATATGGTCAGCTTTTTTCTTTTTTAGTACAAGGCGTGCAGCATTGTTTTGAATGCGCTGCAGGATGTGAATGGTGGAGGCAGGAAGACCAGACAGGAGTGAATTGCAATAGTCAATGCGAGACATTATGAAGGAGAGAACGAGTTTTGCAGTTGTTTCGACAGAGAGATACTTCCTGATCAGGCTTATACGATGGAGGTGATAGTAGCAAGATCTGGTAGTTTGAGAAACAAAGCTGTTCATGGAGAGGGTAGAGTCAATGCAGATACCAAGGTTTTTAGCTGAATCAGAAATTGGGACTGATGTGTTACATAATGGGAGAGAAAGAGGAGGCAGCTGAGAAAGTTTCTGACGGGTGCCAATGAGGATAGCTTCTGTCTTGTCATCATTAAGCTCTCTCTCCCTCTTTCTCTGTGGCTTTTTCTCTGTTATCTGTCTGTCTTTCTTTCTGTCTCTATGTCTCTGCTCTCTCTGTCTGTCTCTGTCTGTCTCTGTCTCTCTATCTATCTGTCTGTCTGTCTGTCTGTCTGTCTCTCTTTCTCTCTCTCTCTCTCTCTCTCTCTCTCTCTCTCTCTCTCTCACTGTCCCTGTCTCTTTGCATGTTTTTCCGTGTGTCTGTCTTTCTCTTCTCTTCTTGTCTGCCTACCTGCCTGCCTGCCTGCCTACCTGCCTGCCTGCATGCATGCCTGCATGCCAGCCTGTCTGTCTGTCTGTCTGTTTTTGTCCTTGTCTCTCTGTCTCTGTCTGTCTCTGTCTGTCTGTCTGTCTGTCTGTCTGTCTGTCTCTCTCTCTCTCTCTCTCTCTCTCTCTCTCTCTCTCTGCGAATGCAAATAGAATTCATAACTTATTATGAAAACTGCTTTCTTTGGGCAGACTGATATGCCATCCAGTAATGTGGACCAGCGTTAATCCGACAACAAGTTTGGAATTTGATTTTTTTTTGAAGTGGGATTTATTGCGCCGAGACAATTGTATCTGCACTCCACCTACATCTGCCAGCAATTATCCAGCTGAATTTTGAGCTTGCATAAAACCGTATACAGCTTGCAAGATCTTGAATAGGGGAAGAAAGGGTGGGAATGGGAATTTAGAAACACACAGCTTACACCACCAAGAATGATTGGAGCAATAAGATGGGCAGCGAGGAGGCCAGTTTTTACATGGTAGGCGAAAACTAAGAAGAATATTGACAGTTCCATGAACAGCAAAATAAAAAAAAAAAAAAACAAAAACAACTCAAGAACAATAACAACAACAAAAAACCAAAACAAACAACAACAAAAAACACGAGATAGTCTTGAAGGAAACAGACACAAGAAGATCATTAATTGAAAAAAAAATTGGAAAAAGACAAACAACATTTATGAGACATTTTATGAGGAAAGAGAAATTAGAACACTTGGATGGAAAGAGAACACCAGGTAGACCCAGGGAGAAAATATTGGACGGACTTGCAGGGTAGCTGAGGACAGAGAGGATTGGAGATGTACTTAGCAGCGACAGGGGATAGATTCGTGTTGAGGGCTATGATCGCCAACGCCATGCGGCAGGGCACATGATGATGATTATGAATGATGATGATGATGATGATGATGATGATGAGGCTGGAACTAGAACCAAGACATCAGATCTCGAGTTCTTGACTCTGTCAACACAGCCAGTCAACCCTGTATTGGGATCCAAGCAAAGAGGCATTAAAACTTATGGCCCACCTGAGAGGCGACTCCACGACGCTTGCGTTATCAGTGTTGTGCCGTCACTGAGTTGATGGGCCATTGTTTTTACACACACACACACACACACACACACACACACACACACCACACGACGCACGCACGCAGCACGCACGCACACACACACGCACGAACACACACACACACACGCATACACACACGCCTGTGAAGATGTGGTTATGTGTGTCTGTATGTGTGTGTGAAGAAGGAGAGAGAGACAGAGACAGACAGAACGAAAGAAAGACAGACAGACAGAAACACAGAGAAAGACAGACAGACAGACAGACAGAGAGAGAGAGAGAGACAGAGAGACAAAGAGAAAGAGACACAGAGAGATACAGAGAGAGAGAGAGAGTTTGTACGTACATGTGTATGTGTGCTTGCATATATGCGCGCGTGTTTGTGTTTTTTGTGCATGTGAGTGTGTGTGTGTGTGTGTGTGTGTGTGTGTGTGTGTGTGTGTGTGTGTGTGTGTGTGTGTGTTTTGTGCGCGCGTGCGTGTCTGTGTGTGAGTTTATGCATCCAGGCATGTGTGTGCACGTGTGCATGTATGTGCATGTGCGTTGTGTAGGCGCCTTCGTTCGAAATAGCCTGAGACGCTAAAATTCTTTCATTTGTTTGTGTGTTTGTTTACTTGTGTTTTTGCCTTTCTGACTTGTGGTTCGTATACAACAGAAATAGATGGTTTTGTCTTTCCTGTCTGACGAGCTTCCCGGCACCGACAAAAACCGGAATTTCTGTCTGTCTGTTAAGCCAATTGTGATTGTGTTGTCTGGAGTTTTGCTCAGCTGACATTTATTGAAAGTCATCTATGTCTCTGTCTCTGTCTCTATCTTGGCCCTTCTGTCTAAGAGAGAGAGAGAGAAAGGGAGAGAAGAGAGAGAGAGACAGAAAGGAAGAGGAGAGAGAGGGAGAGAGACAGAGACAGAGAGAGAGAGAGAGAGACAGAGAGAGACTTGGTGGAAAACATCATGTGTGTATGCAATATGGGGAACGAGAGAGACTATGGCAACGGTAGAAATGATTAGCTAAAAGCAATTTTCAAACTTCCCGTTACTAATCTGCCTAAAACCGAAAATACACAGGATGAAATGAATTCAAAAATCAGTAATGATAGACATTAGACACCAGAACATCAACAAATAACAGCACATTTCATGTCGTTACAGACAGACAGACAGACAGACAGAGAGGGGGAAAGGGGGGGGGTGAGAGAGACAGCGAGAGAGACAGAGAGAGAAAGAGAGAGAGAGAAAGACAGACAGACAGAGACAGAAACGGACAGACAGACAGACAGAGAGAATGAGAGAGAGAGAATGACAGACAGACAGACAGAGAGCCAGAGAGAATGAGAGAGAATGACAGACAGACAGACAGACAGACAGAGACCGAGAGAGAGAGAGGGAGAGAGAGTATGTATGTATGTGTGTGTGTGTGTGTGTATGTGTGTGTGTGTGTGCGCGCGCGCGCGCGCGCGTGCGTGTGTCTATTGTCTATATGTATTAAGGGGACTCCCGAGTAATCGAGGATAGAGCTTTGACTGCTGTAATAACTTCTTGCATCTCACGCACCATGTCAACAGCCTTCATTGTTTCAAAACAAAGAAACAAACAAACGAAAGGCTTACATTTAGATAGTTTACTAAATTGTAGGATTTAGTTTCTTGACAATGTCATTACCCTCTTATTCACTTGCAGTTACGGTGAGCTGAGCCCCTCCACATTGCCACAAGGGAACGAGAGAAAGTAATGTTTATGTTTGAAGCCAAGACAAACAAACAAACAAACAAACAAACAAAAAGAAAAGAAAGAAAAGAAAAAAAGGAAAGAAAGAAAAAAAAAAAAACATTGAGAGGGGGGAACACGATACTTTATTTTTACTTGACAAACACTGAACGTATTTTCCTTCTAGGGAGGAAGATCAGCATCCTTGCTCTTTTTTTTTTTCAACACAATTATCATAGAGATGGTGATCACAATACACCACCCTGTGCAATCCCACTAGCACTTTTATTTCCTCTCACTGAAAGTGAACTAAGTGGATTTTCATGCATTCATTCTCTTTATCAAGGGAAGAGTCTGCAGGCAACCCTCGCCTACCCACCCCCACCCCAACACTTTTTTCTTTCTCTACTACCCAGCACTCTCACCCTCGACCACCTCCTCCTTTCTTATGTCATGCTGTGATGGATGGATGAGGTGGAGGGGAAGGGCTGGAGAGATAGACGATCGGTTCGATAGATTGGGGGTTGAGCGTGGGACATGCTGAGCTCTACAATCCCTGTTTTTATTCTGGCTCTGATTCTTTAAGCCTCCTTTCTTCCCATTTTGTCAGCGCTTCAATGAGCCCTCTGATTTGATTTAAGCACGGTCGGATTCCGAAGCGAAACAACATTTACCTGTGACACTGTGAGGACAGAACGATATCATGAATAGCTTGAAACTAGATTACACATGCGGCGTTCTGATTTGATACAGACATCAATGGTAACAAGTAAAGGTTATCCCTTAACCCTGAGGTCGTGGAGGAGTGAGGTAATAGGTACCTTAAATCGTATAAGCTTGATCAGGAAGTATCTCTCTGTGGAAACAACTGCAAAACTCGTTCTCTCCTTCATAATGTCTCGCATTGACTATTGCAATTCACTCCTGTCTGGTCTTCCTGCCTCCACCATTCACATCCTACAGCGCATTCAAAACAATGCTGCACGCCTTGTACTCAAAAAGAAAAAAGCTGACCACATATCTCCTCTCCTGGCACAACTTCACTGGCTCCCTGTATCAAAGCGCATACAGTACAAATTAGACACCATGTGCTACAAAAGCCTCAATAACGCAGCCCCCCATTACCTGTCAAGCCTACTTGAGATCTATGTTCCCTCACGTACCCTCCGCTCTGCCTCCGATCCTCTGACTTTTCGCTTTCCACGCACCAAGCTCAATACCTATGGTCCACGAGCCTTCTCTGTTTCTGGTCCACTTTCCTGGAACAAACTTCCTCTCTCTGTCCGTCAGCAACCTACTTTTGTCTCCTTCAAGTCCGCTCTCAAAACTCACCTTTTCTCCTCTGCATAAAATCCTGACCTCACTCATCCCCCCTCTGTAGCCTGTCTCCACTCGGAGGGGAATCACATTGTAATATATATTTGTATATAATATGCTCTCTATAATTTTCCATTGCTTCTTTTCTTTTTCCCCATTTATAGCCATGTGTAAGTGTGTGTGTGTGCGCGCGTGCGTAAGTGTATGTTCAGCGCTTAGATTTGATTTTTATCGAGATTTTGCGCTATATAAATATTGTAATTATTATTATTATTGAATCCGGCACCCTGTCCACCGGCATCCTGCATTGTCAACTATGCTGGCAAAGCAAATTC
>CM060307.1:62534652-62537152 GCA_030674185.1 Monoplex corrugatus
AGAAGAAGATGAACTGACGGCATTGAGGAATGGACAGACAAACCATTCACAAAGATCCAGTCTTTGGCACACAACCAACAGAGCTGGAAAAAATCTGGTGAACAGTTATTTAGTGCAGCACCCCAATAACACTTCACGGAGCTAAGGGAGAAGAGAAGAGAGGGAAAGAAGCCATTTTCTTCGTTTCGTATCACGTTTTATTTAATGTAAACCTCTCATCAAGATCACGGTGACCTTGAGAAGTGCAAAAGCTGGCTTTTCCTTAACGATTTTTGCATAAAAAATCCATTCTTAGAATGGCTTGACCATCTTGTATGTATTCTATGAAAGTGCATTTTTGTAGAGAATATTTCCAAGGACAAATGCTTTGTTCCTGTGGAATCTTTAACGTGCACTGATGTTTTGCATCTACACCACTACTCAAGATCTACTAGAGGATTGGTGGGGGGAGGGGGGGTTAGTGTGTAGAAAAACCTTGTTCAGTCTGGGATATTCGAACCCGAGTTCCTCGCGTTCTAGACAGGTGCTTTAAATCCTAAGCCACACTTTGCACATTTCATTACACACATCCATTAACCCTTTGACTCCCACATCCTATCAATGAACTGCAAAAACTTAGCCCTTTGATTTCCTTACCCTATCCATTAGCTTTCCACAGAAAAGATTTACCTCTCCCAACAAAACACACAAATGAAGAACTCCCATCTGTTTTCTCCAAGTATTTCACCACCAAAATACAAACTCTTCGTGACAGGCTCGACAGGACACCCTGTCAACCATGCCCACCTGACCCTTCCTTCTCTGGCACACCTCTTACTACTCTTACCCCAGTCTCACAAGAAGAAATTCTCAACACAATCAGATCCATGTCGTTCAAAACCTGCGAACTGGATCCTCTTCCAGGTTCTCTCTACTCTGACTGTCTCCCTACGCTCCTCCCATTCATCACTGACATCATCAACACTTCTCTCCAAACTGGAACTGTCCCAGATTCTTTCAAGTCTGCTATTGTTCATCCTCTCCTCAAGAAATACAATTTAACCCAAATGAACTGAAAAATTACCGGCCTATCTCTAATCTCTCTTTCTTGTCAAAACTCATCGAAAAAGTTGTCCTCAACCAACTGAACTCTCACCTGTCTGCCAACAATCTCCTCAATCCTTTCCAGTCAGCCTACCGCCAGTGCCATAGCACTGAAACTGCCTTGCTACACATTCTCAACAATCTCCTCCTTGCAACTGATACTGGCAAAGTCTCTCTCCTCACACTCCTTGATCTGTCTGCAGCCTTTGATACCATTGATCATGGTATTCTCCTTTCTAGACTTCATCATACTTTTGGCATCTCTGACATTGCTCTCTCCTGGTTCACTTCTTATCTATCAAACAGAAAACAAACTGTTCTCATCAATGGCACTTACTCTCAACCTGCATACCTGACCTGTGGTGTTCCACAAGGATCTGTCCTTGGCCCTGTTCTTTTCACTCTTTACACCTCCCCCCTGTCCACCATCATCAACTCCCACTCTATAAAACACCACTTCTATGCTGATGACACCCAACTTCAAGACAGTGACTCACCTGACAATATACAGGGCCTCCTGACTCGCACCACTGAGTGTTACTCGGACATCAAAAATTGGATGATATACAACAAACTTCAGCTAAATGATGACAGACAGAAGCTATCCTCATTGGCACCCGTCAGAAACTTTCTCAGCTGCCTCCTCTTTCTCTCCCATTATGTAACACATCAGTCCCAATGTCTGATTCAGCTAAAAACCTTGGTGTCTGCATTGACTCTACCCTCTCCATGAACAACTTTGTTTCTCAAACTGCCAATCTTGCTACTATCACCTCCATCGTATAAGCCTGATCAGGAAGTATCTCTCTGTCGAAACAACTGCAAAACTCGTTCTCTCCTTCATAATGTCTCGCATTGACTATTGCAATTCACTCCTGTCCGGTCTTCCTGCCTCCACCACTCACATCCTACAGCGCATTCAAAACAATGCTGCACGCCTTGTACTCAAAAAGAAAAAAGCTGACCACATATCTCCTCTCCTGGCACAACTTCACTGGCTCCCTGCATCAAAGCGCATACAGTACAAACTAGACACCATGTGCTACAAAAACCTCAATAACGCAGCCCCCGATTACCTGTCAAGCTACTTGAGATCTATGTTCCCTCACGTACCCTCCGCTCTGCCTCCGATCCTCTGACTTTTCGCTTTCCACGCACTAAGCTCAATACCTATGGTCCACGAGCCTTCTCTGTTTCTGGTTGCTCTCCTGGAACAAACTTCCTCTCTCAGTCCGTCAGCAACCTACTTTTGTCTCCTTCAAGTCCGCTCTCAAAACTCACCTTTTCTCCTCTGCATAAAATCTTGACCTCACTCAATCCCCTTTGCAGCCTGTCTCCACTCGGAGGGGAATCACATTGCAATATATAATTGTATATAATATGCTCTCTATAATTTTCCATTGTTTTTATTCTTTCT
>CM060307.1:62542152-62554652 GCA_030674185.1 Monoplex corrugatus
CACAACACAAAAACAGTAGTTGAAAGAAGAAGAAGCTGACAAAGAAGAAGAAGAAGAAAAAGAAGAGGAACAAGAACGAGAGCACGAAAAAGAACAAGAATAAGAAGAACATGATGAAGAACATGAACTGAACAGACAGCTGACAGAGAACAGAACTTAAGGAAAAGGAAAAATAATCCTCTCACACTTCATAAAAGAATTACACTTAATGTTTAGCCCCAAAAGGATACATAACTTCGATTAAAAGCATCTCCTGTCAATAAATAAAAACTAACTAACACTAACTAACTATCTAACTACTGACTGACTGACTGACTGACTGATTGACTGACTGACTGGAACTGAAACTGACTAACTGACTAACGACTAATGAACTAACTACGTAACTAACAACCTACGTAACTAACTAACCAACCAACCAACCAACCAACCAACCAAACCAGCCAGCCAACCAACCAACCAACCAACTAACCAACCAACCAACCAACCAACAACCAATCAACCAACCAACCAATCAACCAGCCAGCCAACCAACCAACCAACCAATCAACCAACCAACCAAGTACAGTTTATATTATATAGTTTATAGAAACGTCAGAGGTGACAGTAACTATATTCTGGCTTGACCGTCTTGTGGGTTGTTCTTCTTTGGGTCCTCATAACTTAATCCAGCGGGATCAATAGTCTGCTAGAAAACACTTGACGAGTTCAGTCACTGGTGCCAATACGATTAATTGATTTGTGTTACGGAATCCATTTTCGGTGGTGTCGAAAACTAAGCACAGTAAGTCTACGGTCTTCTTACCAACTAGCCACTGGAGAAACATTGTGTTCAGTTCGTTTCTTATAAAGAACTGCATTAGGTACTCTCTCTCTCTCTCTCTCTCTCTCCTCTCTCTCCTCTCTCTCTCTCTCTCTCTCTCTCTCTCTTCTCTCTCTCTTCCTCTCTCTCTTCCTCTCTCTCTCTCTCTCCATCTCTCTCTCTCTCTCTCTCTCTCTCTCTCTCTCTCTCTCTCCTCTTTCTCTGTTGTCTCTCTTGTCAGTTGTCAGCATTGCATATGGCGTATGCTGCACAAATATGCTGAAAACATGCGGGCAGGAGAAGATATTAAGACCTGTCAAGATGTCAAAAAATGTCCTGATTTTAGTATTGACTATGAGGATTAAGTTGGGTACAATCGGAATCAAAGTGACTGCCAGAGCTCTAGCAAGCAGGAACAAGAACTGTGTAAAGACAGAACCAGAACGCCTGTTTGCTATAAAAGAGAAGACAAGCAGCCAAGCTCAATCCCATCGTGCGATTCCCAAATCTTTTAGCAAGCGCCTATCTTGTCTTATCTTGTCTTGGTCTCGTCTGTCTCTCTCGTCTGTCTTGTCGTCCTGTCTGTCCGTCCTGTCCTGTCCGTTGTCAGCCTGTCCTGTCCTGTCCTGTCCGTCTGCCTGTCCTGTCGGTCCTGTCATGTCCTGTCCTGTCCTGTCCTGTCCTGCCTTGCCTTGCCTTGCCTTGCCTTGTCCTTGTCTTGTCTTGTCTTGTTGTGTCCTATCATATCCTATATAGTATAACATATACAAATACACGTTCTGATACTGTTTTTTTGTGTAGCGCTGGTTCCTAAGCACAATTGGAATGGAATGGAATCTTTATTTAATGTCTGTTCACAATAGTGATTTTAGATACACACACACACACACACACACACACACACACACACACACACACACACACACACACACACACACACACACACACACACACACACACCACCGGGAAAAAAAGGTGGGGTGGGGGTGAGGGTGAGGGAGGGGGATGGGAAGGGGTAGTGGAAGTTTGAATGCAAGAAGGGGAACAATTACAAATAATAATTCAGAACATTAAGTTAACAGTGTCAATTAATAACAGACAACAATTAATTAACTCTTCATAACAATCTGCCAACAGGGGATCTGAGAATCAGCTGGACTACCGAAATAATATCATTATTTTTGTCGTAAAGGATATCTCTAGAGTCAGTACATGAAAAATCAAGATTGTTTTTTTATATGTCGTAAGTAGGATAGGACATTCAAAGAGCAGGTGGTGGACAGATAATGCTTTTGAACAAATACATACATTCTGTGTATATTTTGTTTTCCAAGAGTTAAGCCTTAGTTTGTATATCAAGGATGCTAGCTGTCTGGGGCAGTTAGGTAGCAGGCTTGGGTATTGGAAAAATTTGTAGAAAGTGAACATTCTAACACAGAACCAAGTTCATGAACTGACAGTCGTATGTTATGGAAAGTTACGGTATTGGCATTATTGGATGCACCGTCTTTTGCTAATTTGTCCGAAACTTCATTCCAATGAAGTCCACAATGTGACGGAACCCAGCAAAACTTTATACCAACACCGCTGATGAAATACAATGTATCAAATGTTTGATCTCAAATATAATGTCATTCGTACCGGTATTACATTTTCTGTTTGTTTCAAGCTACGTAACACTGATCTAGAATCAAACACGTTTAGACTCAATTCCTACTTAGACATGGACAATTCTTTTCCTTTCATACAGTTATACCAGAAAGTGCATAGACAGCTGATGTTAAGGCAAAAATATAATCATGGGCAAGGAAAGAGAAACTCAAGAATCAGGTTCGTAGGACGAAAGTACAATGTTGGGCTTAGTACCAGTGCATGATTATATGCATGAATATCCCGTTGGCTTGTGTGACCTGCATTGTCCCTACCTAGACATCCCAGCATTGTGTCAACCATACTAGCAAAGCAAAACCTAAACCCTTTGAAATACCTCACCCTGTCCACCAGCATCCTGCATTGTCAACCATACTAGCAAAGCAAAACCTAAACCCTTTGAATACTCACCCTGTCCACCAGCATCCTGCATTGTCAACCATCTAGCAAAGCAAAACCTAAACCCTTTGATACCTCACCCTGTCCACCAGCATCCTGCATTGTCAACCATGCTAGCAAAGCAAAACCTAAACCTTTGAGTACCTCACCCTGTCCACCAGCATCCTGCATTGTCAACCATGCTAGCAAAGCAAACCTAAACCTTTGAGTACCTCATCCTGTCCACCAGCATCCTGCGTTGTCAACCATGCTAGCAAAGCAGAACCTAAACCCTTTGAGTACCTCACCCTGTCCACCAGCATCCTGTTTGTCAACCATGCTAGCAAAGCAGAACCTAAACTCTTTGAGTACCTCACCCTGTCCACCAGCATCCTGCGTTGTCAACCATGCTAGCAAAGCAGAACCTAAACCCTTTGAGTACCTCACCCTGTCCACCAGCATCCTGCGTTGTCAACTATGTTAGCAAAGCAAAACCTTAACCCTTTGACTCCCTCACCCTAACTTAACCTTTAGACTTCCTCACTTCCCGTAGAAAGCTGGTGGATAGGGTGAGAGAGACAAAGGGTTAAGTTTTTGCAGTTGGTGGATAGGGTGCTTTGTTTCGAATGTCATTGCCGTGAAGTTGGAAGTTTGGAGTTTGTTCAAAGGGGATTCAGTCCATCTTGCAATTCACTAATGATGTGCTCCTCCAAAACGTTTTAGCAATTATCTAGCAGAGGCCTTGAGCCTGGGCAAAAATCCTATGCGCTAGCAAAGTTTTGAAATGGGGAAGGGGAATGGTATCTTTATGAAACGCCAACATCACCAGGATGACTGGAGCACTAAGCTGGGCAACGAAGAAGCCAACTTTAATGTGGCACGGTGGGAATGAGCTCAAGACAGGAGATCTAGAGTCCAAGGCTCTAGCGTTAAAGCCAGCCGGCGTGAAGGTCAAACCAATGAGCCCTGCGATAACCAAATGAATTGACAGAGCCACAACAACAACAATGATAATGATAAAAATAATAATAATAATAATATGATAATAATGATAATAATAATAATATAATATATATATAATAGTGATAATAATAATAATATATAAAATGATAATAATGATAATAATAATAATAATATAAAAACAATGATAATAATGATAATATAATATAATAATAATAATGATAATAATATAATAATAATTTAATAATAATGATAATGATATGTAATTAGTACTATAATTACTATCTATAGCTACTATACTACTACTACTACTAATGATAATAATAATGATAATGATAATAATGATAAGCAGCAACAGCATCAACAGCAGCATATTATTATTATTATTTATTGTAGTAGTAGTAATAATGATAATAGTAGTAATGGTAGAAGTAGTAATAGTATAATAATCCACTGCACATATGTATTTCCCAGGACAGCTGTGAGTCTGTGGAAGACTGAGAAGTTTAAGCCATTAAATGAATGAATAAAATGCGTTAGCTACGTGCAGAATAAACACTAGAATTACCTTCAAACTCTAATAAGGTATGTTCCATAAATAGTTTTACATTATTTCTGTTCCTGTCTTAACCATCTGTTCATATACATATATTTTAGTACACATATATTTTTATCATGTACATATGTACCAGAGTTGCAAGAATTGTTCTGCACACGCATTGGCATATATCTCTGTGTGCATATGTAAATATGTAGGAATGTGTATGTATAGTATGTATATGTACGTGTGGATGTTTTTGAAATCCTTTTCAAAATTAACTTTTAATATCATTAAAATAATTGTAAGATCATTTTTTACATTAACATGGGAGGTAAAACCAGACTAGTTACTTTCAAAAGATGATATCCTAGTTTATTATAAAAACATTAACCTTGACAGCTAAATTAATCAAATCGCAGTTCCACTTATTTGAATTCTTTTTTCTTGTCAGCTGATTGAAGTCATGATAATTTCAGTTTCAGTTTCTCAAGATGACGTCTCCGCGCTCGGAATTAATTCCTTGTGCAATAATGTCACTGGTGTCATCTGATGGAGTAGATCCAGAATGATCATGGCACAAGCCTTAAAGTTGCACATAAACCCATGACCTGGCCAGGTCCTGAGGTCCTATGTAGCCTATGTTTTCTTTCTTTTTTTTTATCTTGTTATATTTTTGTACTAGTATTGTATCAGTCTATCCTTGGAACAATCTGACAGATAACACCAGTTAGACAACATGGGACGGAATTTCGAGTTTGTTCAAGAGGGACTCATCAAGCTCAGACAATTCCATTGCGTTTCATCCAAACCTGCCAGTAATTATCTGGCAGACGTCTTTGGCCTGAGCAAACAAAACCGTATGTGCTGGAGAGGCCCTAAACTGGGGATGGGAAAGGGGAGAATAAGACCCATAAAGCAGGAAGCTGACACCACCAGAATGATTGAAACCATTAAGATGGGCAGCCAACAGGCCAGGTTTTATGTTGCTGGCTGAAATTGAACTCGAGACTGAAAGAAAATTTTAAAAAAAGAAAAGAAATGAAAAGGAAAGAAAAGAGAAAGAAAAGAAAAGAGAAGAAAAGAAAAACAGAACAGAACAAACCAAAATCAAAACAACCCAAAACCAAAGCAAAACAAACCAAAAACAAACAAAATCATGTGACACACATGGGGAAGAAAAAAAAACTGCTGTCTGCGAGAGACAAAAACAGTAACGAAATACCCTCCTCCGTCTAGCTCTGTTGATGATGATCACTGTTTTGTGGAGATTCCCAAGAGTGCCTGAGAGTTTCTGTTGGATGTCTGTGTGAAATGGCTACAGACCCCACCCCACCCCCATACCCATCCTCTAGGTCAGACCACAGTCCTCCTTTTGCTCATACAATAGTCCATCCTTTGCTCAGACCACAGTCCTCCTTTTGCTCATACAATAGTCCATCCTTTGCTCAGACAACAGTCCTCCTTTTGCTCATACAATAAGTCCATCCTTTGCTCAGACCACAGTCCTCCTTTTGCTCATACAATAGTCCATCCTTTGCTCAGACCACAGTCCTCCTTTTGCTCATACAATAGTCCATCCTTTGCTCAGACCACAGTTCTCCTTTTGCTCATACAATAGTCCATCCTTTGCTCAGACCACAGTCCTCCTTTTGGTTATACAATAGTCCATCCTTTGCTCAGACCACAGTCCTCCTTTTGCTCATACAATAGTCCATCTTTGCTCAGACCACAGTCCTCCTTTTGCTCATACAATAGTCCACGTTTTGCTCAGACCACAGTCCTCCTTTTGCGTCATACAATAGTCCATCCTTTGCTCAGACCACAGTCCTCCTTTTGCTCATACAATAGTCCACGTTTTGCTCAGACCACAGTCCTCCTTTTGCTCATACAATAGTCCACCTTTTGCTCAGACCACAGTCCTCCTTTTGGTCATACAATAGTCCATCCTTTGCTCAGACCACAGTTCTCCTTTTGGTCATACAATAGTCCACGTTTTGCTCAGACCACAGTCAATCTTTTACTCAGACCACAGTCCATCCTTTGCTCAGACCACAGTCCATCTTTTGCTCAGATAACAGTCCATCTTTTGCATGGACCACAGTCCATCTTTTGTTCAGACCACAGTCCACCTTTTGCTCAGACATAGTCCACCTTTTGATCAGACCATAGTCCATCTTTTGCTCAGATCAAAGTCCACCTTTTGCTCAGACCACAGTCCACCTTTTGTCCAGACCACAGATCACAGTCCATCTTTTGCTCAGATCACAGTCGATCTCTATCTAGCTCAGACCACAGTCCATCATTTGCTCAGACCACAGTCCATCCTTTGCTCAGATCACAGTCCATCTTTAGCTCAGCCCACAGTCCATCTTTTGCGCAGATCACAGTCCACATTTTGCTCAAAGCTTGTGGAGAACTGACATCTTACTCTCATACCCCCTTCCCCCTCCCCTTCAGCCACTGCCTGCTTGACTAATCCCCACTGAGTATTGGGACATAGGGAAGAAGGGGGAAGAGGGAGGGCGAGCTTTGTACAGCTAGAGGCTAGACAGAGAGCAGACGAAAAAAAAGCAGAAATCGAAATTTGTTGAATAACACTGGATGACTAGAAGGTGTGGGTGTAGGAGTTTGTACTTGCGATGGGTCTGCAAATGGTGGAACCATAGTTGTTTCCTCTTCTTTTCTATCTTATGCTGTGGTCAACCATGTGACTGTGCAAAATTAGCGAGGTGGGTGTCTCTTGGAAACAATAACGTATTTGGCATGCGATATTCTATTTGTCTTTCGAGGTTATTTGCTTTTATTCTGTAGTTTACATTTGCAGATGTGTGTTTATATGAAATGTGTGTGTATGTGAGCGTGTGTGTTTGTGCGTGCGTGTGTGTATGTGTGTGTGTGTTTGTTTCGTGCACGTGTTGTGTGTGTGTGTGTGTGTGTGTGTGTGTGTGTGTGTGTGTGTGTGTGTGTGTGTGTGTGTGTGTGTGTGTGTATGTGAATTTCAATTGAAATTGAAATTGAAATTGAAAATTGAAATTGTGTGTGTGTGTGTTGTGTGTGTGTTGTGGTGTGTGTGTGTTGTGTGTGTGTGTGTGTGTGTGTGTGTGTGTGTGTGTGTGTGTGTGTGTGTGCGTGCGTGCGTGTGTACATGTGCTCAGACCACCACACGCCTTACTTCGTGCTAAGACTACTGTCTGTTAATTTCTTCAGTCCGCAGTCTACTCTTTGCTCAAACACAGTCCACCTAACTTCTGTTCAAACCTTAGTCCATCTATTTTCTGCTCAAACCATAGTCCACCTACTTTCTGCTCAAACCATAGTCCACCTACTTTCTGCTCAAACCATAGTCCACCTACTTTCTGCTCAAACCATAGTCCACCTACTTTCTGCTCAAACCATAGTCCACCTACTTTCTGCTCAAACCACAGTCCATCTATCGTTTGCTCAAAGCACAGTCCGCCATACTTTTTTCTCAAACATCACTATACCATGTCTTTTGCTTAGATTACAGTCCACTCTACATTTTCCTCATACCATAGTCCACCCTACCTTTTTTTCAAACCACAGTTCATTCTGTCTTTTGCTGAAAACCACAGTCCATCTACCGCTTGCTCAAACCACAGTCCACACTACCTTCTGCTCAAATTGTAATTTACCCTACCTTTTGCTTAGACCACAGTCCACCTTTTTGCTCAAACCACAGTCCACTTTTCGCTCAAATCACAGTCCACCTTCTCTTCAAAGCACAGTCCACTTTCTGCTCAAACCACAGTCCATGTTTAGTTAAGTTCAAACCACAATCTACTGTTTGCTCAAACCGCAGTTCTCCCCACCTACTGGCAGACATTACTACAATGTAGCATTTGTTCAGACTACAACCACGTTTTGTTCAGACCACAGTCCATTTGTTCAGACTACATTTTCAGACCACAGTCCATCGTCGTTCAGACTACAGTCCACTGTTATTCAGACCACAGTCCACTTGTTCAGTCTACATGTTCAGACCAGTCCATCTTTTGTTCAGACCCTAGTCCACCTTTTGTATCTATCACAGTCTACCGTACTTTCTGTTCAGAACCTTTTTGGTCAGACCACAACCTACCTTTTGCTCAGAAACAGTCCACCACCCTTTTGCTCAGATACAGTCCACCACCTTCTGCTCAGACAGAATCCGCCACTTTTGCTCAAGTACAGTCCGCCACCTACTGCTCAGATACAGTCCACCACCTTTTGCTCAGATACAGTCCAACACCTTTTGCTCAAATGCAGTCCACTGCCCTTTTTCTCAGATAGAGTCACCACCCTTTTGCTCAGAAATCAGTCCATCACCCTTTTGCAGAGATACAGTCTACCATCTTTTTGCTCAGATAAAGTCCACCACCCTTTTGCTCAGAAACAGTCCACCACCCTTTTGCTCAGATACAGTCCACCACCTTCTGTTTTCTTTCCCGCCCCTTCTTCTTGCCTGACTGATTGATCCCCACTGAGCAATGGGACTTGCGGGAGAAAAAAAGTGAGTATGGGATGGGACGGGGAGGGAGAAGTTGATGCAGATACAGACGAGGCAGAGAACAGAGTGCAGAGAAGCAAGAAATGGTGTCGTCGAAACCCTTGGTGACCGCACAGAACGAGATAAGAGGGGGGGGGGGGGGAAGCTATCTGCTATGGGATGTTTGTGGCTGTGCAGGCTTCTTCACCAGAATTGCTGTAAACCACAGTGCTTTATTTAACCCTGTTTAGTTTTCACTGTCTTCCTTCATGACATCTGTTGATGTTAGGGCCTGGTGAGCCATGTAAGAGTGCTACAAAGTTTACGTAGATTGCGTACGTTGAAGTATGTTGGCGAGCAAAGCATCCGTATGTGTTTCTGTCTGTCTGTCTGTCTGTCTGTCTGTCTCTCTCTCTCTCTCTCTCTCTCTCTCTCTCTCTCTCTCTCTCTGTCTGTCGTCTCTCCCTCTCCTCTCTCTCTTTCTCTCTCTCTCTCTCTCCGTGTGTGTGTGTGTATGCGCTCGCTTGCGTGCGCGTGTGTGTGCTTGTGTGTTTGTGTGTGTGTATGTGTGTGTGTATTTGTGTGTGTAAGTGTCTGTGTGTGTGTGTATTGTGCTGTGTTGTGTGTGCGCGTGTGCGCGTGTGCGCGTGTGTGTGTGTGTATGTGCGTGCATGACATGCGTTTAAACGGAGCCCCGCTCCCCTTCTGCGCTTGTACACACACACACACACACATACAACACACACACACACACACACACACACACACACACACACACACATACACACACACACACACACACACACACACACACACACACACACACACACACATAAGCATGCCTGTGATTGGCTACACGTGGTGACGTCATTTGCAGCCATCACCATGAACTGATGTGTCCTAACCCTAACCTTACCTCAAATCCTCACCTTGTGGGGTCGGTTTTCTTCGGGAATGGGTTGCAGATCCCGAGAATGAGGGTTAGGGGTTGGGCTGGGATGTGAGTTAGGGTGAAACTAGTAGTACTGTTGTCAGACGGAGTGAAGTCTAGAATCAAACTGGCGGCGGTAATAATTGTCCAACGGCCATATATGGACGTCGGCATAAGGATCTTTGTGTGTGTGTTAATGTGTGTGTGTGTGTGTGTGTGTGTGTGTGTGTGTGTGTGTGTGTGTGTGTGTGTGTGTGTGTGTGTGTGTGTGTATACGTGTGTGTGTGTGTGTGTGTGTGTATACGTGTGTGTGTGTGTTTGTGTGTGTGGTTGGTGAGTGTGTGTATATGTGTGTGCGTGTGTGTGTGCGTGTGTGTGTGGGTGTCTCTCTGTCTGTATGTCTGTCTGTCTGGATCTCTCTCTCTCTCTCTCTATCTATCTGTCTCTCTCCTCCTCCCTCTGTGTCTGTGTCTGTGTATGTGTGTATTGTGTGTGTGTGTGTGTGTGTGTGTGTGTGTGTGTGTGTGTGTGTGTGTGTGTGTGTGTGTGTGTGTTACTCTGTGTGTCTGCGTCTGTGTGTGTGTGATAGGGAGGGAGAGTTGGGTCCAGAACCACAGACAGACCAGACAGAGAGCAGACGACAGAGAAACGGAAATCAACCGTGTAACAGACAATTGGTGACAGAAAAAGCCACAGGTAGCTGGGGCAACAGAACTATGTGGCTGTGCATGCTCAAGGTCTCGTCACCTGCCTTGTCGGTACCAGACTTGTTTCCCCATTCTTTCTTCTCATTGTTTTTTTTTCCCCCATCTGGGCATCAGGATGTGTTAGGTTTTGATCAGGTCAATTCAAGTCACGGTCAAATTCATGTCAAGTCAAGTCAAAGTTAAGTCAAAGTCAAAGTCAATTCAAGTCAAAGTCAAAGTCAATTCAAAGTTAAGTCAAAGTCAGTCAAGTCAAGTCAATTCAAGTCAAAGTCAAGTCAAAGTCAAGTCATTTCAATTCAATTCAAGTCAAAGTTAAGTCAAAGTCAAGTCATTCAATTCAAGTCAAAGTCAAGTCAAGTCAAGTCAAGTCAAGTCAAGTCAAGTCAAAGTCAAGTCATGTCAGTAAAGCCAAATGAAGTCAAAGTCAATGTCAAAGTCACATTCGTGTCAAGTCAAGTCAAGTCAAGCCAAGCCCAGCCCAGCCCAGCCCAGCCCAGCCAAGTCAAACCAAGCCAAGCCAAGCCAAGCAAAGCCAAGCCAAGCCAGATCAAAGTCAAAGTCAAAGACAAGTCAAAGTCAATGTCAAAGTCACATTCGTATCAAGTCAAGTCAATCAAGTCAAGTCAAGTCAAGTTAACTCAAATCAAGTCAAGTCAAGGGAAGTCGAGTCCAGTCAGTCATGTTTGTTATCTTTTAATGAGAATCAAAATGTCGTTATCATTAGTCGGCCATGTTACACAATTCTGTAACATTGAGTTTGTGTCACGTACACATGCTGACGTATGCTGGAGAGCTGTGTGTGTGATGTGGGTGGGTGGGTGGTTGGTTTGGTAGGTGATGGCGTATGTATGTGCATGTGTATGTGTGTGTGTGTGATTATTATCATCATCATCATTATTATTATTGTTATTGTTATTATTATTATCATTGTTGTCATCATCATCATCACCATCACCTTCACCATCATCACCATCACCATCACCATCATCATCATCAAAGTCAAAGTCAATTCAAAGTTAAGTCAAAGTCAAAGTCAAGTCAAGTCAATTCAAATCAAAGTCAAGTCATTTCAATTCAATTCAAGTCAAAGTTAAGTCAAAGTCAAGTCATTCAATTCAAGTCAAAGTCAAGTCAAAGTCAAGTCAAGTCAAGTCAAGTCAAGTCAAGTCAAGTCAAGTCAAAGTCAAGTCATGTCAGTAAAGCCAAATGAAGTCAAAGTCAATGTCAAAGTCACATTCGTGTCAAGTCAAGTCAAGTCAAGCCCAGCCCAGCCCAGCCCAGCCCAGCCAAGCCAAGCCAAGCCAAGCCAAGCCAAGCCAAGCCAAGTCAAATCAAAGTCAAAGTCAAAGACAAGTCAAAGTCAAAGTCAAGTCATACAGTTGTTGTTGTTATCATTATTGTTATTGTTATTACGACTACTACTACTACTATCACTATTACTATTACTGACATTGATAAAAGGACTGAGGCACCTGTGATGATGATGATGATGATGATGATGATGATGATGATGATGATGATGATGATGATGATGATGACGATGACGACGACGACGACGACGACTTGACAACGACGACGATGATGATGATAACAATAGCAAACAACAAAAACAAGCCACGAAAACAAACAACGACGGCAACAATAATATCAGCACAAATAACAACAGTAATAAACGATTGAATGACTTTAAGGTTGAATGATTGATACGTGCATGTGTTGACGTACATTGCCGTAGCTCTCCTGTTTTAGCTGTAGGCATTTACATAATTTGTCAATATGTATGCAATTGCATTACTTTTGTTGGGTGTACGCCTGTGAATTGTTTAATTAGTTTTCGGTCTTCCGACTCCTCCGGTCAAAAACAAGAACATTAACACGCTGGAGGCGTGATGTATGTGGGATTGAACGCGCGCGTGTTTTGTGTGTGTGTGTGTGTATGTGTGTGTGTGAGTGTGTGTGCCTGTGTGTCTGTTTATAGGGATGTGTGTGTGTGTGTGTGTGTAAGTAGGTCGTGGCAGTGGTGGTGATGGTGTGTGTGTGATGGT
>CM060307.1:62559652-62562152 GCA_030674185.1 Monoplex corrugatus
ATCAGCTCGTTTGTATACCTGATGTTTGACCTTCCCTTCGACCGATATCTCCTCCTTCAGGTGAGGTGTGTGTGTGTGTGTGTGTGTGTGTGTGTGTGTGTGTGTGTGTGTGTGTGTGTGTGTGTGTGTGTGTGTGTGTGTGCGTGTGTGCGTGTGTGTTGACAGAGCAAAATGAAGGGGGGTGGGCGGGGTGGAAAGAGGGATAAGGGTTAGGGTAGTGGTTGACAGAGGATAGTCTGTGTGGGATGGGTCTCTGAAGTGTAGTGACTGCCTTGTGTGTGTGTGTGTGTGTGACAGACCAGTAATGTTCCCTTATGGGACATTAAAGATTTTGTTCCAGTGTGTGTGTGTGTGTGTGTGTGTGTGTGTGTGTGTGTGTGTGTGTGTGTGTGTGTGTGTGTGTGTGTGTGTGTTGTGTGTGTATGTGTGTGTGTGTGTGTGTGTGTGTGTGGATAGACAGGGGTCGGGGTGGTTGTGTGGTCAAGAGAGAAATGAAATAAAACGAACTGAATATTTTTCAACAGTATAGATATTAGCACATAGGCCAGTTAATATATCCGCCGTTGGTATTCTACTTTACTTACAAAAGAGAGCAAGACACTGCCAAAGAATCAAGATTTTAGAAAAAACAGAGTAAAACGACGATAAAAGAAAACCAAAATCAGAAACAAATAAACGAACAAATGAAAAATAAGTGATCTTAGACATTTCACATGAAAACATAAAAATGTATGCACATATTTGAATATATGCGTGGGTGCGTGGGTGCGTGTACGCGTGCGATTTATGTGTGTGTGTTTTCTATGTGTGTGTGTGTGTGTGTGTGTGTGTGTGTGTGTGTGTGTGTGGTGTGTGTGTGCGCGCGTCTATGTGTGTGTGCATGTGCGCGTGAGTGAGTGTGTGCATAGACATCTTTGGTGGAATTGCTCTAGCTATTGAATGTGTTGTCGGTAGGCAATCCAGGTTATGTCAGCAGTACAGCAAGGTGCTCAGGACTATAACGAATACTCTGTACACAGCTAACCTTGTGGCACACCTTGATGCCTTATTTTTGCCACAATCTCTTGGTCGGCCTTCCAAAGCCAGAGTTGGCTCTGGCAATGCAGATTGTCACTTCTCAATCAAGAGGTCTATTGAACACTAATGCTCGAGTAGAATTTGTCTACAGTCTCGATCTCAAACGTTCGAGTAGAATTTATCGACAATCTCGATCTCAAACGTCCGAGTAAAATTTGTCTACAATCTCGATCTCAAATGTCCGAGTAGAAATTGTCTACTGTCCTGATCTCAGACGTCCGAGTAGAAATTGTCTACTGTCTCGATCTTGAGCGTCTGAGTAGAATTTGTCTGTAGTCTCAATCTCCAGGCTGTTGATGGCAATCGAAGGTGGTAAAGCTGGTAGGTTGGCCGAAACATAGCGTCTGTCTTGCTGTAGCTAGCTGTAAAGACGAAGCGCTTGAAACCGCAGCGAATTGGTAAGTGAAACTCTGGATGTTGTAGTGTTAATGTGTGGCCAGTGAACAGTCATCTACAAAGAGAAATTCTGATATATGAAGGCTTTGAGCACTCTGTGTCTTGACCTGAAGTCTCTGCGTTTTACAAAAATGTCCATCAACGTGGAATATTGATATATACACCCCTGCCACTGTCTCTGAATGCATCAATCAGCATTGCTGCGAAGTATATGGAGAAGAGTGTGTGCACTAGAACGCCTTTCTGTTTCACGACGTTATGTACTGGGAAAGACTCAGATACCTCCCATTCTCTCGTACACTGGCCACCAAGCCATCATGAAATAAACAATTCTGCTAGATTCCCAGAAAGTGTACTTTGATTTTCACTTGTCTTGGTGGAGGATCGGTATTTCTGCAAGCGCCATTGACTATGAGTATTTACATGTTTTGGCAGTAAACGGGACTTAAGTGTTGAACGATAAAAAGGAACAGGTGTATACTTGGTGTGGGAAAGTTTCTGACTGCGACAAGCAATGCAATATGATATGACTAGATACAATACGTACGTGGATTTGGTATGTGACATGTTAGTTCTGTGCACGGCAAGGACTAGGACCTGATGTTATTTTATATCAAATAGGCATTTTTGTGTGACATACTTTCTGAGTAATAAAAGTCCACGAAATGTAATGGAATCGGATTTGGTGTGAAAACCATTCCGGGTGCAACAAGTACCAGAATATAATGCCAACACACATGCACACATACACACACACACACACAACACGCGCACGCACGCACGCACTCACACGCATACACACAGACACATATATCTATATCTATATATAATATATGTATATGTGTGTGTGTGTGTAATACATATATGTATATGTATACATGTATACATATATATATATATATATATATATGTGTGTGTGTGTGTGTGTGTGTGTGTGTGTGTGTATGTGTGTGTGTGTGTGTGTGTGTGTGTGTGTGTGTGTGTGTGTGTGTGTACATAAAGGTCTAAACATATATCAATATGTGTA
>CM060307.1:62567152-62574652 GCA_030674185.1 Monoplex corrugatus
TTCAGGTTCCCCTAAGTCACCGAGCATGACTCGCAGGATATTTAACTGGCATATATTCGATGTTCTGCATGCGTTTACACTTGAAGGGGTTTAGGCGCTAGCATGCTGACCTGCAGGATCGGAAAAAATCTCTATCATTTACCTACCAGAAGAAAGTTACCTGGGAAGGATCGAACCCAGGCTTTTTGATTTGAAACCTGACGTTTACCTACTTAACCCTTCGACTCCTGCACCCTGTCCATCAGCGTCCTGCATTGTCAACCATGCTAACAAAGCAAAAATGTAACTCTTCGATTCCGTCACCGTATCCACCAGCTTCCTTCAGGAAGGAAGCTGGTGGGCAGGGTGAGGGAGTCAAAGAGTTAAGTTTTTGCAGTTGTGGTATAGGATGCAGGAGTCAATGGGTTAACCTCTTTGGTTATCGTCTTATTCGGAAGACTAGCCCCTTGATTACCATTTAAGATCTAGTGGAAAGGGAGGAGGGGTGGAGGGAGAATTATCCCTGTCTGATCCGAGATTCAAACTCGGGTTTCTGGCATCCTAGGTAGGTGCTTTAATCACAAGGCCATGCACACCTTTCAAATGCATATTGAATATTTCGCATACACAATATAATAATAATGATAATGATAATAATAGTAATGATAACAACAATAATAATGACAACAATAACAACAACAATAATAGTAATAATAATAGTGATAAATACATAAATAATAAATAAAATGAATAGGTAGATAAACAGATAAATAAATAAATAAGTTATAGACATTCAAACTTTAACATTAAGGAGCCCCAGAAGATAAACATGAACTGGATCTAAATTTGGTAAAGATCCATCTGGGGCTAAATTAACGAGAAACACCTAAAGGTGCTGGATGGGATCCAGAGCAACAATGCGTAACTGCTAACAGACATTCACCACCACCACCACCACCACCCAGCTCCCGACGCCACACCTATCGCTGGAAAAATGTTTTTTTCACACGTGTACACACACTCACACAATGACACATCCGCCTTTTGCTGCAGTACAATACGACCTTTTTTTCTTCAGGGAGAGGAGGTTTAGGATAGGGTGTCTATTGTGAAACTCTCGTCTTCAGTGTTAGTCAGTGCACCGCGTGCCCTGTGCATTAATATATTAATATTATCAGTGGTGACGAGAGCGTTTAGAACCATTAACATACTCACCTTCTGATCACCCTTACCCCGTCTCCCCCCCCCCCCCCCCCCCCCCCCTCGCTCGGACATTTTTCTCCTTATATGCTCTTTGCATTAACAGTACTTTTGCCGATTTCTGATTTAATGTTGTTCTTGATGAACGACCGTAATACGAAATACTTTTTTTCACACTGGAGGGAGCAGCAGGAAATGTCGGCCTTTTTCTCCTAATTTTTGTATCTGGTGTTTGTTTGTTTGTGATCTTACGCTTGACAAAGGCCAGTGTTTTTTTTTTTTTTTTACTGAACTGATCGTGTTTATACTGCATTGATATGTGTAGTAGTGGTGGTCCTACTGTTTCTGATGTCATGTTTTTCTTGATGAAGTGATCATGTTTATCTACATTAAAGCATGAACTTAGTAAAATATCCCCCCCCCCCCCCCGCCACTCATATGTGTTTGTAGGTGTATTTGTTTTTATCAATTTGTGTGTGTGTGTGTGTGTGTTTGTTTGCTTTCATCTGTGTGTGTTTGCGTGTTTGTGTGTGTGTTAGTGTGTTAGTGTGTGTTGTGTGTGTGTGTGTGTGTTAGTGTGTTAGTGTGTGTGTGTGTGTGTTAGTGTGTTAGTGTGTGTGTGTGTGTGTGTGTGCGTGTGTTTGTTTGTCAATTTGTGTGTGTTTTGTTTGTTTTCATGTGTGTGTGTGTGTGTGTGTGTGTGTGGGTGGGTGGGTGGGTGCACTAGGTGTTTGTTTTGTTTGTTTTTTTGTTTGTTTGTTCGTTTGTTCTATTTATTTCTCAGATGCATGCACACACTGTGCAGACATTATCTTGCTGCACAGCCTGCATACTCCGTCCTCTGTTGGTTACCTTGACACTGACATGTGCAATCATACCGTCTTTGAGGGGCTGCGCTTGCTGGGTGTTTTCGTGATTCCATAAACTACCAAACACGGATTTGGCTTCCACGACCTCCAATGACGATGCTTTATGTTAGTGCGTGCGTATACACACTAAGATTAGCTCTTGTACTTACAGGTCTGCAGTTAACCATTTGACACCCGCACCTTGTCAATCAGCATCCTGCACTGCCAATCATGCTAGCAAAGCAAAAACCTAACCGTTTGACTTCGTCACCCTATCTCACCATCTTCCTGCAGAAAGCTGGTGAATAGGGTGAGAGAGTCGAAGAGTTAAGTATTTATAGTTGGTGGATAGGATGCGGGAGTCAAAGGGTATGAAATTAAACATGCAGAGTCACGTAAAAAAAAGAACACTCCTGAGGTTTTTGTGCTTTGTATCTGCTTCTATGCTAGCTGAATGGGTAGCGCAAACTATGTTAGATTTGAGAAGTTCCACAACATGGGAGATAATTCCTACGTGACTCTCAAGAGTTATGTCCTTTGCTTGATATTACAAAAATTCTCCCTGCAGACCTTTGAAATCGGAACAATCACCAACCTTTACCCACCCTCAGGTTCGAACCCAGACCATCTGTATGGAAGTATGGCATCTAACCAACTTTGCTGTCTCGCGCATCAAACGACTCTAGTAACTTTGTCGCCATGTTGGAAGCATGTGGAGGTAACTTAAGGGTGAGTGACCTCGCTTTTTCGGTGGAGGACGCATGGGTGATTGTCCTCTCCTCGCTTTTTCGGTTATTTGCCGGTTTTGCATACATCAGCATCTCTGAGAGAGCGACAAGTCACAAAACAGTCAAGGTCTGTAATGAGATAACAGAGCAGCTTTGCCAAAGTCCCATGATCAAGGAACAGGGCTTCAACCTCTGCAAGGTCACATTCCTCTTGTAGTTCTCAGAATTCGTTCTTTTGTTCAAGAGGGAATCATCTCACTGGGAGAATTCTGTAGGAGTTTTACTAAATCTGCCAGTAGTTCTCTGGCAGACTCTCTTAGCCTGCGCAAAGCCTCACGTTCTGGCAAGGGTTAGAACAGGACCTATGAAACACTAAGCTGACACCACCAGAAAGCTCGGAGCATAAAGATGGGCGGTGAACAGGCCAGTGTTCATACAGCAGCTCCTGTGGCCCGCCTTAGTACTTAATTCATGACAGTTCCGCGCTATGATGACTGCTGAAATATGAGTGTTTGGGTTATATGTGATGAAGTCTCCGTGTATGTGTATTTGTCTCCCTCTATCACTGTCTGACTGTGTTCTGTCTGCTCTCTCTCTCTCTCTCTCTCTCTCTCTCTCTCTCTCTCTCTCTCTCTCTCTCTCTCTCTCTCTGCCTCTCTGTCGCTATCTCTCGTTGTCTATATGTTTGTCTGTCTGTCTGTCTCTGTCTGTCTGTCTGTCTGTCTGTCTCTCTGTTTCTCTGACTGTCTGTCTCTCCTCTCTCTCTCTCTCTCTCTCTCTCTCTCTCTCCCTCCCTCTCCTCTCTGTCTCTATTTTTCTGTCTATCTCTTTCTCCCTGTGTCTGTCTGTCTGTCTGTCTGTCTGTCTGTCTGTCTCTCTCTCTCTCTCTATTTCTCTGTGTGTCTGTCTGTCTCTCTGTGTGTCTGTCTCTCTCTCAATATCTTTCTGTTTTCTCTTGCTCTGTCTGTGTGGCTCCCCGCGCTTATCTGTCACTTATTCCACTTCAACCCCCTCTTTTGGAACTACCCGTGTCCCCCCAACACATGAGGCCAGCAGCTGTGTCCTTGTCTTTATCTGTCTTATTTTGGGGCCAAAACATGGGGTAACGATCATTGCGTACGTGCGTTAGTACCTGTTGTGTTGTGTTGTGTTGTGTTGTGTTGTGTTGTGTTGTGCTGTGCTGTGTTGTGTGTGTGTGTTTGTTGTGTTGTGTTGTGTGTGTTGTGTTGTGTTGTGTTGTGTTGTGTGTGTGTTGTGTGTGTGTTGTGTTGTGTTGTGTTGTGTTGTGTCTGTGTGTTTTGTGTTGTGTTGTGTTGTGTTGTGTTGTGTCGTGTGTGTGTGTGTGTTGTGTTGTGTTGTGTTGTGTTGTGTGTGTCGTTGTGTTGTGTGTTGTGTTGTGCTGTGTTGTGTGTTGTGTTGGTTGTGTTGTGTTGTGTGTTGTGTGTGTTTGTGTTGTGTTGTGTTGTGTTGTGGTGTGTTTGCGTTGCGTTGTGTGATGTGGTGTGGTGTGGTGCAGTGTAGTGTGGTGTAGTGCAATGCGGTGCGTCGTGTTGTGTTGTGTTTGTGTGTTATGTTATGTTGTGTGGTGTTGCTTTGCGTTGTGTTGTGTTTGTTGTGTGGTGTGGTGTGGTGTTTTGTGGTGTGGTGTGGTGTGGTGTGGTGGTGTGGTGGGGTGTGGTGTGGTGTGGTGTGGTGTGGTGTGGGTGTGTGCTGTGCTGTGCTGTGTGTGTTGTGGTGTGGTGTGTTGTGTTGCGTTGTGGTGTGGTGTGGTGGGGTGTGGTGTGGTGGGGTGTGGTGTGGTGTGGTGTGATGTGGTGTGGTGTGATGTGGTGTGGAGTGGTGTCATGTGGAGTGGTGTGCTATACTGTGTCGTGTCGTATGGTATGGTATGGTATGGTATGTATGTATGTATGCTATGCTATGGCTATGTATGTATTGTATTGTATTGTATTGTATTGTATTGTATTGTTCTGTATTGTATTTCTATAGTTTCTCCGGAACTTCTTACAATAATGAAAATATATTTTTGCAGTTCTGACAGTCAGTCTACCATCGCTTTCGATGCACGTCAAGTTTCATTCCACATAAAGTTTTATCAAGGTGACAGTGACTGATATTCTATACCATCTACGTCATCAGAATGACATTGTCTGAAACACAAACTTGTGAAGAATTCAAGAAAATGGCATTCTGTATAAACTTAAGAAATAAGTTGCTCTCTATAGCTATATCTAATTTTTGCTTTTGATATGTGTCTATTGCTGTCCAACGGTCTGTCCACAGCGATAAGAGAATATCACTTCAATGCAAAAAGAAACAACTGTGGTTTTGAGTATCTTCTATTTCCAACAGAAGCTACAATTTGTAGATACATATTGAAAGGAATGTTAGGTATTACAGTACCAAAGAAATGTTTTTATTTATTTATTTTTTTTTAACAAATGTTGTTCTTACATATATATCGAAAAGCTCTTCATTAAATCTGGAATAAAGTTATGCCATGCTCAGAAAGAAAAATAATTTCATTCACTGTGGATCTCCGTACCTGAAGACGTAGCGCATACGTATGTAACGTTAAGAATGGTTATTACGTGTGTATGAAATCATAGCGGCTGTCTTGGGCTTTCATATGGAAGCGAGACGAAGGATCACAAAGTGATGTTGTTTTGAGGATTCATTGAACAGTTTGGAATGGTGTAAGATCTCGAATTATTTTATGAAAGGTTACATTTACACTATTGTTTTCCCTGATGAGACGGGAAGGTGATCTCACTTCAACAACTTGACACTTTCGATTTCCTCTTGCAATAGATAAATCTAGGCGTCTTTCTTCAGTTCGGATAAACGAAGATCCTGTTCTATTTTTCCCACTGACTGTATTAACACTTGACAGAAATGCTGTTATATTTGGTAGAATCTCTCTCTCTCTCTCTCTCTCTCTCTCTCTCTCTCCTCTCTCTCTCTCTCTCTCTCCCACACATCACCCACACACACACACACACACAACCACACACACACACACACACACCTCTCTCTCTGTCTGTCTGTCTGTCTGTCTGCTGTCTGTCTCTCACTCTTTCTCTTTGTGAGCGCGCACGCGCGTGTGCGTGTGTATATGTGTATGTGTGTGTGTGTGCGTGTGAGCGTGTGTGTATGTGTGTGTGTGTGTTTGTGTCTTGTGTGTATATGTGAATGTGTGGATATGCATGGGATTGTGTGTGTCTGTATGTCTGTGTGTGTGTGTCATTGTGTTTGTGTGTGTGTGTTTAATTAGTTTTGCATGTTATATGTCTATGCTATGTGCTTATGTTCTGTGTGTGCGTGCGTGCATGCGTGTGTGTGGGTTTGAATAAGAGAGAAACAGAGAGAGAGTGAGAGGGAGAGAGACGAGGAGACGAGAGAGACGGAGAGACGAGAGAGAAGAGACAGAGACAGAGACAGAGACAGAGAGTGAGAGAGACAGAGAGAAAGAGAGAGTGCTATTTTCCATGGCCATTGACATTTTCATCGTAACTGATTTCTATTGCTTTTTTAACTTTTATTACTACGGTTCACCTGTTTTCGTCGTAACAGTAGGGCTAGACGGTATCTGTTTCACTGTGTGTGTGTGGTGTGAGGTTTGTGTGTCTGTGTGTGTGTGTGTGTGTGTGTGTGTGTGTGTGTGTGGTTGTGTGTGTGTGTTGTGTGTGTTTGTCCCTCATGGTTTTATGAAGCTCTTATGGCTCTTGTGAGGTGAGGCGTCGCACAAGTAATCATTATTATTATCATAATTACAGTAAGACTTTTTTTTCAAATGTAGACTCTCGACGAACGTTTTACTCGATCATTTCACTGCTTGCACACACCTCGCCCCTATAGAAGTAAGTGAGTTATAAAGAAAAAGAAAAGAAAAGAAAAAGAAACGGCAAGGTAAAAAACGTGCAATGAACCATTTAGGTGAATGACCTTATGAACGTCGTCACAGACTGAAAGAGAGAAAAAGGTTGATGTGCCAAATACAGCACATAAAAAAACAAGCCGACAGGCGAGGTGTACATTCCTGCGTCATGTTTATGATATATACAGTGTTTATGTCTGTGAACATGTTCCAAAAATACTCCAATCCCTCGTTTAAGGAATTAGCCGTGAGCGTCATCACAGAGGGAACTACTTTCACCGTGTCACCGAACGGTGCTTCTCTGTATCACGACCCGAAGACGTCAGCCGGACACCAACTCATACAGCAACCAACAAAGCAACCTTTCGTCTTTTCTGAGCGTTGAAAGTGTGTTTTCCGTCATTCAACTAATAAGAGAAGAACTACAGTCGCACACTCCTGTATGCTGCGTTTACGGTTTGACCTTTGCCGCTTTTCTTCCGTCTCCCGTCATTCGTCTGACAGTACCCAGGCTTGGGGCACGTTTAGTTTGAGACAGTGAAGAAGGGGAAAATGTCGCGACTGTCGTCAGAAGGTGAGAAAACTAATAACAGTGGTTATAATGAACTTGTGAATGCTATTATTAGTACAGTACTATTTCGGTACGCGTGTATCTAAATGCTGTAAAAACTCTAAAGCGTTTTAAATTCAATGCGTGGATGTTAATAAAGAAGCTAAGCCCTAAACAAACTAATCACTTAGACATCTTTTCTCTTTCTCAAATTTCTTTCTTGTCTTCGGTTTCAATTTACAATCTTAGAAGCGATAAAAAAAAAGTTTTTATAACTACAAAGAAGAATCAAATAACAAATTAAAGACAGAGAAGCCA
>CM060307.1:62589652-62592152 GCA_030674185.1 Monoplex corrugatus
ACCTTGTCAAATCAATACGTCATCGCTATATCGAACTAGTTTCGTTGATCATAATCAGTAGTCTGTAGAGACGGCGATTTAGTGGAGCCATCATACATGTGACAAGGTGAATGTGTGACTGATGTATAACCGCTTGCACCTACATCTGTTACTTGCAGGGTCCTCGCTGTCTCAGTGGGAAAACTGCGTCACCAGCACAAGCCCCCAAGGCAAGAGAGGACAGGAGAAGTTGGCCACGTTGTGACACAAGCTGTCAGAAATTAATGCTGTCGGTCGGGTCTTGTCCCTGCTGAATTGAACGTGGACAGTAAGCCTCTGGTGGGACGTGAGGCTCGGCTGATGTAGCTTACATCGTCGTCCTACTCTGCAGGATCCTTACTTATTAGACAGTTGGGTTTAAGCCAGTGTGAGCAAAGCTTCTGCCAACACTGGCAAGTTTACAGGCGACAGGTTTCTTCGCACGCTCAAGACGTTTTATCAGTTGACGCTGGAGTTCCGCAACACCTGTTTGCCTGTTGGACCGTGCTGGAACAGGAGAGAGGTCGCCATGACTTAACAGCTTATTATTCAAGCAGTATTTATTAAACTTTCTAACCAGGAGTTATTGATAGACAGACCTTGTTCTCGGACACTGCGCTGCGAAATTTGCACTGCCTCGTGAGTGTGCTGTGGACCTGATCCTAACACGTCAGCCGTGTTGAAATCTACAGAAAATAGGATTATAACTATCCTGCTGAATGTCTGCCATAGGACTGCTGCAACCTTATGCAATTTTGAATCTTGTCAAGGTGTTAGCGTTTAAATATGGATATGCCTAGCCTTAACACAACTACCTGTCTAGCATCATACTGTTGTAAGTAGATTTTGTGCAAAATAAATTCGCATTCACTGTCAGTACTCAGCCACGAACGGATCGCACACACTTTAGAGGGGAGAATGAGTGAATCTTGTAGGCTAGCTATAGGTGATAAATAGAGCCAGACTGTACACTGGGTGATTTATAGGGCCAGTGTTAGTGGAAGGGGGCGGCTGGAGCCAGGCAGACCAGGACAGTGAGTTGGAGTCACATCAAGTCTATGTGTGGACACTAATGGTGACCGTGTTCCTTCCTTCACCATTGAGACTGAGATCATTGAGAAAAGTTGACTTTAATTTCAATAACGGTAAAGTGGTGTGGTTAGATAACATCGGTCGGTTTTTGTAAAAGATTGTTGTATGATCCTGTAAGTCGACAAGTTTCTTCTTCTTCTGTTAAATTACAACGTGTTGACGATAGTTACATTATACGTTTGCAGGTCAGTGTTTGGAACTGGTGGAACCGCAAGCAATGAAACCAAAATTACGGGAAATTACAGTAGCGATACGGTTTCATTGCCATTTGTGCACGTAAGAAAACAGATAAACCTGTGGGGGGATTATAACTACGATACGATGTTTGCATGCACAAAAGGACGACTTGGCGTGAACTTGTAAGAGTTGTGAACCAGATTTCAACCCAGGTTATTTTGAAGAAACAGCAATTAGTCAGGACGTGCCTCTGCACCGTGCAGGCCGTATCAGTGAAACCTGTCGTTTGACAGTATCGTCAGTTAGCGCGTCAGCTAGACCTACGTGGATGGTGTGACAAGTGATTAAGTCAACCTGCTTAAGATTCCTGGCGGCTGAGTCAGAAGCACGAAAAAGTGTCAGGCGACAGCTTGAGGTTATAACGTTGCGTGACAGGGTGCTGGAAATTGAAAACTGTAAAATCACTGCGTGTATTTGTTGTTTGATTTTCTCATTCGCCCTGAAAACACGGACAGCCAGTACGAACGGAAGGTTATATGACATCAGAATAATCTCGACAGATGGAGAGTCGTCTTTCTTAAAGAGAACGAAAAAAGAGAACACACATCTGTGCTTTAAGGAACAAGACATCGTCTGTTGTGCTAGCACAAAGACGAACTTCGTTTATTCAGTGCCCAACCTTTTTGATTGTGTGTCAGCGCATTCACATTGTCCTATTAACTGTTCGTAAGTGTGTCCATTTTTATCCTCTGAAAGACGTCAACTGGAAAAGTATACGAAGAGGAACGCCGTGTGAGACAGGAAGTGGAGTGTTGACGGTGACCACGTGAGGATCGCACAGTGCTGACAGTAAGGTAGTCTGTCTTGGAGGAGCCAGCAGCAACAGGTGCCTGTCATGGTGACGGTGGCCAGACCGGTCAAACTGACCAACAAGTTGTCCAACATGATCCACACCGCTGTCCACAACCACCACAAGGACAGAGGTCAGTACACGTAGCCTCCCTATCACCCTGCCCCCCCTCCCCCCCACTTGACCTGTCCTCATATTCCCTCCTTCTCCAACAGTTTGCACGTGCACTGATAATTTCTCATAAATGCTCGTCTATTAGAGTTTCACTTAGGTTTGTTTCATTAAATTTCAGCAGTAAATGAGAAAGATTGAAGATGGCATGCGAACCCTTCCTGGTGTTTCTCTTTTCACGTTCTGTCTGTT
>CM060307.1:62597152-62604652 GCA_030674185.1 Monoplex corrugatus
ATGAAATTACGTTCCTGTTATGTAGAGGTTTTCACTGGTTGCCTGATAACGAAAGTATTCGACACGTGTGTGTGTGTGAGTGTGTGGTGTGTGTGTGTGTGTGTGTGTGTGTGTGTGTGTGTGTGTTGTGTGTGTGTGTGTGTTTGTGTGTGTGTGTGTTGTTGTGTGTGTGTGTGTGTGTGTGTGTGTGTTTGTGTGTGTGTGTGTGTGTGTGTGTGTTGTGTGTTGTGTGTGTGTGTCTGTGTGTGTGTCACTTGTGTCTGAGTGTGTGTGTATATGTGTTTGTATGTATATGTGTCTATGCATGTGTGAGTGTGTGTGTGCCGCGCGTGCGCGCTCATGTGTGTGCGTGTGCTCTGGCGCACGTGTGGACACCAGTAATACACAAAACAGATCCAGTTGCTACTTCTCCTGTAAGCCCATTTCAGAGAGCAATTTCAAATGCCTGATTTTCAGTTGGCTCGGATTGGCAGAGTTTTTATATAACAGTACACCAGATTTTGAAAAAATGCATCTTTAATACGTTCTTTTCTTAACACGTTTGTGTTGGCGTTTGATCCTACTTTTTACTTAAACTGGGGACAAGAAGTACAATGTAAGTGAACTCGATTTCAACAGTCATGGCCGAATCTTCGGAATACAGTAGTCGGTGAAAACAGTGTGGGCCTTTGGGGATTTTTGACTATCTGTGGATGACTTCTCCATGCTCTCATGTGAAAGACGTGATTATGCTGAACTCTGTAAGGACTTGACGTGCATGTACTATAAAGCGAGTGTGTTTGTTCCATGAGCATTGCTTTCATAAGAATGGCAAATGGTTTAAAGTAGCATGTCTGTTTCGTGGTCATATTTCCATAAAATTGAAAAATAACATAAAGAAAGTCTATCTACTTCGTGGTCATGTTTGTCTAAGAGTGACAATAAAACGAAACCGACTTAGAACAAGCCTGTCCATTGAGTGATCATGTTTTTCTAGGAGTGACAAGCGATTTAAAACAAACCTATTTCATGGTCATGTTTCTGTGATTGCCAAAATGACTTCAGACGAGACTGTCTCTGTCGTGGTCATGTTTTTGTAAGAGTGACAAATGGTTTAAAACAAGCTTGTCCATTTCGTGGTCATGTTTTTGTAAAAATGACAAATGGTTTTAAACAAGCCTTCCGTTTCGTGGTCATGTTTCTCTAAAAGTGTCAAACGATTTAAAACAAGCCTGTTTGTTTCATGTTCACGTTTTTCTAAGAATGACAAACAGTTAAAAATAAGCCTTCCATTCCATGGTCGTGTTTCTCTAAAAGTGAGAAATGACTTAAAACAAACCCGTCCATTCCATGATTATGTTTCTCCAAGAGTAACAAATGGTCTTAAACAAGTCTGTCCGTTTCGTGATCATGTTTCTTTAAAAGTGACAAATGACTGAAAACAAAACTGTCTGTTTCGTAGTTATGTTTCTATAGGAAAGGCAAACTGCCTAAAAGAGAACCTGACTATGCCACTGTCATGTTTTCATAAAACTGCCAAATGGATGTGGGTAGACAGAATTCTTTATACCGTCATTTTAAGTCAAATGGGAATTATCAAGCAAAAATGTAGCTATCACTTCGATTTCTCTCTGATCCAAGAAAATGTCTTTTCCCGCCCTCTTCCTCCCCTATCTGTTTGTCTGTCTGTCCTCTCTGTCTGTCTGTCTGTCTGTCTATCTGTCTGTCTGTCTCTCTTTCTCTCTCTTCTCTCTCTCTTTCTCCTTCTCGCTCGCTCGCTCTGTCTGTGTGTATGTGTGTCTGTCTGTCTGCCTCTGTCTCTCTCTCTCTCTCTCTTCCCTCTTTTCCCCCCCCCCCTCTCTCTCTGCCCCTCTCTTTTTCCCCCTCTCTCTTTGTATCTGTCTGTCTCTTTCTCTCTGTGTGTCTTTCTGTATTTGTGTCTCTCTGCACTTTCTCTTTCAAGCGAACTTCATATTGCCAGAAGCGTTTACGGGTGTTGTTAGAGTTATTTCATGTCTATCGTTCGATTAGCTTGAAGTACGGACTCTCTGTCTGTCTTCATATCTGTCTGTCACTACGTAATTATGTCTCTCTTACACACGTACGCGCATACACAGACATATGTGCACATGCATACGTTGGGACACACATACACACCCGCGCGAGCGTGTGCGCATAGGTGTGCAATACACGTACACATACATATGCACGCACACACAAATTACATTCCTATTGCTGCTGCTGCTGCTGCTGCTATGCTGCTGCTGCTGATGATGATGATGATGATGAAATATGAAATCATTAATTATCATAGCAACCTTTCAAACCAGTCTATGTGTTATAACCTATTTTGAATTCTTATTGTGAATAATAAATGTGCTGTGTACTTTTGTTCACACGCACGCACACACCGCAGCGCGCGCGCACACACACACATATATACACACGCATGTACACACACACACACACGCACACACACACATACATAGAGAGAGAGGAGAGAGAGAGAGAGAGAGAGAGAGAGAGAGAGAGAATTAACAGCTGACATGGCACATATACTGTGCAATACAGTAGGGAAGCTAGGTGTGGATAGGGTGAGGGAGTGAAAACCTTAAGTTTTGATTGTTTGTTTGTTTGTTTGTTGTTTTTGTTGTTTTTTTGTTTGTTTGTTTGTTTGTTTGTTTGTTTGTTTGTTTGTTTTGCTTTGTCTGTCGTCGTCTGTCATATCATTTGTCTACTAACAGATATATGTGAATGGACATTAAAAGAAAAATGAAAATCGAACAAACACACGATTAACACCATTCCTCTGCCCTCATTTCAAAACACCTATCACCAGAAACATGTGATCAGGTCCACATGACGTCCACACACCAACTTGACCCCACAGTCCAGCAAACGTTGGCCTACTTAACGCCACACCTCACTGCCCATTAACGTCAGGACTACAGACAACAGTACCTTCACAGGTCTTACGTCAATAAGAGTGCCGTTATGCCATTGCACATACTGTACAGGTATTGGCTTGTTATTGTTATGTATCTACGCGGACGTTGTCGCGTCGAAATCGGATCAGCACGGGTTAATGAACACCTTCACGGTCTGCTGGACAATGTGCTGTCGTCTGCGCAACTGGTTGGGCACCGTACTGACTTCTCTTTAGTCCCGAGTTGAGACTGGAGAGATTCTGATATGAACTACTCGCTGAGCCGATTTCCAGTTCATAATCTGGGCTGGTCACTGTTGTTTCAGCTCATGACAAAATCCTCCAGTCCAGCTCATGATATAGACTATTATAGAGTCTGTCCAGTCACAGCTCATGATATAGACTATTATAGAGTCTGTCCAGTCACAGCTCATGTTATAGACTATTATAGAGTCTGTCCAGTCACAGCTCATGATATAAACTATTATAGAGTCTGTCCAGTCACAGCTCATGATATAGACTATTATAGAGTCTGTCCAGTCACAGCTCATGATATAGACTATTATAGAGTCTGTCCAGTCACAGCTCATGATATAGACTATTATAGAGTCTGTCCAGTCACAGCTCATGATATAGACTATTATAGAGTCTGTCCAGTCACAGCTCATGATATAGACTATTATAGAGTCTGTCCAGTCACAGCTCATGATATAGACTATTATAGAGTCTGTCCAGTCGCAGCTCATGATATAGACTATTATAGAGTCTGCCAGTCACAGCTCATGATATAGACTATTATAGAGTCTGTCCAGTCACAGCTCATGATATAGACTATTATAGAGTCTGTCCAGTCTCAGCTCATGACATATAAACTATCAGTCTGTCTAGTACAGCTCATGACATATAACTATAGTCTGTCTAGTATCAGCTCATAAATATAAACTATCAGTCTGTCTAGTATCAGCTCATGACATATAAACTAATCAGTCTGTCTAGTATCAGCTCATGACATATAAACTATCAGTCTGTCTAGTATCAGTCTCATACATATAAACTATCAGTCTGTCCAGTCTCAGCTCATGACATATAAACTATCAGTCTGTCTAGTATCAGCTCATGACATATAAACTATCAGTCTGTCTAGTATCAGCTCATGAACATATAAACTATCAGTCTGTCTAGTATCAGCTCATAACATATAAACTATCAGTCTGTCTAGTATCAGCTCATGACATATAAACTATCAGTCTGTCTTGTCTCATCTCATGACATATAAACTATCAGTCCTGTCCAGTCTCAGGGTCATGACATAAATTATAAGTCTGTCTAGTCTCAGCTCATAACATATAAACTATCAGTCTGTCAGTCACAGCTCATGACATATAAACTATCAGTCTGTCGAGTCTCAGCTCATGACATTAAACTATCAGTCTGTCGAGTCTCAGCTCATGACATAAATTGATCAGTCTGTCCAGTCTCAGCTCATGACATATAAATTATCAATCTGTCTAGTATCAGCTCATAACATATAAATTATCAGTCTGTCTAGTATCAGCTCATGACATTAAACTATCAGTCTGTCCAGTCTCAGCTCATGACATATAAACTATCAGTCTGTCCAGTCTCAGCTCATGACATATAAATATCAGTCTGTCGAGTCTCAGCTCATGACATTAAACTATCTGTCTGTCTAGTTCAGCTCATAACATATAAACTATCAGTCTGTCTAGTATCAGCTCATAACATATAAACTTCAGTCTGTCTAGTCTCAGCTCATGACATATAAACTATCTGTCTGTCTATCTCAGCTCATAACATATAAACTATCAGTCTGTCTAGTCTCAGCTCATAACATATAAACTATCAGTCTGTTTAGTCTCAGCTCATAACATATAAACTATCAGTCTGTCTAGTCTCAGCTCATAACATATAAACTATCAGTCTGTCTAGTCTCAGCTCATAACATATAAACTATCAGTCTGTCTAGTCTCAGCTCATAACATATAAACTATCAATCTGTCTAGTCTCAGCTCATAACATATAAACTATCAGTCTGTCTAGTCTCAGCTCATAACATGTAAACTATCAGTCTGTCCACTTTCTGCCCATGACATATAAGCTATCAGTCTGTCCAGTCTCAGCTCATGACATATAAGCTATCAGTGTCAGCTCATAACATGTAAACTATCAGTCTTCCCGTGTCAGCTCATAACATCAGTCTGTCCAGTGTCAGCTCATAACATGTAAACTATCAGTCTTCCAGTGTCAGCTCATAGTATCAGTCTGTCCAGTCTCAGCTCATGGTATCAGTCTGTCCAGTCTCAGCTCATAACATGTAAACTATCAGTCTGTCCAGTCTCAGCTCACAACATGTAAACTATCAGTCTGTCCAGTCTCAGCTCATAACATCAGTCTGTCCAGTCTCAGCTCATAGCATCAGTCTGTCCAGTTTCAGCTCATAACATGTAAACTATCAGTCTGTCCAGTTTCAGCTCATAACATCAGTCTGTCCAGTCTCAGCTCATAGCATCAGTCTGTCCAGTTTCAGCTCATAACATCAGTCTGTCCAGTTTCAGCTCATAACATCAGTCTGTCCAGTTTCAGCTCATAACATCAGTCTGTCCAGTCTCAGCTCATGACATATAAATTATCAATCTGTCTAGTATCAGCTCATAACATATAAATTATCAGTCTGTCTAGTATCAGCTCATGACATATAAACTATCAGTCTGTCCAGTCTCAGCTCATGACATATAAACTATCAGTCTGTCCAGTCTCAGCTCATGACATATAAATTATCAGTCTGTCTAGTCTCAGCTCATAACATATAAACTATCAGTCTGTCTAGTCTCAGCTCATAACATATAAACTATCAATCTGTCTAGTCTCAGCTCATAACATATAAACTATCGGTCTGTCTAGTCTCAGCTCATAACATGTAAACTATCAGTCTGTCCATTTTCTGCCCATGACATATAAGCTATCAGTCTGTCCAGTCTCAGCTCATGACATATAAGCTATCAGTGTCAGCTCATAACATGTAAACTATCAGTCTTCCCGTGTCAGCTCATAACATCAGTCTGTCCAGTGTCAGCTCATAACATGTAAACTATCAGTCTTCCAGTGTCAGCTCATAGTATCAGTCTGTCCAGTCTCAGCTCATGGTATCAGTCTGTCCAGTCTCAGCTCATAACATGTAAACTATCAGTCTGTCCAGTCTCCAGCTCACAACATGTAAACTATCAGTCTGTCCAGTCTCAGCTCATAACATCAGTCTGTCCAGTCTCAGCTCATAGCATCAGTCTGTCCAGTTTCAGCTCATAACATGTAAACTATCAGTCTGTCCAGTTCAGCTCATAAAACATCAGTCTGTCCAGTCTCAGCTCATAGCATCAGTCTGTCCAGTTTCACTCATAACATCAGTCTGTCCAGTTTCAGCTCATAACATCAGTCTGTCCAGTTCAGCTCATAACATCAGTCTGTCCAGTCTCAGCTCATAACATCAGTCTGTCCAGTCTCAGCTCATAACATCAGTCTGTCCAGTCTCAGCTCATAGCATCAGTCTGTCCAGTCTCAGCTCATAGCATCAGTCTGTCCAGTCTCAGCTCATAACATATAAACTATCAGTCTGTCCAGTGTCAACTCATAGCATCAGTCTGTCCAGTCTCAGCTCATAACATATAAACTATCAGTCTGTCCAGTGTCACCTCACAACATGTAAATTATCAGTTGTCCAGTCTCAGCTCATAACATGTAAACTATCAGTCTGTCCAGTCTCAGCTCATAACAGTAAACTATCAGTCTGTCCAGTCTCAGCTCATAACATGTAAACTATCAGTCTGTCCAGTGTCACTCATAACATGTAAATTATCAATCTGTCCAGTGTCAGCTCACACCTTGTAAACTATCAGTCTGTCCAGTGTCAGCTCATAACATAATAAACTATCAGTCTGTCCAGTGTCAGCTCATTAATCACGCTGTCAGTCTCAGCTCATAACATGTAAACTTCAGTCTGTCCAGTGTCACTCATCAACATGTAAATATCAGTCTGTCCAGTCTCAGCTCATAACATGTAAACTATCAGTCTGTCCAGTGTCAGCTCATAACATGTAATCTCGCATCATAACATGTAAACTATCAGTCTGTCCAGTCTCAGCTCATAACATGTAAACTATCAGTCTGTCCAGTGTCAGCTCATAACATGTAAACTATCAGTCTGTCCAGTGTCAGTTCCAACATGTAAACTATCAGTCTGTCCAGTGTCAGTTCACACATGTAAACTATCAGTCTGTCCAGTGTCAGCTCACAACATGTAAACATCAGTCTGTCCAGTGTCAGTTCAAAACCATGTAAACTATCAGTCTGTCCAGTCTCAGTTCAACCATGTTAACTATCAGTCTGTCCAGTCTCAGCTCACAACATGTAAACTATCAGTCTGTCCAGTGTCAGTTCACAACATGTAAACTATCAGTCTGTCCAGTGTCAGTTCGCGACACAGACAATTAGAGTCTGGCAAGTCTCACCTTATCCACCAACTTCCAAGAGTTGGAGAGGATTGACAATACAGATGCAGAATGATCAACCCCATAATCAGG
>CM060307.1:62609652-62612152 GCA_030674185.1 Monoplex corrugatus
TATCATAAGGTGCACGTGAACGTACTCTGTGTGCCTATATTAAGCTTGAATCGGCCCTGTCTTTCACTGAATACCAACATCTCAGGCAAGCCGACTGCTTACGTCTGTGTCCTTTGATCATGAAACCAGTAGGTGGACCTCTGCTCTTTCCTTCTTGTCTGGCTGATCAATAGTAGTGAGGGACATGGCAACACACACCATCGCCTTCAGGGTTACAGCTCTAATGATGGGGGAACCTGACACAAGTGACTACACTCGTCAAATTTAACCACATGGCGGCTTTTTTTGTGTGTATGTTTGTTAGTGCCTTCTTTTTTCTTTTTATTTCTTTCTGTCTTTCTTTCTGTTCTTTCTGTCTTTCTTCACTTCTTTCTTTTTTTTTTCCTTCCTTCTTTCTTTTTCTGTCTGTATTTCTTTTCTTCTTTCTTTCTTTTCTTTTCTCTCTTTCGTTTTTGTTTTTTCTTTCTTTCATTCTTTCTTTCTTTCCCTCTTTCTTTTTTTTCTTTCTTTCTTTCTTTCTTTCTTTCATTTTGATATCCACTCCTTCCTTCCGTTTTTATAAAGAGGTTATGTCATATTAGCCGCAGTAAGATTTGTATTCATCTGTGTGTTTGTATCTATCTACGACAAAAATTTGTTAACAAGATTTTCTCAGTTCTTCATGGATGGAGCTTTGCTAGATTTTGGTCAAAGGCGTGGACTGTTGAGGAGTCATGAAACCATAACTTTGGAAGATAAAGATCTAAGGTCAAGATTACATAGACTATATTAAAAAAAAAAGTCAAAAATCAGCACTAACACTTTTCGAGGAAGGTATGAGAACAGCCCCTTTCTCAGGAACTTCTGAAAATATTTAGAATCTGTCTTCACTGTTTCATTTTCAGTTTTAGTTTTTCAAGATGGCATCCCCATGTTGGAATAAATTCCTTACGCAACTTATGCTAAAATGTGTCACCTGCACTTGATGTTCCCAGGCAGTTGGCCATCCAAGTTCTAACCAGGCCCAATGTTTCTTAACTTCGGTGATTGGACAAGAACGTATGTTGTCAATGTGGTATGGCAATTGGCACAGTTTGACAATCTACCAATGTCCTCCACGCGTGACTGGTAGTATTTCAAGTAGAGCCTTTTCGGGTCACAGTGAGCTGGAGAAGTACAAAATCCAGATTTTATGCAATTGTCTTTGTATAGAAAGTTTGTTATAATGGCTTGATCATCTTGTTTTTGTTTTTATTGTTGTTTTGTTTCATAACACATTTAATGGAGAAAAAAAACTATTATCATCAGTAAAGATCAGACAAGGGGAAGGGGTAGAAGCAGACAAAGGTGAAAGATAACGATACAGTCCCATAAATCCTAAGTTGTGCAATGCATGAGTGAGGTGTCAGAGACTTACTAGTACCTTTCTTGTGGGGCCAGCATTTTAAGGTTAAGTCACCCTCTTCTCCTTCATTGCTTTGTCTTCCCCAAACATGGAGAGTGTCAGGTTCCCACTCACAGCTGGGTAACTCTAGGCTGCTCAGAGGCACAAAGTTTCTCGAGTGAGGCTCTAACTTGTGCAGTTAAGACTGAAAAGTGGAAGGTCTGCCACTACATCAGCAGGTGTGTCTTTTGGTCATGCATCCAGCAGGTATACATACTTCTGCCCTTGCATGTGTGTGTGTGTGTGTGTGTGTGTGTGTGTGTGTGTGTGTGTGTGTGTGTGTGTGTGACTGTGAGAGAGAGAGAGAGAGAGAGAGAGAGAAAGAGTTATGTAAGTACGTGCAGGTGAAAGTCTATGTCTATACTTTCCTATATATCACCATCTATGTATGTGTAAGTGCATATCTATTTGTCTACGTGTCTGTCTGTCTATATATCTATCTGTCTGTCTGTCTGTCTGTTTGTCTCTATCAATCTATCTATCTATCTATCTATCTATCTGTCTATCTCTCTCTCTCTCTCTCTCTCTCTCTCTCTCTCTCTCTCTCTCCCTCTGTGTGTGTGTGTGTGCGTGTGTGTGTGTGTGTGTGTGTATGTGTGTTTAGATATATACATATGTATGTATATATATATATATATATGTGTGTATATATATATGTGTATATATATATATACATATATGTGTGTGTGTGTGTGTGTGTGTGTGTGTGTGTGTGTGTGTGTGTGTGTGTGTGTGTGTGTGTGTGTGTGTTTATGCCGTTGTGTGTGTGCCTATATGTGTGTAGGTGTGTGTATGTATGCTTTCTCCTATTCTAACACTCTCTCTCTTCATGTGCCTATATAAAGCCTGAATCGGGACCCCTCTGTCATTGAATACCATGTCAGGCAGTATGACTGCTTACGCCTGTGTCGTTTTGATCATGAAACCAGAAGGTGGACCTCTGCCCTTTCTTTCTTTTGTCTACTGATCAATCGTAGACAGAGAGGGACCCGGCAACACGCACCATGGCCTTCTGGATTACAGCTCTGATGATGGGGTACGTGGAGATGTGACCCCCACGTCAGATTTCCTATAGTG
>CM060307.1:62617152-62624652 GCA_030674185.1 Monoplex corrugatus
ACATTTTAAGCATTATACATTTATATGTGTACGCACCACATTTTAAGCATATATACATATATATGTGTGCGCACCACATTTTAAGCATACATACATATATATGTGTGCGCACCACATTTTAAGCATTATACATTTATATGTGTACGCACACACACACACACACACACACACACACACACACACACACACACACACACACACACACAAACACACACACACACACACACATATATATATATATATATATATATACATATATGTATGTGTTTTATATATCTATATCTATATATGTATATAAGCCTACATATGTATATATATTACATATATATACATATATGTATATATTTATATATGTATACACACACATATATATATATATGTATGTATATATATATACATGTGTGTGTGTGTGTATATATATATATACAAAAGAGAGAGAGAGAGAGAGAGAGAGAGAGAGAGAGAGAGAGAGAGAGAGATTGTTCATCCGTAAAAATTGACACGTAATTATATATTCTGCCAAGAACAGTGTATTTGTTGCCGTGGGTTCTTCAGTGTGTATTAAACACATTAAACACACAGGACCTTGAACCAGAAAAACACAAAAATAGAATCAGAACGCGTATTCAATACAACAAGACAAGACAGGCGCAAATTTTCGGCCAAGTGACCTTTGTCAAGCGTAAGATTACAAAACAAACAAACACGAAACAGGGAAATTTTAGTCTTTTCACATAATTTTTGTATCTGTTGTTTGTTTGTTTGTAATCTTATGCTTGACAAAGGCCAGTTGGCCGAAAATGTGCGCCTGTCTTGCCCTGTTGTATTAAATACGCGTTCGTATTCTTCTTTCGTGTTTTTTCTGGTTTCCTGTTTGCTTGAACGCGGGCAGTCGCAACTGTTTTGGATTTCGTATTACACAGGACCTTGGTTTATCACCTCATCAGAAAGACTAGTAACCAGACAACCAGACAGTTTTGGACTTATGCCCCATAAGGAGAGCACAGAAGACATGGTCACCTGCTTTCTCAGTGTTTAATGTGATGGGGTAAGAAACAAGGTACAGATTGTCACACAGCCCTGAGATCGTAGCGGAGTAAGACAGGTAGACACCCCCAATTTTTTGTCGGGTTAGCATGAGGAGGGTAATGCCCATCTCCTCTCCCTCGGAGCTTTACCTTCCATAACTTTGGGTAGACAGACTGGAGTCTGCACGAACAAAGCTTTGCTCGGATGAGACACTTATCCACATGCGACTACATCTCAAACCGAACCGGCCAATGATTGGTTGATATTCTCGATTATGCGGCAGACATCTTGCATATGCATATGCATATTATGAACTATGACCTGAGAGAACAGACTAACATGATCGAAAACCTAAGACTCATACCCACCACGTATCTCGAATGTGTACATATTCTATCTTAACTCTTAGTAAGTCTGGAAGCGCATATTTCCCGCGTGATTGCGTCTAGTTGTTCTGACGGCTAGATCTATCCCGCAGTTTTTCGCACTATGTCCTATGTCTCTTTCGATCATGTGACTCTGTTCCTTCAGGTCATGGTTGATACATGTGCATTAGCAAGATGTCTGCTGCATCATCCAAAATTTCAACCAATCACTGGCCGGGTGGTTGATACACATGCATTAGCAAGATGTCTGCTGCATCAATTTAACTATCAACCAATCACTGGATGGATGGTTGACACACATGCATTAGCAAGATGTCTGCTGCATCAACCAAAATATCAACCAATCACTGGCCGGTTCGGTCTGAGATATAGTCACTTCTCACTTATCCCGTGAAAACTTGTGCGTTTACGTTGGAAGGCGAGTGCTCTTCTACCTGTGAGCCAATTTGGTCTCTATTCGCGGCATAGGTATTGGGAAGGGATGGGAGAAAAAAATTATCCCCCAATCCAGGATTCGAACCCAGGACCCTTCAGATTCTAGACGGGCCTTCCAGCCAATAGGCCATTCCTTGCTGATGCTGCATACTGCGTAATATTTACTTTTCTGTAATCTACGGTTGAAAATGTTAACCTTAACAGATGTGTAGAGGTCAAAAGAGACTAAAATCTGCACTCTTGACTGTGAAACACTGTATTCTTTTAGCTTCACTGCTGACTGCTTTGCGCTTGTTATGAGACGGACGCTGGAGCATTAGTATCCTTACACAAGGTACAGGCGCACACACACACACACACGCACACACACACACACACACACACAAACGCGCGCGCGCGCGCACGCACGCACACACATATACATGAAAACACACACACGCACACACATTCAGTCGCACACAAACACACACGTACACACTTACACGCACACACACACACACACACACACACACACACACACACACACACACACACACACACACACACACGTACACGCACGAGACAGAGAGACAGACAGACAGACAGACACACAGACAGAGACAGAGTATTGTACAACACGAAGAGGTAATTTTTTTTCTATTAAAAAAAAAATTATTCTGTACATCCCAAACATTGTAGACAACCAGCAATAAACCATTTCTGGTAATGATAAATATTCTGACATGTAGCAGTTGTTTTCCTCTGCTCTCGAAATGAGGACGAAAGCTTGCAACCAGACAGAAGACGGATGTTGTATGTGAATGTATGTTGTTTTGTAAATAGTAGAGTTGGGAAACGGACTTCATGTTTTAATTCAGTTGAATCTAGGCAATGCTCAGTGTATGATATCCGAAGGAAGACACGTCCTTACGTCATACGCGGAAGAGATATATGCTGTCACACACGATAAGCGAGTGGTTTTACGGGCAGGAGCGTTTAATGCTATTTCAGAAATGTTTTAAATCCTCTGCGGTAAACTTGTTGCTGTGGTACCGTGGCTAGTTCATCGTAGGTTGTGGATTCGAACCTCGTCATCTTCGTCGTCGTCGTCGTCATCGTCATCATCATCATCATCATCATCATCATCATGTCCCTTGCCGCATGACGTTGGCGATCATGGCCCTCCATACGTCTATCTCTTTTCCCTGAAAATATATTTCCTACCCTTTTTGTCCCAACCCACTCTGCAAAACTGTCTAATATTTTCTACCTGGGTCTACCTGGTGCCCCCTTTTCCCTTTAGCTTTCCTGTTGTGACTAGGTGCTCCAATTTCTCTTTCCTCATAGCTTTTTTTTTCTCAACCCCCACCCCCACCCCCACCCCAACCCCCACCCTAAAATACAGCCACATATGCAGCAGCTTTCCTACGAAACTGTAGACCGCTCTCCCCCCTCCCCCTCCCCCACTCATACATTGTTGTCGTCACTATCTTCTTCCATTCCATTTGTTTGTTTGTTTGTTTTTCTTTGCACTGCTTCTGTGTCATTGCTTATACACTACTCAGGTGACTGGCTCTTTTGACTGATAGAATCGTGGACTGAAAATCTCATGTCTAATTCAATCACACCTGCATCATAAAACGTATGCCAATATGTTTGTGGTTGGATACCTCACCCATATGCCAATAAGATATGTTTGTTGTTGGACACTTCACCCGTATGCCAATATGTTTGTTGTTGGACACCTCACTCGCATGCCAATATGTTTGTTGTTGGACACCTCACTCGTATGCCAATATGTTTGTTGTTGGACACTTCACCCGTATGCCAATATGTTTGTTGTTGGACACCTCACTCGTATGCCAATATGTTTGTTGTTGGATACCTCACCCATATGCCAATATGTTTGTTGTTGGACACCTCACTCGTATGCCAATATGTTTGTTGTTGGACACTTCACCCGTATGCCAATATGTTTGTTGTTGGACACCTCACCCATATGCCAATATGTTTGTTGTTGGACACCTCACTCGTATGCCAATATGTTTGTTGTTGGACACTTCACCCGTATGCCAATAAGATATGTTTGTTGTTGGACACTTCATCCGTATGCCAATAAGATATGTTTGTTGTTGGACACTTCACCCATATGCCAATAAGATATGTTTGTTGTTGGACACCTCACTCGTATGCCAATATGTTTGTTGTTGGACACCTCACCCGTATGCCAATAAGATATGTTTGTTGTTGGACACCTCACCGTATGCCAATAAGATATATTTGTTGTTGGACACCTCACCGTATGCCAATAAGATATGTTTGTTGTTGGACACCTCACCGTATGCCAATAAGATATATTTGTTGTTGGACACCTCACCGTATGCCAATAAGATATATTTGTTGTTGGACACCTCACCGTATGCCAATAAGATATGTTTGTTGTTGGACACCTCACCGTATGCCAATAAGATATATTTGTTGTTGGACACCTCACCGTATACCAATAAGATATGTTTGTTGTTGGACACCTCACTCGTATGCCAATAAGATAGGTTTGTTGTTGGACACCTCACCCGTATGCCAATAAGATATGTTTGTTGTTGGACACATCACTCGTATGCCAATAAGATATGTTTGTTGTTGGACACCTCACCGTATGCCAATAAGATATGTTTGTTGTTGGACACCTCACTCGTATGCCAATAAGATATGTTTGTTGTTGGACACCTCACCCGTATGCCAATAAGATATGTTTGTTGTTGGACACCTCACCGTATGCCAATAAGATGTTTGTTGTTGGACACCTCACCGTATGCCAATAAGATATGTTTGTTGTTGGACACCTCACTCGTACGCCAATAAGATATGTTTGTTGTTGGACACCTCACGTATGCCAATAAGATATGTTTGTTGTTGGACACCTCACTAGTACGCCAATAAGATATGTTTGTTGTTGGACACCTCACTCGTATGCCAATATGTTTGTTTTTGGACACCTCACCGTATGCCAATAACATTATGTTTGTTGTTGGACACTTCACCCGTATGCCAATAAGATATGTTTGTTGTTGGACACTTCACCCGTATGCCAATAACATTATGTTTGTTGTTGGACACTTCACCCGTATGCCAATCCCCTTACCGGCCCATCGTGCATACAGCATGCCGATGACTGGATACTAGGCCAGAGGCAGACCAAGAAAGACCTGGATCGGTGGCGTCAAGGAAACTCTGACGTCCCACGGCATCACGCCAAGACAGGCTTTTCAGCTGGTCGCAAACAGAAACTAGAAGGCGCTTTCTTCCCGCGATGCCTCCGATGGTACATCTCATCTCATCTCGTCTCGTCATTATCCCGCGCCGGGATCTGCAGTAGGAGCCATGCTCGACGTCACAAGCTTTTTCCAGGCAACACGATTTAGACATCACCAATGGCACAATCAGACGTATAAAAGAAAGAAAGAAGAAAGAAGCACATGAAATTCTCCGAGTGTGATGAATCCCGCTCGCGCATACTCCAGACCTCAAACTCATCTCTTAACACATCGCCAAATCTATTGAAACTGAGGTCACCTTGATTGTAGGTGTCAAGGGCTACATACTCTGGGAATTTTTTTTTTTACAATATTATGTGCGTACATAATAATGAAGAGAAAAGTGATGATGCTAGGGCGTTCCCTTGTAGATTAAGACTGTGACGGGCATGTTAATCATGCCTGACAGATACATATAACTACAGTACTGGGCAGGAATTTTGAGTTCACTCTCACTGAAGCAAAATCACAAACTGTGAGATGAGCTGCCTGGGGAAAGCTGTCACAAAAAACAAACAAACAAACAAACAAACAAAAAACGGCGAGACATGATTCATGACATCGAGGTCAGATAAGTGGGGGTAGGGGTGGGGGGACAGCTGCAATCCCGATAACATTCAGCAGCAGATAATCCCATGGTTCGGACACTTCACACGACTGCCAGCTTACCATCCAGCCAGCAGGAATGCCTGGTTGGCTTCAAGGTCAGAGGCCGACCGAAGACGCCTTGGACTGGTGCCGTCAAAGAGAGTCTGACCTCATACGGCATCCCATCTATCCGGGCCTTCCTACTCACCACAGACTTTCTTTCTGCAACATACATGGAAGTTTAAGCGGCTAGAATAAAAAAGAAAGAAAAGAAAAAGAGAAGAAAGAAGAGAAATAAGAAAAAAGTGGAGGAGACGGAGAGAAGGAGGAAGAGAGAGAGAGAGAGAGAGAGAGGGAGATAGGCGTGGGGGCGGGGGCGGGGCGGGGTATAATGAGACTGGTCTGTTGCCGCGCCAAACTATTTTCAGCTACCAAGGTCGTACAAATTTACCCTTGGTGAATAGGATGAAGGATAAATCCATTTTTTTCATAATCATCGACTGAAGTGTGGTGTTTTGTTTGTGTTGTGTGTGTGTGTGGGGTGTGTGTGTGTGTGTGTGGTGTATGTTGTGTTGTGTGTGTGGTGTGTGTGTGTGTTGTTTGTGGTGTGTGTGTGTGGTGCGTGTGTGTGTGCGTGTGTGTGGTGTGTGTGTGTGTGTGTGCGTGGTGTGTGTGTGTGTCTGTGTGTGTGTGTGTGTGCGTGTGTGTGTGTGTGTGTGTCTGTGTGTGTGTGTCTGTGTGTGTGTGTGTGTGTGTGTGTGTGTGTGTGTGTGTGTGTGTGTGTGTGTGTGTGACAAAATGGCAAGAATTTTGGTCAGAGCAGCTTGAGACTGTTGAGGAATCGCAAACGCGCAAGTTTTGAAGATAAAACTGCAAGGTTCAAGTCTTTAAAAAAAATAAAATAAAAAAAAGGAAAAAATAAAAAATAAACTGTTTTCACAGCCCTTTCTGAGTAAGATGTGAGAATTTCCGACAGTATTTAAAATCTGTTGTTTGTTTGTTTGTTTGTTTGTTTGTCTGTTTGTTTGTTTGTTTGTTTGTTTGTTTGTTTGTTTGTTTGTTCTGTTTGTTTGTTTGTTTGTTCGTTCGTTTGTGTGTTTTGGCACTTATGACAGTCTACCATTGTTTTCGCCGATGCCCGTCCAGTTTTATTTCGTTTAAAGCTTTTCCAAGGTCACAGTGACTTAAAGAAGTACAAACTCAAGAATTTTCTGTAATCTTAAAAAAAAAAAAATAAATAAAATAAAAAGGGGGGGGGGGGGGGGGGGGGAAATATGGCAAAAAGGTGAAACATGGAGTGAAGGAGTGAAACGATTAATGCGAAGAATTCTAATGAAACGTTGGTAAAGAAGGCGGGGGTTAGCTTTCCATGGCCAGATAGCCCAGATACTGTTGTCACTATGATACTGAAGCCACCGGGATACACTACCGCCACCCTGACATGCTGGATGCTTCCTTGGATAGAATCATGGACTTGAGATCTGATATCTTGGGTTCATTCTCAGCTGGCAACAAGAAAAACTGGCCTGTTCACTGTCCATCTCATTATTTCCAACATCCTGGTGACGCCAGGTTCGTGTTTCATAGGTTCCTTCTCCTTTTCTCCCGCCCTCCCCTCCCCCCTCCCTCCCCCTCCCCCTTTTTTTATTTCAAGGCTTTGCTAGCGCAGGCTCAGGGAATCAAATAATTGGTGGCAGATTTAGGTGGAACCCATATGGAATTGTTCCATTGTGATGAATCCCTCTTGAATAAACTTCTATCAAACCCCA
>CM060307.1:62629652-62672152 GCA_030674185.1 Monoplex corrugatus
GCAGGAGATGTAGCCTGTATATTACTGTGTGTGTTTCTGTGTGAGTATGCACACACACACACATACACACACAAACGCACGCGCGCGCGGACACATGCATGCCTCTGCGTTCACCGACGTTCAGGCATGTGCGGAAGATCAAACTGAAAAAAAGCGCATATTTAACATATGTGATAAATAACAATTAGCGGTTCCCTATGATTCAATGGCAACTTTAATGTAATGTGCAATTGTAAGCATAGTAAGTTGTCATCGAGTCCGCCAGTCTGAAAGACGAAGCCCCCACAATCCAGTGCGGAGTGACGTCACTGTTAAGAACGCCATGTCTAAAATGGCTTCGTAGCTGAGGCGATAGTGCAAAGAAAATCTATGTCATCTTGCAAATTACGAACGTTTTTCTTTCTCTTTGAAGTTTCTTAACACTTAATGATTTAAAAGACATCTGCTGTTGACTCTCGCTTTGTTCAGATGGCTGGTAAGATCTAATACATTGTGTTCTTTGTACACGAGTTGCAAATTTCGATTTGTGTCGCCGATTTGAGTCTGATTCTTGTGTTATTCTCTTCAGGTAACGGTGGTGAGATTCAGTGGTGCTTTTCACAAGTCAAGGGATCAGTTGAGGAGGAAGTGGCGGATGGTAAGTTTACTTGCATTTTCTACTGTGATGTTGCATGTGCACTTTCGTCTTGTGCCTTGGTTATTTTGATCTAATCGAAACCTATGAAACTGATGTCAGAAGTGTGGTTCACCGCGTTGGACTTCCGCATTTTAAATTATTTTTAGGCGTCCTTGGGATAAAACTAGTGATTTTCACTTTTTTCAAGAAGCAGCTTTACAGTAGTAGAATATGCAGCTGTTTTTGTGGACGTTTCGTGTGAAAGACGAAGTGTGAAGACGCACAAGGACAAGCAACAGCGTTGTAGTAAAACACCCTCAGTCCCTGTCACCCACACGCGCGCACACACACTTCAGTCAGACTAGATGACTGGTTCAGTTGCTGCAGTCTCCGAAGTCCAGTGCGCCAGTGGACTTGACTGAATTTGAAAGTTGAGGTGCGGCCCCCATTGTGAAGGGGCATTGGGAAAATACATTTCAACAAGTGAATGGAACTATTTCCTTTTAGTTTTACTTTGACTTTAGAGTCTCCGTGCTTTCAATTTCATACTTCTCACACAGGTTTTTGCGTGGCTGTTCTTGAGCATTTGAAATGCTACTGTAGAACATTGTATTACAGAGCCTACAGCGATTTACAACAGATTTGGAAGAAGTAGCAAAATGTCAGGCCATTGCCGAGATGCACACCCACGCAACTCGCAAGCGCGCCAACACACACACACACACACACACACACACACACACACACACACACACACACACACACACACACACACACACACACACACACACATTATTCCAGTAAATACAAGCCCAATGCATGTAACTCATTGAGTGAATACATTTCTATAGGCTACGCCTAATGTATCTAGGCCTAAGAACTGTTTTCTGAGAAATGTCAGTTTTACTTATCTGTTCTTACAGGTTTTTGGTGCAATTTTGTAGTATGTGTGCAATAGTGTAGTGTAGTGAAGCGTGTGTTGCCTATACTGTGTTTTAGGTTTAGGGCCTGTCTCATTTTCTTTAGGCGCCTACTGTTTGTTTCATTTGACATATGGCCTTTGTGTTTACTGTTCATGTATGATTTTGTGAATTTTTTCTCTTTTAGGGAAGAATTTAGTTCAGTTTAGGTTTTTCCCTGCCAGTTTATTTCTTGTTGTGTGTGAGATTTAATGTTCTTGTTTGTTAAAATATTTTGTTGTTCAACATTACAAGTAGCCAAGTTGTTAGTCTTGTGAACCTGTTTTCTTAAAAGCTAACAGGACATAGGTAGGCTACATGCATACATTTATCCCCTGCTGTAACTTATGGAATCAAAGTCAGATTCTGAAAATTGATGCTAAATTAGGCCTATACAGTTAAGTACAAATGTCCAGTACAGTAGGCTTAATTGTGATATACTGATAAGCACTACAATAGTACCACAAACAATACAGTAATAGCACAAGGAATAGTAGTAGACTATGCTGGTTTTAGGTATTATATTCCTCCTACCATCATCATCATCATCATCAGGTGCCCTGCCGCATGGCGTTGGCGACCATGGACTTCCAACCATCTCTCTCTCTCGTTGTCCCAAGCATCTCCCCCACCCTTCTCATCCCTAGCCACTCTGCAAGTCCATCCAGCATTCTCTCCCTGGGTCAACCTGGTGCTCTCTTTCCCTCCAGATTTCCCGTTGTGACCAGGTGCTCCAAATCCCCCTTCCTCATAAAATGGCCTATAAATGTTGCATATCTTTTCCTACTCTTCCTTATGAGTGATCTACTTGTGTCTGCCTCCATCAAGACTGTCTCGTTTGTTTTCTTTGCTGAGAAACCACATCTTGGCTGCCTCAATCTTGTTCTGGCTTTGCTTGCTGACTGTCCACGCCTCGCATCCGTATAACAGTATTGGTTCTATATAACATTCAAGGACTCTCTTTATGATGTTAATTGATAGGCATTTGTTTCCTCCTACCATGAGATAAATACATGTATGTATTTTGACGAATGTGGAGATGGAATAAAAAGTTACTTTGCAGATTCTTAGGATTTTTAGCTGACCAGTTTTTACTAGCTTCAGTCTTGTCTTAAGGTCATGCTAGATGACATAATAGTTTTCTCTCATTTGTTACTTTGGTTTGCAGTCACATAGAGAACCTATTGATAGTCATGAAAGGTAGAAGAAGTAAAAAGTTTCTTAAAATTAGGCCTATGGTAAAAGAATTATTACTTGAAACACATGCTAAGAGTAAGACCTTACAAAGTCGCAGTTTCTTCAGTAGAACATATATTTGGTTTGAAATAAACCATTTACTCAGTAACAGTAGCACTCGTTAGCAGATTGACAAAGTATAGTATAGTTAAGGCCACAGTGACATCGGAGCCGGCCTCACAGTTAAAGACATTAAGTCCATATCATTTCCAAGGCAGATAACCCCGTCCCTTTCACTCAATCTGTCTTGGGGCTGATGTCAACCACTTACTAAAGTTTTCAAGTGTAGTCTTTGGTATCATGATTTAATGAGATTTTTCATGGTAAAATGTTTGTTAGTTACTGACACAGTGGTTTCAACCAGTGTGGTCCTGAAAATTCCATAATATTGAAAATTTTATTAACTTTTGAGTTTCATGTTGAGAGTAATAGATCATTGGTTTTATGATGATGACAATTGACATGGAGTCAGAATAAAGATACAGTCATTGATGCTGGATTGAACAGAGCTTGGCTGGGTTCCTGCATGTTGTGCAGCACAGAATGATATGCTTATGAGGAGGGCAAAACTCTAAATAAGGAGATGTATTTTGTCAATGTCAGCGTATGTTTCTAGTATGATTTATGAATATTCTTGCATTCACTTTTTAAGGCATAGGAAGGATGAATGGGTGAAAATAAGGAAATGTTTTATACTTAGTCATGTCAGTAAGTCAGATGCCTTTGTATAATGGTCTGGGGAAAAAATGTATCCCCCAGCTAGTTTTCATAATTTTTTTTTCCAATGGAAAACTTATTCATAAAATGTTCAGATTGTTTGTTTTCAGCGGATATCATCTCCTGCGTGGAATTCAACAGCACAGGAGAACTGCTTGCCACTGGAGACAAGGGAGGACGAGTTGTCATTTTTCAGCGAGATAAAGCGGTATGGTTTTCTGATTGCTGACATTGGGTTTAGACTAGTTGTTTACAATTTGGCATTGAAATATCCATTGACATCATCAGTAGTAAATATTGTCTCTTTATTTTAATGGGAAATTATTTCTCAGAATTGAACAAAAGAAAGAAAAACAGGCAGAGCCAGTGGTGTGGAATTAAAAAAAAGAACAGAGAAAAAGAGATTAACTATGAGCATGAAAAGTTCTGTGAAATTAAAGCTGTTTTTGGCAGAGAACACATACAGTATACCTGGCATCCTGTGCGGCCATTTAACTTAACTCGTACGGTCGGTCAGCCCATCCAGCAGCAGCGTCGGAACGTGGTGGATACTTTTAATAAGTAAACGGTTAAAAGGAAACAGCCACATTTGGAAAGTACTGACACTGGCTGGTGAGTGTGTGCCTGTGTGTTCGTTCCTTTTTTCCCATAGCAGTTATGTGGCATTTTTTTAATTTAGATTTCAATATTAATTGAAGTGCCATATGTGTACATTTGTTTACGTATGGATATGACATTGGCTTTGAAGAAATAAAGTGATTAACTTGTATATAAATAGTAAACACAGATTTGTTGCACTTTGTGATTCTTAAAAGAAAATGTCAGAAGGTCTGGATTGTGACAAATTGTAACCTTTTTATATGTAAGCTTGAAAATGTGCTTCCATTTTTGTGGCACAATCTGTTTAGAACTTACATCCAGCTGATCTGAGGGATCTGCCCACTGTTTCTTACTTCAAAGACCCATCTGTTCACTCAGGCCTTCCAGTATACTTCCACCAGTATCTAATGTCACTTAAACCTCTGATCATGCAGCAATGTGTAAACATTCATATGTATATTAGCGAGTTCATGTACCAAAATTTAAAACAAAATATTTTTTTAACATGGTATCAACCCTTTCACTGCCAGTGAATTTTTTGTTCAATAATTCCTGGCACCTGCTGATTTAACAGAAAAACGGAAATTACCGACTTGAAATAAATGTCATTTTTAATTTATGAACAAATGTTCTCTTTAAAAGAAGGAACCTTTGGATTTTGCAACAATAAATGAAGCATGTTCATACAAGTGAAATGTTTTGATTGTTGATTTTTTTCACTGCAAATTCTGCATTTCAACACAATACAGACATAAAGACATACAACACAAACACAACTGAAGTGCCTTATTCCCTATGTTGTGACATAATTCAGTGTAAAATACTGCTACTCCAAACAGATTTTGTGATTTACCTATAGATTTTTTAAACTATCACCAATAAACAGATCTTTTTATTGTGATTCTAATGACACCAACATCATTTCTGTATCTTAATTAGAGAAAAAGTTACGAATTTTTAAAGATGTAATTTTCACATGCATTTCTGCACCAAAGCGCAAATTAACAAAATCGTCATTTTCAGCAGGCTGTACAACAGAGCTGATGTGTTTTTCCTGATCAGTTTTGCGTTTTTCTTGACATTCCTGATGCACAGCTGATGTCTGATTTTTTCCAGGTAGTTCTTACAAAGGGAAAGTGATAACATTTGCTGTCAAAAACCAGAAATGTCAGCGTTTTTGCCATTGCCCGACTGATGCAAAGTATAACACAAAAAATGCTGGAGACACATTTCATGGGTGAAAGTAGTTCCGGAGTGTTCCGGAATTCCGGAATGAACCGATTGACAAAAGTTCTTTTCCGGAATGGCAAACTTGACTTCAGGAAAATGCCAATGCAAAAAAAAAAAAAAAAAAAAAACGAGAGAGAGAGAGTCTTTCACACTGTCAGCTCGGCTTATCTGCATAATTCAATTATCTATATTATTTTTCCATTAGTCTTCGTTTGTATCGAACGGCGATTCTTCACTGGTGCTTGGCAACACAGAAAGGGTTTAAAGTTACTTCCCTTCCTTTTCATTCTTGCTCATGCGCATTCCGAGTCTAAACCGGGGGGAAAAAAGTTTGCGAGCGAAGATTTGTATCGACAGCAAATTTGGGCCTAACACATGCGATAGCAACAATGAAGGACGTGCCTGCTAATGCAGATGTTTCTGCAATAGACATATCCGTAAAAAACAAGTGGCGATGGCTCTGGCTAGAAGAAGAAGAAGATGGCGATTGTTTCGAAGTGTTTCCATTGCTTCAGGAATGGACGCAGGTTTTCAGGAATGGGAACATTTAGAGGACATGGAAATTTAAGGTTTCAGGATTGGGAGATTTTTTCACTTTCACCCATGACATTTTGATAACTTTGCTTTCCATTGAGGTAGAAAAATGGTTTTGGTATCACTGGAATCGGCAAAAAAAGACATTCAAACCAGCACACTTTCAAAACTGTAAAAATGAAACTACACATTTATTTGACATTGATTAATAATTTTTTTAATGCTCACAAATCGCAAAACTCGGTCACCCATCTGGATAGAGTCTTGACTTCAAGTGCCAGTCAATATCTAAAGCAGTGGATGACTAGTATCACAATTATTAGCATGGCAGTCATTGTTCCTGTCCAGAGATCATCCGCGTAATGAATGTGTGTGGACTGAAAAGCCCTAACGTTTCAGTTTACGGCACACAGGATTCATCACAACATGGCGAGGTGACGCTGTTGTAACCACTGCACTTTAGATGAATAAACCATAGATGAATAAACCACAGTCTCAAGTGTGACTTGCTGTAGCTTCAACTAAATAACCTTTTTGTTCTGTACTTGGGAGTTTACTGGAACAGAATGTGTGTGAGCAGACTAGACAACAGTTCTGGCCACTATGCTTTGAAAAGATAAACTGTCTGAGTCTTGACTGACTTACAGTGCCGGCAAAAAAAAATCTTTACATTCACAGAATTTGACAAAAATCAATACAAATCGTACATTTCAAATCAAATAAGGCATTTTCTAACATCTACTTGTATTTTGCAGCAATGCCGCATGAAAAATTGAAATTGAGTTTTGAGTTAAAAGATTTTATATGGTTTTGAAGATATTGTTGTTCTGAGTAAAAAGCAGTTTAAATTTTTCAGATCGGACTATTAGTTCACGAGATATTCGAATTTGAAGCGTCAAAAATTTCTTAAATTTTGGTACCACGTCTTAGTGGGACAAAGAAGGACCAGCTGTCACAGAACAAACCCATCAAATGGCATGGTATGCTGATTTTGCTGGAAATGACATTCATTTTGTAATTGTGAGAGACAGACAGGACCAAATGTCATAAAATTTTGATCGTTGATGTATTTTTGTATGCCGAATTGAATGAAACCATTATCTAGCAATGCCGCATGAAAAATTGAAATTGGGTTTTGAGTTAAAAGATTTATATGGTTTTGAAGATACTGTTGTTCTTAGTAAAAAGCAGTTTAAATTTTTCAGATCGGACTATTAGTTCACGAGATATTCGAATTTGAAGCGTCAAAAATTTCTTAAATTTTGGTACCACGTCTTAGTGGGACAAAGAAGGACCAGCTGTCAAAGAACAAATCCATCAAATGGCATGGTATGCTGATTTTGCTGGAAATGACATTCATTTTGTAATTGTGAGAGACAGACAGGACCAAATGTCATAAAATTTTGATTGTTGATGTATTTTTGTATGCCGAATTGAATGAAACCATTATCGTAACTCTGCGACGAGCCATTTTTGTCTTATTACAGGAAACATGTGATATTTGGCATGTTTTATCTGTTTTTCATTAATAATTGCCCATATTGTATTAATAACAGACAAAAATGAAGCTAGAAACAAAACAAGGATATATAATCATTTCATGAGATAGATAAAAAATCATTTTGCTCATCGTTCAAGTGTCTTATTACTGCAAATTAAACCAAAAAAGTCACGACTCGCTACTTCAGTAGTCTTATGAATAATTTGTAATATTTCATCAATTTCTGTACATATAAAAGGAAATATGAGAATCAATGACTTCTGGAATCACTTAAATAGTTGAAATATTAAAAATTACTGCATGCTTTTATGCTGCAGGCTATCCAAAAATATCATCTGATCAATATTCTACTAAAAACTAAACACACACACATACACATACACATACACATACACACACACAGAGGAAAACATATCAGACAAGATTTTCGCACAGTACATTTGATTTTTATTTTATTCATCAGTGTTTAGAAAACTGACTGACTGACTGTGGATGAGTCAAGTCCCCGAACACTTAGCACAGCCAGCGTCCAAAGAAAACTTCTGGGAGGATATGGGACCACTCGCCATTTAGGAACAGGTCACTTAACTCCTAGTCCTACAATAGAGAACATAATATATACTATTCATTGAGAGACTGGAAAGGAAAGGAAACCATAATGCATAGTCTCCACATCAATATTACTTTAACATTAAGCCTAAACTCGCGACTTTGATTTTTAGCATATTACTGGTAAAAATCCATCAAAGCAGAGCAATCCTGCTAAGTGTTTCCAGTGAACTCTTGCCCTTTAATACGAATCAATAATAGGCTACTACTAAATAAGATGCAATCTTCCCGTTTAAAACAAATTAATGACAATAGGCATATCCTTTCCAGATACTGACTACAAATTGAAACAACTACGTAAGCTAATGGGTGGTTTACTTTACAAATAATACAACTCACAGCCTTCTATTCAGTTTTAAAACCTAAATAAAGAATATTATAACAATAAACAATGAACAGAAGATTTTGTTTTGTGACATTCTAAATCTGTGTGTATTAGTGTGTGTGTGTGTGTTGTCAGAGAGAGAGAAAGAGAGAGGATCATGCCTGTTAACAATGACTTGGATATGAATGTACTGGGGCCTATTTACTTATTTATTCATTTTTTGTTATTTATTCATATTTTGTTCTCTGAGAGAGAGAGAGAGAGAGAGAGAGAGAGAGAGAGAGAGAGATTCATGTCAAGGAAAGTACATTGACTTGCACAGAATTGTTTGTTGATTTGAAAAAAAAAATTATTTAGATCTGTTTATTCATTCATTTAAAATTTGAGTGAGAGAGAGAGAGAGAGTTGGAGGAGGCGGGTTACCCCTCTGTTTGGGCAAACCCATTTTCCACGGCCTCGCGAAGCCCGTCGATCACATAGCATTTTTAGTAGTAAGCTCGCCCGTCATGGGGTGAGCAAGTCTACACAGCGACATGCGAATTAGCATGACCTCGGGAAGGAAATGGTTGACAAATCAAGCTTCGGCTAACAACTCCGAATCGAGTTCAAACGCAGTAGTCCTTTTCTTGAAAAATACAATGTTACAGATAAAACAGAACTTGATCTGTTGATTGCTAGATCTAGATCTAGTCTTTGACAGCGCAAAACTTGCCGAGCTGAAACTTGCACAGCGTTCTGTTTCGCGTTGTAGGCCTACTCAGGCTACTGGCGTCGGCACATTCCGACGTTGATCTGGTACAGATCCTCATGTAAAAAGTTGGCGTACGGCCGTATTTTAAATCAAATTGATTTCATATTACACATGCATATAGAAAAAAGCATGTAAAATCGAATCCCGCCGACGACAAGTTCCAAAAATGGCGACTTGCCTGCAAACTTTTCCGATGAAAAAAAGCAAAACTTTGGAAGCGTCGATCTCTGTTCGAAACAGGCACACACAGGTGTCGTCGGGATATATCATTCTGTTACATTAATTCTCATTGGCTGCAAAATTACAATCTGATTGGTTCACAAATATAGCCGTACCGACCGAAATAGTGAAGCATCCCGAACAAACTTCGATTCTAAACGCATACCATATCCGCGATTGCGCTCGAAGCGCGGATTTTCGACTTTTTCATCAAATAACTAATTCCATTTTCGCTCTAAGTATATAAAAAGGCAATCATTCAAATCTTTATTCATTTCTTATTCACATAAGACAAAAAATAAGAATGAAACACCGATTAAAGAGGCAGTAATACTTGATTGAACCGAAGACCCCCCCAGTTTTGCGGCCGGCCCCGGTTTTCCCAGTTTTTGGTACCACAAATTTGACGTCGCGTTTCGGTTCGCACGGCATTGCTACATTATCGTAACTCTGCGACGAGCCATTTTTGTCTTATTACAGGAAACGTGATATTTGGCATGTTTTATCTGTTTTTCATTAATAATTGCCCATATTGTATTAATAACAGACAAAAATGAAGCTAGAAACAAAACAAGGATATATAATCATTTCATGAGATAGATATAAAATCATTTTGCTCATCGTTCAAGTGTCTTATTACTGCAAATTAAACCAAAAAAGTCACGACTCGCTACTTCAGTAGTCTTATGAATAATTTGTAATATTTCATCAGTTTCTGTACATATAAAAGGAAATCTGAGAATCAATGACATCTGGAATCACTTAAATAGTTGAAATATTAAAAATTACTGCATGCTTTTATGCTGCAGGCTATCCAAAAATATCATCTGATCAATATTCTACTAAAAACTAAACACACACACATACACATACACATACAACACATACACACACACACAGAGGAAAACATATCAGACAAGATTTTTGCACAGTACATTTGATTTTTATTTTATTCATCAGTGTTTAGAAAACTGACTGACTGACTGTGGATGAGTCAAGTCCCCGAACACTTAGCACAGCCAGCGTCCAAAGAAAACTTCTGGGAGGATATGGGACCGCTCGCCATTCAGGAACAGGTCACTTAACTCCTAGTCCTACAATAGAGAAATATATGAATTTCTGCATAATATATACTATTCATTGAGAGACTGGAAAGGAAAGGAAACCATAATGCATAGTCTCCACATCAATATTACTTTAACATTAAGCCCAAACTCGCGACTTTGATTTTTAGCATATTACTGGTAAAAATCCATCAAAGCAGAGCAATCCTGCTAAGTGTTTCCAGTGTACTCTTGCCCTTTAATACGAATCAATAATAGGCTACTAGTACTACTAAATAAGATGCAATCTTCCCGTTAAAACAAATTAATGACAATAGGCATATCCTTTCCAGATATTGACTACAAATTGAAACAACTACGTAAGCTAATGGATGGCCTACTTTACAAATAATACAACTCACAGCCTTCTATTCAGTTTCAAAACCTAAATAAAGAATATTATAACAATAAACAATGAACAGAAGATTTTGTTTTGTGACATTCTAAATCTCTATGTGTATTAGTGTGTGTGTGTGTGTTGTCAGAGAGAGAGAAAGAGAGAGGATCATGCCTGTTAACAATGACTTGGATATGAATGTACTGGGGCCTATTTACTTATTTATTCATTTTTTGTTATTTATTCATTTTTTGTTCTCTGAGAGAGAGAGAGAGAGAGAGAGATTCATGTCAAGGAAAGTACATTGACTTGCACAGAATTGTTTGTTGATTTGAAAAAAAAATTATTTAGATCTGTTTATTCATTCATTTAAAATTTGAGTGAGAGAGAGAGAGAGAGTTGGAGGAGGCGGGTTACCCCTCTGTTTGGGCAAACCCATTTTCCACGGCCCCGGGAAGCCCGTCGATCACATAGCATTTTTAGTAGTAAGCTCGCCCGTCATGGGGTGAGCAAGTCTACACAGCGACATGCGAATTAGCATGACCTCGGGAAGGAAATGGTTGACAAATCAAGCTTCGGCTAACAACTCCGAATCGAGTTCAAACGCAGTAGTCCTTTTCTTGAAAAATACAATGTTACAGATAAAACAGAACTTGATCTGTTGATTGCTAGATCTAGATCTAGTCTTTGACAGCGCAAAACTTGCCGAGCTGAAACTTGCACAGCGTTCTGTTTCGCGTTGTAGGCCTACCCAGGCTACTGGCGTCGGCACATTCCGACGTTGATCTGGTACAGATCCTCATGTAAAAAGTTGGCGTACGGCCGTATTTTAAATCAAATTGATTTCATATTACACATGCATATAGAAAAAAGCATGTAAAATCGAATCCCGCCGACGACAAGTTCCAAAAATGGCGACTTGCTTGCAAACTTTTCCGATGAAAAAAAGCAAACCTTTGGAAGCGTCGATCTCTGTTCGAAACTGGCACACACAGGTGTCGTCCGGATATATCATTCTGTTACATTAATTCTCATTGGCTGCAAACTTACAATGTGATTGGTTCACAAATATAGCTGTACCGACCGAAATAGTGAAGCATCCCGAAAAAACTTCGATTCTAAACGCATACCATATCCGCGATTGCGCCCGAAGCGCGGATTTTCGACTTTCTCATCAAATAACTAATTCCATTTTCGCTCTAAATATATAAAAAGGCAATCATTCAAATCTTTATTCATTTCTTATTCACATAAGACAAAAAATAAGAATGAAACACCGATTAAAGAGGCAGTAATACTTGATTGAACCGAAGACCCCCCCAGTTTTGCGGCCGGCCCCGGTTTTCCCCAGTTTTTGGTACCACAAATTTGACGTCGCGTTTCGGTTCGCACGGCATTGCTATATTTTGTCATGTTGCCTTTAACCTTGATGACCTGGTTCAATGTGGATGGCATGGACTCTGCCAGGGAGACACAATAGTGCTTGTCCATGGCCACCCACAGCGTCTTCAGTGTCTCCTTCAGCAGTTGCAGACTGCTTGGCTGGGCCTCCTGGACCTTGTTTTTCATGTAATTCCAGGTATTCTCGATGGGATTGAGATCAGGGCAGTTACCAGGCCACTCCAGCACAGCAATGTTGTTGTCTTTGAGCCATTTTGTGACAGTCTTGGTCTTGTGTGCTGGGGCCCCATCTTGCATGAAGAAGCTGCATCCATGGATGCCCCAGAATGGTAGCAGATGTCCCTGTAGCACATCTAAATATGTGCTGCCATTCATTGTTTGGTTTTTGGGCAGAAAGTAGAGCCCTCCCCTGCCATAATTTCCACTGAATCCTCCCCAGACCATGACACTCTCAGGGTGTTTCACTTTCTTGACAGTGTAACGAGAGTCATACCTGGATGCACCAACAGGCCTGCGCACGGTCTTGGACACACCCCTCACCATTCTGAATGTGCTTTCATCTGAGAAAAACACCTTTTTCCAGTCCTCTGCTGTCCAGTGCAGATATCTCTTGCAAAAAGCCACCCTTTTCTTTCTCATGGCCTTGGTTAAGAGAGGTTTCCTTGCAGCCCGGCGAGCTCGTAACTCTAGGTCTTTCTGAAGACGATGTCGGACTGTTCTAGTTGACAAATTTTGAAGCAGATCTGGATGTTTTTTCTTCAATGCTGCAGCAGTTATGAATGGGTCTGACTGCACTTCACGTTTTAGGATGCTATCAGTCCTCTGTGTTGTTTTTCTTTTACTGCCAGACCCTTCTTTTCTTGTTGGTCAGGCACCTGGAGGCAAAGACTTGGCCCTTCTCTTCAGGTCGTAAACAGCCTGTCTTGTCACCCCTAGATCTGCAGCAACTCTTAATAGCAATGCCGCATGAAAATTTGAAATTGGGTTTTGAGTTAAAAAATTTATATGGTTTTGAAGATATTGTCATTCTGAGTAAAAAGCAGTTTAAATGTTTCAAATCGGACTAATAGTTCATGAGATATTCCAATTTGAAGCGTCAAAAATTTCTTAAATTTTGGTACCACGTTTTAGTGGGACAAAGAAGGACCAGTGTCACAGAACAAACTCATCAAATGGCATGGTATGCTGATTTTGCTGGAAATGACATTCATTTTGTAATTGTGAGAGACAGACCGGATCAAAAGTCATGAAATTTTGGTCGTTGATGTATTTTGGCGTGCCGAATTGAATAAAACCATTATTGGAACTCTGTGACGAGCCATTTTTGTCTTATTACAAGAAACATGTGATATTTTGGATGTTTTATCAGTGTTTCATTAATAATTGCCCATATTGTATTAATAACAGACAAAAATGAAGCTAGAAACAAAACAATCATTTCAAGAGATAGATATAAAATCATTTTGCTCATTGTTCAAGTGTCTTATTACTGCAAATTCAACCAAAAAAGTCACGACTTGCTACTTCAGTAGTCTTATGAATAACTTTTAATATTTCATCAGTTTCTGTACATATAAAAGAACATCTGAGAATCAATGACTTCTGGAATCACTTAAATAATTGAAATATTAAAAATTACTGCATGCTTTTATGCTGCAGTCTATCCAAAAATATCATCCGATCAAAATTCTACTAAAAACTAAACACACACACATACACATGTACACACACATAACACACATACACATATAATAATACACACACAGAGAAAAACATAACAGACAAGATTTATGTACGTTACATTTGATTTTTATTTTATACATCAGTCTTTAAAAAATAGACTAAACTGTCTGTGGATGAGTCAAGTCCCCGAACACTTAGCACAGCCAGCGTCCAAAGAAAACTTCAGGAAGGATATGGGACCACTCACCATTCAGGAACAGGTCACTTAACTCCTACAATAGAGAAATATATGAATTTCTGCATAATATATACTATTCATTGAGAGATTGGAAAGGAAAGGAAACCATAATGCACTGTCTTCACATTAACATTACTTCAACATTAAGCCCAAACTCGCGACTTTGATTTTTAGCATATTACTTGTAAAAATCCACCAAAGCAGAGCAATCCTGCTAAGTATTTCCGGTGTACTCTTGCCCTTTAATACAAATCAATAACAACAGGCTACTATTAAATAAGATGCAATCTTCCCTTTAAAACAAATTAATGACAATGGGCCTATCCTTTTCAGATATTGACTACAAATTGAAACAACTACATAAGCTAATGGATGGCCTACTTTACAAATAATACAACTCATAGCCTTCTATTCAGTTTCAAAACCTAAATGAAGAATATTATAACAATGAACAGAAGATTTTGTTTTGTGACATTCTAAACCTCTGTGTGTGTTAGTGTGTGTGCGTGTTGTCAGAGAGAGAGTGTTGTCAGAGAGAGAGAGAGAGAGATGGAGAGAGAGGATCATGCCTGTTAACAACTTGGATATGAATGTATTGTGGCCTATTTACTTATTTATTCATTTCTTGTTCTCTGAGAGAGAGAGAGAGAGAGATTCATGTCAAGGAAAGTACAATAACTTGCACAGAATTGTTTGTTGATTTGAAAAAAAAAAATTTAGACTTATTCATTCATTCATTTATTTGAGAGAGAGAGAGAGAGTTGGGGAGGCGGGTATGCGCACCCCTCTGTTTGGGCAAACCCATTTTCCACGGCTCGGCGAAGCACGTCGAGCACATAGTATTTTTAGTAGTAAGCTCGCCCGTCGTGGGGTGAGCAGATCTACACTGCGACATGCAAATAGCATGATCTCGGGGAGGAAATGGTTGATGAACCTTTCGGCTGACAACTCCGAATCGAGTTCAAACGCAGTTTCCCTTTTCTTCAAAAATACAATGTCACAGATAAAACAGAACTTGATCTGTTGATTGCTAGATCTAGTCTTTGTCCGACAACGTAAAACTTGCCGAGCTGAAACTTGCACAGCATTCTGTTACGCCGGTAGTAGGCCTATGGCGTCGGCACATTCCGACATTGTTTTGCTACTGATCTGGAACAGATCCTCATGTAAAAAGTTGGCGTACGGTCGTATTTTACATCAAATTGATTTCATATTACACATGCACATAGAAAAAAGTATGCAAAATCGAATCCCGCCGACGAGAAGTTCCAAAAATGGCGACTTGCCTGCAAACTTTTCCAATGAAAAAAAGCAAAACTTTGGAAGCGTCGATCTCGGTTCGAAACTGGCACACATAGCTCTCGTCGGGATATATCATTTTGTTACATTGATTCTCATTGGTTGCAAAATTACAATGTGATTGGTTCACAAATATAGCCGTACCGACCGAAATAGTGAAGCACCCCAGACAAACTTCGATTCTAAACGTATACCATATCCGCGATTACGCCCGAAACGCGGATTTTCGACTTTCTCATCAAATAACTAATTCCATTTTCGCTGTAAGTACATAAAATGGCAATCATTCAAATCTTTATTCATTTCTGATTCATATAAGAAAAAAAATCAGGATGAAACACCGATTAAAGAGGCAGTAATACTTGATTGAACTGAAGACCCCCCCAGTTTTGCGGCCGGCCCTCGTTTTTGCCCAGTTTTTGGTACCACAAATTTGACGTCGCGTTTCGGTTCGCACGGCATTGCTACTCTTAACACTGATATTCCTTGTTCTAAAAGAGTTAAAGCACAAACTTTTTCTTCATTGGAAAGCTTCTTTCAACCCATCGTCAGTCAGTTGTGATGCAGTTACCATGCTAGCTAGCCCTCAAAGAAGCGTACTGAAGGGCAGGCTCATTACATCAGTGCTAAAAATAGAACACCGATATGCCCACGGTGTGCAACAGTCAAGCAAGAATACCACTGTCCCAGGCATACACAACACTCAGCAGCAAAACCACTTAGGGTTCGTGATAGCTCATAGGTAACGGACATGTGATTTCTCATCTCGCGCTGTACATGTAAAGATTTTTTTTTGCCGGCACTGTAAGTGTGATATACTGTAACTAGCTGAGATCTGTCACTTGCAATTGACAAGTCAGAATCCCAGGAACCACCAAGGGATATCTGGTGCATTTGCAATAACATGGATGGTTGCACATAATTATGTTGGCCATACCGCTTGCTTTGTGGCAGTTTCAGACCTGCCAACCCATACGATTTTGGCGTATTTAGTACGCCAGTTTACTCAAAATACGACCAATACGCCGACTTAATAAAAAATACGACGAAAAAAAAATTAAAGATAAAAAAATCAAGTACCATTAAAAACGATTGAAACCAGCGCGATTTAGCGTAACGCGAAGTACTGGAGTGTAGCCACAACTCTCAACTTTAAAACAAATCTCGCGGTGCTTGAAGTTTTGTGCGCGAAGTTTTGTTTCCTCACCGCCATTTGCATTTTGCACGCATCAAGTTTTTAAAACAAAATGTCGAAACGTAAAAGTGACGACTCAGACTGTGTTGATGGAAGTGGATCAAAGAAGGCAGCAAGATCACAAACCTTTCTTGACCGATATACGAAGTATATTGAAAATGAAGTCACTTTTTAACTTCAAAAATGGCCTTATTAGAAAGTGAATTTTTGGGCTCAGAATGCTCTAGATTGCACAGATTTGCACCAATTCTTTAAAAATTTTCCGGGGGGGCATGCCCCCGGACCCCCCAGTTAGCTTGCGCCTTCGGCGCTGCGCACTCAGAATACACCAATATTTTCAAAAATACTCCATTTTTCCTGGACAAATACTCCAACTTAAAAGTCAGGGTTGGCAGGTCTGCAGTTTGCTTACTCGCAGTAGATGGATGACACTCTTGTGTATGCAGTGGTGATTTCCTCCACATCATCTACTCACCAGATTCGACCATCGTTAATAACTGGAAGACAAAGTACCAGTAGAAAACATCTTCAGCATGTGTGTTTTCAAAAATATCCTCCAGTGAAGGCCAGCAGAAACAGTCCTTGTGACCCCTGACCTGTTCAGGTACTGGACTGGCGTGCAGCTGCCATTCTTCTTCACCTCCAACACCTGCCCAATATAGAATCTTTCTACAAAATAAGCAGCCATCCTCTGGCCCTGCTTGGTGAACTGAAATGGGGCTGCTTCAACATTGTCTTCATTCATGTCATCAGCAGATATATCTCCTTCTGGATGAGTTGCAGTAGCAGAACAGGCAGCCACAAGACAGTCTGCAGAAGGGATAGGTCTTTCTGTGAGGAGATTGTGTTGAAGAACTAGACTGAGATCCTCCAATGACCCTATCAGTTTTGTTGTTGTTGACAACCCATCTAATCCTAGAGGCAGAATTGCAGTACCTGTTTTGAATACTTCTTTCCTTCCAACTGAAGTCCTCTTAAGACTTAACTGCAGCAGGAGATGGTTTAGTCAGGGATACAGCTGGCAACAATGGTGGTCTTCCCTTCCAGGCTGAAAGCTTCTCAGTCGGTTGTTGGTTTCATCAGCTGAAAACGGCCATATTTCTTGTTGTTATTGTTCTCTTAAATCACATTTCTATGTCAACCACTTTGCAGACTAATTCAGTAATTTCCAGTATTGTCATATCGCTAGATTTTCAGCTTACAAGTTGAAGCAATAAGAGAATGAGTTCAGTCTGTTATTCACTTATTGTCACCAAATCTTGTGATTACACATAACTGTACGAAATGCAGAACAACCTGTGAGTATATGTTTAGTTATATATTAATATATTATGTATATATAGTTTTGTTTCATTGAAGCTTAGCTGATTCAACTGATGGAAGTGTGAACGCATTGCAAGAACTGTGAAACCGAAAGTACTGCTCTAGGTCAGGTCAGATGACAAAATAAAAACATTCAATCCTTCTAGAAAGAAATGCTATTTTACTAAATATATGAATAAAAAATAAATGAAAAGTCTTTTTCTTGTAATTTTTTTGTCATGAAGGTGAGTTATCACCAATAACTTTAAATAAATCACTTATTTCTCATAAATCAAAAACAATAAAGAATCAACTTACCAACTAGTGTGAATAGATGATCTGATTGCGATTCTTCAGCAGTCAGTGTCTCATTTCTGTCACTACTGGTGTCTGACAGTTCAGCGTGCATGGCGGCTAACAGTGTTCATGAAGCGCGGTACACTTAGTCTCTTTTATTGTTTGCTGCTTCACATGGAAATGATAATGAAACAATATTTTGTACAAATATTGTAGATGGAAGTCTGACCTACGAACTGATGCATGATGAGCTTGGGCAACCAGGTCTTTATAGTAGAAAATCCACTTGGAACATTTCACTGCTTGAATTTTTACACTTTCACCACATGGATCATAATGAAACTGGCATAAAAATGAGGCTCTGGATGTCTGGATGTCTTCTTTCATTTCATTGGGCTATATTTTTAGATCTAGCCACTCACGCGATGCGACAGAGAATTAGGGTAGTGTAAACAGAAGACAATCGGCGTTACATCAAGACCGCCGGCCGAACTCGCCAGAGTAGGGCGATTAAATACGTAATAAAACATTAAGATGAGTATTAGTCTAATCAAATACATAATTTAAACAACAAAACACCAATCTTTTTATTGCAGCAGATTTTGTAACATTTTCTTTCACACGTCGCAAAATATGACGAGTTGAAAAACACAAAAAGTAGGTCAAATCTGCAGACTTTCCGCCTGATGCACCCTGTTAGGAGTAGCTAATAATTAAAAAAAAAAGCGTGCGCGCACACACACACACTCTCTCTCTTTCTCTCTCTCTCCTCTCTCTCTCACTTCGATGTGTATGAAATGTGGCATATCCTACCGCCGTAAATGAAGAGCAGTGGGATGGCGGATAATAGACCCTGATTTAAATGCCATTTGGTGACATCGCCAGGCTGGTACGAAAAGGCAATGTTTGCCGTGTAAGAGTTAAAGTTGGGGTTCAAGATCCGCAACAGCCTTTCAGCTGTAATTCTGTGGAGTTGCCCATTATCCCAGGATGACTAATACGTTGTTCTTATTCTCAGGTTTTCTGTTTATATAACTCTATAATTTTCACTTTTGATTTTTTATTGTTGTCATATTTTTGTGTGCAGAGTAAAAATGCTGTACCAAGTCGCGGGGAATATAATGTGTACAGCACTTTCCAGAGTCATGAACCAGAGTTTGACTATCTAAAGAGTCTGGAAATAGAGGAAAAAATCAACAAGATTAGGTGGTTAAGGCAGACCAACCGCAACCACTTTCTTTTATCAACCAACGGTATGTATACAAGAATGTGAGAGCAACCATAAACGTGCCAAAGAAATTTGTGCTTAGTTCTCACAGTATCAGAATTCTATTGAGATTGATTCTAACTGGTCATTTATACAGTTGCCTAGTTGCTTCAGATGAGGTGCTTATCTTTCATGAATGAGAAAGGGATTTCTAGTGGTGTCAGCTATGTTTTGTTGGTTTTTGTAATATATGAAAAGAATTCTGCTTTGCGCAGTGAATTTCTTTACTGTGTTATTGTAACTAGTATTTATTGAATACAGTTCATGCCAAACAGTGGATGCTATGTTTGAGTACATTTTATATCTACTCCTTTTTTTAAGAATAAGAATAGTGTTTTTCCCCAATTTTGTAACTTTCTACTCCTTTTTTTAAAGAATAAGAATAGTGTTTTTTTCCCCAATTAAAAAATAAAGGAAGGAAAGAAAGTATGAGCACTTACACTTTTAATTCCTCTCCTCTCTTCTCTCCTGTCTCTTTCCCCGGTGGGAGAGGTTTTATTTCCAGCCTATAGATGAGAAGGAATGTTTTCTGTCCAGACAAGACAATCAAATTGTGGAAGGTGGCTGAGCGGGACAAGCGACCAGAAGGCTACAACCTGAAGGATGAAGCTGGGCTATCCCGAGACCCCACCAACATCACCTCTCTCCGTGTACCCGTCTTTCAGCCCATGGAGCTCATGGTGGAGGCATCACCCAAGAGAGTGTTTGCCAATGCCCACACCTACCACATCAACTCCATTTCTGTCAACAGTGACCAGGAGACCTACTTGTCTGCTGATGATCTGCGCATCAACCTGTGGAACTTGGAAATCACAGACCAGAGCTTCAGTATCTTTTCATGCTGTTTTTGTCTTGAATCTTTCTGTTGTAAATATTTGGCTGTGAATGGTTGTAAAAGTGGCTGGGAATGGTTGAAATTGTTAAAATATGTGGAGTATTTCCATTTTAGTCCTGTTGAAAATATTTTTGTTTTGTTAAGTGATTTCATTGATGAGAATGTGTGGATTTAATCCTTAATTTGTATAAGACATTGTGGATATCAAGCCAGCCAACATGGAAGAGTTGACAGAGGTGATCACCGCAGCAGAGTTCCATCCACAGCAGTGCAGCACGTTTGTTTACAGTAGCAGCAAGGGGACCATTCGACTCTGCGACATGCGCGATCAAGCTTTGTGTGACAGGCATGCTAAAAGTGAGTACAAATTGGTAACCAAAACTACATACAAAGATATTTTAGAAATCTGGAAAAATTATTTTAAGATGAACTTCAAAATCTGTCAAGACATTTGTGTGCCATGGTGTACTCCATACTGTGGTATAAGATAACGACAGGGACAGAAACTCATGCTCCGCACTGAGAGGGACCGATTCCCTCTGCAGTTCCGATAACCTGAAAACAAATATGATGTGAATTATTGAGATATTAAAAATTAAACATGAAGGTTTCACATTGGGATTATTTGGGTTTTGTTACCAGATTTTGTAGTGGTAGGGGTTAACGGGTAAATGTATTATCTGTGTCTGCTTTTGTCTCGTGCTTCTGTGAATTGCTTAGGGCTCATGAGATGAGGCACTGTGCAAGGATCCCCTTTTTATTATTATTGTTATGACCCAATAAAGCTGATGAGAAAAAATGTAATGAAAAGAAAGTTACTACCAGTATAAATCTGCAGAGAAGTCATTTTTGCATACTTGGCATTTTTATTTTAATCCAGGGTGGGTCGGAGAGTTTGGTTGTGAGACCGAGAATCCAGTCAATCCCTTCAGGGATTGGGCACCTAGCGTAAAGATCTTAATTCATTTCAGGAGTTGGACATCATCGCGGATTAAACGCTGAGCTGGGAAAAAGAAAAGGAGAGTATATGTATTACTTGGTAGGGGCAGGTGCGCAGAATAAGCGCAACCCAGGAGCAAGATCGCACTGATTGAGCAAAGGGAGAACCAGACAAGTTTGTTGATTCTCTTGCTTGAATGAGGAGCTCCAAGATGATGATACTTCATTTAGATCATGGCTGGGAAAAAGGGAAGAGGGAGTGTGTTTGCATGTGATCTGGGCTCTGTGGGTAAGGCTGATGGGCGCTACCTGGAGGTGATTTGCTTGGCAGTTTGGCTGATATTGGGCAGATCCCAGCTAGAAATAATCATGTTCTGTATTACATAAGTTGGGTATGGTAAATATACTAGCTAAACATGAATTTACGTGATAAAATTGCTCTTTTTAATCCAGGGTAAGTTTTTGTTTTGATTGTAAGAAGGGTGGTAAAGCTTTATACTGGTAGAGCAGTGTAATAAATGGAAAAATTACTAACAAAGTAGAAATTAGATATAAGCCTGATGATCAAGCAACCACAGGATCATTTAATTACAGCATTGTCTTGCTCTAAGGTTTCAATTTCATTTTGTGTTTCATGCCAGTTTATTCTGTCAAGTAAGATCTATTTTGTTGGCTTGTTTTGTCTGTTCTTACCTCTGCCAGGCCAAGGGAGACAATCCTATATCCCTCACTTTGAGTTGCACTGTGTCTAGTGTGCTGTGCATGAAAAAAGAAGAAAACTGTAATTGGGTAACAGATATAACCCTGCGCAGACATTATATCATGGTCTGCTCATACTGCGATATAAGATAACAGCAGGGACAGTAACCCTCAGGCTCCGCACTGGAAGGATTGGTTCCTTTTACAGTTCCGATAACCTGAGAACACTTACACAGATAAGCTATATGATAATAGCTGGGTAGTTGGCATAGTTGATTGTTTTGCTGCTGAACAAAACTAAGTCTACATTTCCCACAGTGGTAACTTGAAACAAACAAAATGGGGAAAGAGAATGATTGTAGAAAGGAAAAAGCTAGCGACAGCGATGCATGCAGAGCACAACACATTTGAACAGCATAGAACAATTGTTATTCAATAAAAGAGGGACTGGTGGAGGCAGAACCCAAGGCTCTAGGATCCCATCCCTTGCAGCACCGGTGGAAGAATGTGCGCCCCCAGAGTAGGTCTTGTATTCCATGTGAGGACCCATGCCAGGTGATAAATGATCATAAGCTTACATGTCCATCAGATCAGTGGGAGGCTTTTTCATTGTCCGTTGAAGTGAATGTAACTTGTAATGATTTTTTTATGTGGAAAAAACCCCCAAACAAAATGCACTATTAAGACGTTTGTACAGTACATCTTGATTTTTGCTATACTGTTGTATATGACAACGACTGGGACAGTAACTCTCAGGCTCTTCATTGAGTGGGATCGATTCCCTTAATATTTCTGATATTGTTTGGAGTCCAGAGTTTATTCAAGATAACCCAAAAGGACGTATAAAAAAATAAGCTAACACTTTGGAATATTGGAAACATGATGTTGGGTGGTGAACAGGACAGATTTAATGTTGCTGGTTGGGCTAATAATCTGAGAAAATTGCCAGTATTAGTTGATCACTGGTTTGCTTGGTATTGTACATTATGAAATAGAATATCAGTTGTGATTAGGGAGGACTGGGTAGGTGGGGAATCTGGTAAATGGCCTGTCACGACATGTGTATATATTAGTTTTTGCTTTACAGTGATATAAGGCAACAACAGGATAGCAGCTGTCTGGCTTCGTAGTGAGAGGGATTGGTTCCCTTTGCAATTATGTTAACCTGAGAACAGTTGCCAGACTTTGAAAATAGTGGTTGTCTTTGTTATTTTACATTTTCACCGAAGTTAAAAAAACAGTTCTGATAACCTGAGAATATTGCCTGAAATAGTTAATACTGCTTATCTTGTCATTTGGTATTCAGCACTGAAGAAAAAATCGCAACATGTCATAATTTCTTGGAGAAAAGAAATCAGATAGGTTTTCGCTTTACTGTGGTAGACTGTAATCTCAGGCTCTGTGCTGAATGAGATTAATTCTTCTTCCCAAGAACGTCATCAGAATTAGTTGACATTATTGATGGCGAAGAAAAGTAAAAATTGACATGGTTGGCTAGACCCAGAATATACATTGAAATAAAAAAAAATTTTTTTCATTTTTTCTCAGGATGAAAAAAAAATATCCTGTGAAGACATTTGTATAGCATGGTTCTTGCTGTACCATGGTATAAGATAACAACAGGTACAATAACTTTCGGGCTCCGCACTGAATGGGATTGATTTCCTTTGCAGTTCCGATAACCTGAGAACATTTTCAAAATTAATTGACATTGATTGACTGGATGTGTAATCTTGTACATTGAAATGCAATGTGTGATTGACTGGACACATAATGTATATATACAGTGTAACTTGTCACAAGTGTATTAGCGAAATTTTGAATAGAAATGATGATTCTTGCAATTTTGATAACCGAGAACACAACCAAAATTCTTCAACCTTGTTGAGGGCAAAGAAGAGTAGATATTGATATTGGTTGGCTGGATATGTAATAGTGTGTATTGAAGTAAAATATAATTTGTCATTATTTTTTGGGACTAGAAATTAAAGAAAACCTTGTGAAGACATTTGTATGTCGTGGTTTTTGGTGAAGACATTTGTATGTCATGGATTTTGCTATATCATGGTGTAAGATAACAACAGGGACGGTAAATATCAGGCTTCGCACTGAAGGGGATCAATTCTCTTAACAGTTCCGATAACCTGAGAACATAACCAAGAAAGTTGACATTGCTGACAGCAAGAGTTGATATTGGTAGGCAGGATGCATAATATTGTATAATAAAATAAGATTTCTCGTTATCATTTTGTAGAATATAACATCCACAAAATACCCTGTGAAGACATTTGTATAGCATGGTTCTTGCTATACCATGGTATAAGATAACAACAGGGACAGTAACTCTCGGGCTCCGCACTGAATGGGATCTGTCAGTTCCCATTACAGTTCCGATAACCTGAGAACAAACCAAATTTAGTTGACATTGATGGTGCAAAGTTGGCTCATAATATTATATTGAAATCAAATTTGTCATCATTTATAGAATAAAACATCCACAGAATGCCCTGTGAAGACATTTGTATAGCATGGTTCTTGCTATACCATGGTATAAGATAACAACAGGGACAGTAACTCTCGGGCTCCGCACTGAATGGGATCTGTCAATTCCCATTACAGTTCCGATAACCTGAGAACAAACCAAATTTAGTTGACGTTGATGGTGCAGAAAAGAAAAAGGCCACATAGGTTGGCTCATAATATTGTATATTGAAATTAAATTTGTCATCATTTATAGGATAAAACGGCCACAAAATACTCTGTGAAGACATTTGTATAGCATGGTTCTTGCTATACCATGGTATAAGATAACAACAGGGACAGTAACTCTCGGGCTCCGCACTGAATGGGATCTGTCAGTTCCCATTACAGTTCCGATAACTTGAGAACAAACCAAATTTAGTTGACATTGATGGTGCAAAGTTGGCTCATAATATTGTATAGTGAAATCAAATTTGTCATCATTTATAGAATAAAATATCCACAGAATGCCCTGTGAAGACATTTGTATAGCATGGTTCTTGCTATACCATGGTATAAGATAACAACAGGGACAGTAACTCTCGGGCTCCGCACTAAATGGGATCTGTCAATTCCCATTACAGTTCCGATAACCTGAGAACAAACCAAATTTAGTTGATATTGATGGTGCAAAGTTGGCTCATAATATTGTATATTGAAATTAAATTTGTCATCATTTATAGAATAAAATATCCACAGAATGCCCTGTGAAGACATTTGTATAGCATGGTTCTTGCTATACCATGGTATAAGATAACAACAGGGACAGTAACTCTCGGGCTCCGCACTGAATGGGATCTGTCAATTCCCATTACAGTTCCGATAACCTGAGAACAAACCAAATTTAGTTGACATTGATGGTGCAGAAAAGTAAAAGTCCATATGGGTTGGCTCATCAGACATGGGATTCTTGCGTAAATTTACGGAATTCCGTAAATCTGAAAGCTCCAGGGGTCATTCTTGAGATTCGCGCAAATCCGTTGAGAAAATTTTAGGGTGTATATATGACTTTGTTGTATGAATGCAAGTTTGTTAGCCACGATCGCGACGCTACACATCGATCCGTTATTCCTAAACGGTTTCTTCGTAAAATGATTTCGTATTCCAAACAAGACATCCGCTGTATGGGAACACGGTTTTATTGTTAACCGAGACTATTTCCGATAAGCTACCGAGGATCCAATCCACACATGGTGCGTGTATTATCAGCCAGTATGAGAATGCTGTGGCGCCATTTTGATTTTCCTGCGGTGTACTTCGCTGAATATCACTGTGCTGATAAACGATGTTGAGAAAACTTAAGCGAGAAGAGAACGCTTTCGCTTGAGAGATCGACAAAGGGAAAAAGAGCATGTGGCGTTTTGACTGGCTCGACGAAGTTGTCAGTCTGAGCTGGAAAGACAAAGGCCAGCTGAAGTCTAAAGAGGTGAAAGTTGGCGACACAATCGTGAAAGTGAACCAGCCGGGGAAAGCACAGTTCACTGTGTGCAACGATATTATAAATTACGTTTACTTACGTTTCAGTGCCAGTTCTGGGTGACTAAATCACAATGACCCTTCAGCTTCAGGGGGCTTTGCCCCTGACCCCCACAGGGGCATTGCCCCTTGATCCCACTGGGGGCCTTCTGCAGCCCCCAGACCCCCCGCACTTTTTTCCGTAAAAATGACATTTTCAGAATCCCATGTCTGCTCATAATATTGTATATTGAAATTAAATTTGTCATCATTTATAGGATAAAACAGCCACAAAATACTCTGTGAAGACATTTGTATAGCATGGTTCTTGCTATACCATGGTATAAGATAACAACAGGGACAGTAACTCTCGGGCTCCGCACTGAATGGGATCTGTCAGTTCCCATTACAGTTCCGATAACCTGAGAACAAACCAAATTTAATTACACATACTATACCGTGGCTCACAAATGCAATAAGCGGCAGCGGTTTGCCAATTCTGCCTCGTAACAATAAAGTCCGAAGGGACAGTAACTCTGAGAGTGTCTACGTCTTGCGCATGCGCAGGTGCTCTTCCTCTTTTCTCGGCAGCCATCTTCCAGCTCGCCTCGTACGCTCTGAGCAGCTAAGTATTTTTCGATTTCGCTACGCGATCGATCGATTGTCGTTGTTGTTTTTGTGTCTTGCCTATGTTTTCGTTTAAGGGAGAAACTTATGTGAAGCGATTGGGTGGCAAAGCGAGGGTTAAGAAGATTTCGTCCGCCGAATTCTCAAACCCACAAAGGGGTGGTTCCACCGGTGCACAAACCGCTCTCTCTTCAACTTCGTCTCTCCCTTTTACGTCTTCTCTCTTTCACACTATCAACAAGTCATCGCAACCCAGCTACGGTTCGGTTGCGGTGACCACGAGCCCTCAACTCAGCTCCGGCTCAGTTGAATTTTCGTCATTTTACGGCCCTCACACTGCCCGGCACGGTGATCGACTCAACTCCGGTTCTGTCGATTCTGTGCTCGCCCCCTTCGTACAGCTTAACTCCGGTTCTTAACCAAATTTAGTTGACATTGATGGTGCAAAGTTGGCTCATAATATTGTATAGTGAAATCAAATTTGTCATCATTTATAGAATAAAACATCCACAGAATGCCCTGTGAAGACATTTGTATAGCATGGTTCTTGCTATACCATGGTATAAGATAACAACAGGGACAGTAACTCTCGGGCTCCGCACTGAATGGGATCTGTCAATTCCCATTACAGTTCCGATAACCTGAGAACAAACCAAATTTAGTTGATATTGATGGTGCAGAAAAGTAAAAGTCCATATGGGTTGGCTCATAATATTGTATATTGAAATTAAATTTGTCATCATTTATAGGATAAAACGGCCACAAAATACTCTGTGAAGACATTTGTATAGCATGGTTCTTGCTATACCATGGTATAAGATAACAACAGGGACAGTAACTCTCGGGCTCCGCACTGAATGGGATCTGTCAGTTCCCATTACAGTTCCGATAACCTGAGAACAAACCAAATTTAGTTGACATTGATGGTGCAAAGTTGGCTCATAATATTGTATAGTGAAATCAAATTTGTCATCATTTATAGAATAAAACATCCACAGAATGCCCTGTGAAGACATTTGTATAGCATGGTTCTTGCTATACCATGGTATAAGATAACAACAGGGACAGTAACTCTCGGGCTCCGCACTGAATGGGATCTGTCAATTCCCATTACAGTTCCGATAACCTGAGAACAAACCAAATTTAGTTGACGTTGATGGTGCAGAAAAGAAAAAGGCCACATAGGTTGGCTCATAATATTGTATATTGAAATTAAATTTGTCATCATTTATAGGATAAAACGGCCACAAAATACTCTGTGAAGACATTTGTATAGCATGGTTCTTGCTATACCATGGTATAAGATAACAACAGGGACAGTAACTCTCGGGCTCCGCACTGAATGGGATCTGTCAGTTCCCATTACAGTTCCGATAACTTGAGAACAAACCAAATTTAGTTGACATTGATGGTGCAAAGTTGGCTCATAATATTGTATAGTGAAATCAAATTTGTCATCATTTATAGAATAAAATATCCACAGAATGCCCTGTGAAGACATTTGTATAGCATGGTTCTTGCTATACCATGGTATAAGATAACAACAGGGACAGTAACTCTCGGGCTCCGCACTAAATGGGATCTGTCAATTCCCATTACAGTTCCGATAACCTGAGAACAAACCAAATTTAGTTGATATTGATGGTGCAAAGTTGGCTCATAATATTGTATATTGAAATTAAATTTGTCATCATTTATAGGATAAAACGGCCACAAAATACTCTGTGAAGACATTTGTATAGCATGGTTCTTGCTATACCATGGTATAAGATAACAACAGGGACAGTAACTCTCGGGCTCCGCACTGAATGGGATCTGTCAGTTCCCATTACAGTTCCGATAACCTGAGAACAAACTAACTTTAGTTGACGTTGATAGTGCAGAAAAGAAAATGATGACGTGGGTTGGTAGGAAGCATAATGTACATTGAAATAAGATCTCTTATCATTTTGTAGAATAAAACATCCACAGAATGCCCTGTGAAGACATTTGTATAGCATGGTTCTTGCTATACCATGGTATAAGATAACAACAGGTACAATAACTTTCGGGCTCCGCACTGAATGGGATCTATCAGTTCCCATTACAGTTCCGATAATCCGAGAACAAACCAGATTTAGTTGACATTGATGGTGTAGAAAAGAAAAGGTTGACATAGGTTGGCTGGAAGCATGATATTGTATATTGAAATCAAATTTCTTATCATTTTGTAGGATAAAACATCCACAAAATACCCTGTCAGTGTTTCACATTTCCCTCGGACTCCGGACATTGGCCGATTGAAATTTGAAATGACCGATTGTTTTGCTTCTGAGCGGACCCGCTGTCCGATTGATATGCTATCCGAGCGGACCTGTGTCCGATTATTACATGGAAGTCGCGGACACGCCAAGTGTGTTTTATCGAGCGCGTTGAACGGCAGCGCTGGCTGTGCGAGGCCCTTGTAGTCGCTGACACGACCGCTGACACAGTGACAGTGGACAGCCTATCACAGTGTCAGCCATCGCCCAGCGCTCCGCAAGTGTGCTATTTTTAGCTTCGCACGTTATCGGGGACTTATCCGAACAGCCAATCAGAGACTCGCGTTATTCTCCGTTAGCGTGCGCGATCTATTTTCAGTCGTTTTTGTTTTTACTGATTTTGAAGCAAGGTGCGACTTCAGTATTAACTTACAATAACTGCTTGAATATTCCATTTTTTTGTGTTGTTTAAGACTTAACAGATATTATTCAAAATTGCCAGAATGTACCAAGTTTTCTCAGTCAGATCTTATTTTATAGCAAGATGCTACTTAGTTTTCGTTATTAAAATTCATTCACTGTTCAGTATCACTATGTTCAAATGTGATTGCCAGATTGTGCCAAGTGTTGTTTTGGGTTGGTTTTTTTTTTTTACTGATTTTGAAGCAAGGTGCGACTTCAGTATTAACTTACAATAACTGTTTGTTGATTATTTCATTTGTGTGTTGTTTAAGATGTAATTACTAAAAATTAGTAATTTTTGTTGCAAATGCTTTATGGTATATCAGAGCTCTGCATTACTGGACTTATTTTAAATAAACACTTGTTTTTTTGCGAAAAATTGGTGTCCTATTGTTTTTTCATAGCCAGGACACTGTGTCCTATTAATTTTCTATGTCCAGGACACTGTGTCCTATTGGGGGTTCAGAAAATGTGAATCATTGCCCTGTGAAGACATTTGTATAGCATGGTTTTTGCATACCATGGTATAAGATAACAACAGGGACAGTAACTCTTATACTCCGCACTGAATGGAATTGATTCCCATTACAGTTCCGATAACCTAAGAACATAGCCAAAATTTGTTGATATTGATTAGCTGAATAAGTGATATTGTACAGTGAAATAACATTAAACATTTGTCCTAATTTTCCAAGGGGGGGGGGGGGGGGGGGGAATTTCCCCAGATGCCCAGTGAAGACGTGTGTATATCATTAGGTATTCCAAAGTGCTCTTCGCGGGCGGCGAAAAGTACGGCAAAGTGCGGTTTTTCACTGGTTTTCAACTTGCTCGTTCTCAACAAAATGCAGTGTCAGAAATAAAAAACATAGATCATGTTGATCTGTGATCCTTTAAGCTTTGTTTAAAGTCAAAATAAATCAATAAGTGTAACATTTACCGTTTGAAATATGCTTTTGATGATGGGTACTAAATTGCGATTTTGCTGCTGCTGGAACGTCGAAAACGGAACGCGGTTTTGACCCCTACCTTGAAAACTCGCCTCGAGGAGATTCGCTGGGTCAGATATCAACAAACCATTTACACAGTCAAAAAGACGACTAAATTTGCTTTCATCCCATGTAAAAAGTGAACTGATAGGCTTCCATTTAGTCGGTCGTTTCGTGCGTTAAAAACTTCCGTCGATGATTTCGCGACCTTACTCAAAACCAGTGCTTGGTGCCACAATCGCTGGAATGCGCCTAGCAGCGCATTATCTTCTGTGTCAATCTGCTCACCTGAATCGCAGTTTTCATTATCTTCCCCCCCCCCCATCAACCTCAATATCTGTCTAAGCTACATCTTCCTCGTGTTTTTCTAATTCACGAACAGTAGTTTTTAATTCCTCCTCTGAATAATCTGGAGAATCATATGTATCCTGAAAACCGTCTGTTACAAAGGGCATCGCCATTTTTTCACACGCTACATGGCATGAATGAAAATACCCCCATCACTTTTACATGCTCGATCTGTAGTGAATGAATGTGTGTGTAGTTCTTTACCAAGATCGTCTCATTGGATGATAACTAGGTTGCCAGTTTGAGAAACACGCGGTCAGTACGTTATCAAAATGGCCAGTGCACATGGTCAACTTTTACAGTCGGTTGCGGCCGTAACGAAGCGCCGGCCAGCATGTTCGGAACGGTTGGCTGCAACCGTAACGAAGCTGAAAAGGTTAATCTTGAGATTTAAATCAAATGGCTTGGGCCTCCAGCACAGTTTCAATTTTGTATCTTTTATACCTTTTTTTTTTTGTAAATCATGAAAGATATTAATCCATTCTCAAAATATGGGGTGTTTTTCCTTTCCTAGAAACTTCTTTTAAAGCATGAAAGAGTTTAATCCTCTGAGAGTATTCCCAGGTTATCAGGAATTTCCATTTTGACTCTCGGTTGAATTTCCAACTTACTGATAATAAACACTGGTGCAAAATCCTGATGTTGCTGTGGAGTTCTGAGGCTTTAATTCTCTTGGGTCAGTGTTGACGAGTCATGGTATGAAGACTAAGAAATAAAAGAAAATGTACTCTCAACTGTATGAATATCAGTGTCAGAATGCTTGTTTTGTCCATTTGGGTACTTGCATAGATAAAAGATACATTAAATATGTTTTTCTGATTTTGTTGTTGTGATGATGCATGCTTCAGGTTTCATAGGGAATGCTCTCATTTCTTCAGTAGTACAATATTTTTAGACCTCAAATAGCCGTAAATGGTTGGCTGAGATAAAATCAGGGTAAAGTGTCTTTCTTTTGATTGTTTGTCAGTGGTTGGTTGAGTAAAGTGTCTTCATTTCATATGTGTGATGGATCTGATACATTTTAATTAATTTATTCTGATAGAATGTTCTGTTTTGTTTGTTTTCATTTTTCTCCCTCCATCTCTGATTTACATATGACTTTGTTGTGTTGCATTGTTTGAAGAGCCTGAAGGATTTGCTCAATTTTGTTACAGTGTTTGAAGAGCCTGAAGACCCTACAAACCGCAGTTTCTTCTCAGAGATCATCTCCAGCATATCGGATGTGAAGTTTAGTCATAATGGTCGCTACATGATGACCCGAGACTACCTGTCAGTCAAGGTGTGGGACCTGGCCATGGAAAGTCGGCCAGTGGAGACCTTCCAGGTGCACGAGTACCTACGTTCCAAACTCTGCTCCCTCTATGAGAATGACTGCATCTTTGACAAGTTTGAGTGCTCATGGAGTGGGGATGACCGGTAATATATTTTTCAAACAGCAGTAATCCATTAATGATAATAGTCTCACCTGTCAACATCACGGGGTTCAGTGTTGGCAGCTGCACTTTTGACACTGCCACCCTCTTCCAGATGGCTCTTGACTTTCATGGACAACATGAATATTTAGGCCACTGATGATGGTTATGTTCTGAGTGTATGAGATTGGAGATCTGCCTTTCTTCCTTTATGCTTCGGTTTTTGTACTAGTAATTTTCTGGTGGTATCAAGTTCTTTCAGGACATTTTCATCAGTTCTTCTATCTGTCCATTTGACATGTAGTAATCTCTCACAAAACCAGATCTCTCTTGCCTCAATTCTTCTGCAATCAACTTTTCTGAGAGTCCAGGCTTCGCAGCATAAATCATGATTGGTCAAATCAAACATTACAAAAGTTTAATTTTCAGACTGTTTGGTATGCCTCTGTCTTTCCAAATATTAAGTTGGACCATTTTTTGCTGTGCTATTCCAGTTCTTATTTTGATGTCTTTAGAGCAGATTCCATTATCAGTTTTTAAAGAATGAAGGTATTTAGAATCTTTAATATTTTCTGAGATTAATTGTATATATTGTTTTATTGGTTGTTCTTCTGTTTTGTAATATTTTTATTGACAAGAAGAGAACCTTTATTGTGGGGCAGGGAAATTTGATGTCTTGAGCTGGGTTTTGGATACAATGTAACAACTAGTCAGTTTGCTGCCCATCCCAGTTGTTCAGTCCTTTTGATAGTGTCGGCTTAGAGATCATTGGTCCTTTCCCCTCTCTCCCTCTCCATTTCAAGATCTTGCTGGTATTTCAGATTTTGGGCAGGCTCAAAGAGTCGTCAAGATAATTACCAGCAGATTTAGGTGAAGTGTTAGGGAATAGTCCAAGTGCGTTGAATCCCTCCTGAGCATGCTCCAGACTTCTTTCTCTGGAGGATTAATGCCCATAAAAATTGTTAAACTGCCTCTGCAGCATTGTAAGCATCAGGATGACATTCTTGAGCATTATTGATCTGAGCTGGCATTTGGTGGCCATCTTAAGCATTAGATTATGTTATTTAGTTTTATCCTGCAGGTTTTATGTTTTTGAAAACTTGAGCTTAGTAATGCATGTCCAAATGAATGGATGTTCCTGAAAGCTATGCATGGCAACTGAATCTTCATTGCAAATAGACTTGCTTTTGCATAGCTTATAAATAGTACACAATCTGTCTTGTCTGAAAGAAATATTTATAGTAATTATTGTGTACGGTAAAAAAAAAATGTCCTACATGTTGATTGAATGTCTATGTATACATATTTGTCCCTTGTTTGCAGACACATCATGACGGGCTCCTACAACAACTTCTTCCGCATGTTCGACAGAGACTCCAAAAGGGATTCCACATTAGAAGCATGTCGAGAGATCACCAAACCACGGACTGTGCTCAAACCTAGAAAAGTATGTACAGGTGGCAAACGTAAAAAAGATGAAATCAGTGTGGACTGTTTAGATTTCAACAAGAAGATTCTGCATACAGGCTGGCATCCACTGGAGAACATCATCGCAATAGCTGCCACGAACAATTTATATATATTCTGTAGTAAAGACTGACCACAAATGATTATTAGTCCTGTGTTGAACACTTTGGTTGACGTTCGTTGTCAACTTTGAATGTCAGCCACCATTGAACCAGCCTCTGGTACGTGTATTTTGTGAAGACGATGAAGAGGAGGAGAAAGAACAAGTGTGTGTGTGATTATTAGTGTGGTTGGTATGTGCACTTGGCAAAATGCAGAGGTGCGTAAATGTATGACTTAAAGATTAAATTAAGTGCATTCATGTATGGAAGCATGTACACAGATATGAGCTTGCGTTTGTGGGTTGCCAGAAATATTGAGAAGTGCAAGTCAGTGTATGAGAGAGAGCCTGAGTGAAGTGAGAGGATGATTGTGCAGAAGGGAGAATAACATTGTTTTGTAAGAAAGGGGGTATATTTTGCATGTGCATTAAAAAAGTGAAACGATATGATTGATCAGAGGAAGTGAGAAGAATAAATTTTAGAATGATGATCGAGGAGGGGTTTAATCTGTTGTGTTGCACAGTCATCCTTTTTAAAAATGACGGTGTCCAACCTTTCTTGTTTCATCACATCTTTGTGTCCTTAGGCCCCAGACTGGTGCTGTATAGGAACTGCTTGGGCTTTGCACTGTTGAACTGCAGAAAGAGTTAGGATAGCATTAAACTGATGATGGAGAGGTTTAAAGTCATTTAAGGCACCATAAACTTGACTGTGTAAAATGCAGGTATGGCAGGCTTGTGTCTGAACAAAATGCATGAAGGCTGTGAGTGAACAGTGTCTCGTGATTCTTGGTGCATTCCTTACAAGAGACTTTTGGAATTGTGCTATCAGTTTGGGTCCACATTTGGCCAGGAGTACTCATGAGTTAACAGACGACCCTCCTTTACAGACGCGGAAATTTATTTTCATCATACAGTCTTATATTAAGAGGTACACCAAGTGTCTGGTATCAGTATTGTAAGGTATTTGTATCACTCATCATTATGAGGTATGTATATGTCATTAGAGAACAAACAAGCTGTTTTGTGATATTGGAAACAAAGGTGGCAGACTTGCGGCATGACACATGGGCTGACCAAACAATGCGAAGACAAAAGTCAACTTCAGATAACCACCACCACCCCCATCTATCCATGTTCCCGTCCTGATCTGGCATTGTATGTTTTAAATTAGTGCCTGCACGTCTGGCATAGAGTTGTTACCAAGCAGACTGATTCAGTGATTGCTATGACCCTTGCTGTTTGTCATCATCACCATGCCCTTACCCTGAATCCCACAGCTGTCTTGGTCATTGTCGTTTGCACATTGTTGACTGGCCGTTGTCTGTGCTCCTTGTGTTGACAGTCATCAAAATAGCGTTTTCCTTTTTTTTAAAATTTTGATGATGTCATTATTCAAAAATTAATAAATGAATAAAATATTGAAAAAAAAAGGCAATAAAAAAATTACAATACAAGATGGAGTGTGCATATTTTGTTGATGATGTGGTTGCAGTCAGTGTGAGCAAGATGTGAAACTTGATTGTTTGGAATATGCTTGGATGCATAGTCATAACTGGACAGCAGATAAGGAACAACTTGTACAGTTTTACAAAAAGAGGAGAACAGAGATGCATGCACACTTTTGCTTGCACATATGCATACATATTGAATTTCTTAAGTTGCAGCTTAAAGTATGTGTGGTTGCATGCCACCTTCAGCAAAATAAAAAAAATATGTTACAAAACACAGCCAATTTGGAAGTGGGGAGTATATGGATTTTAGAACTTGGAAATCATAAAGATTCTTCCAGTTCCATAACTTAAAGTGCATACAACATGTGGTGGGAAGAGGGTTGGGGGAGGATTCAGAGAGGCCTTTGATGTCTCGGACAAAATATGAGCATATTTTTTAAATTGTATGGATGTTGACCAACCATAGGCCATGTGACGTTTGGAAGATCAAAGGATATTTTTCAGTGGGCAGTTCAAGCTGAATGCTATGATTATGTAAAAGTTGTTTTATAATTATATGTGCTAGTGACCATGTGCTTGGCGAAATACTGCTTACTTGTGGGCATATTTTGGACAAGAGAAACACTACAATTTTTTTCTTATTTGCAATAAAAGTAGAACGGATTATCACATTGCAAGAATAATGTAATTATAAATGGTAATCCCATTTTCCAAAAGTGTATCATTACAGTCTCACAGGGATCAAGGCAAACTAATTATTTTTGTAATGCATGATTTTCACACCAAAAAGGAGAAAATTAGGCAAGTAAGCTAAACCATCTAGGTACATGAGAAGTACAGAAATACCAATTTTCCATGGTTTGATTTGAAGAGGGCTCAACATATATGCCATGTTGATCTTGCCTGAGCATACAAGCCGTGTGAATGTGGGATTCAACTTGAGGAAACCAGTCATAATCAACGTATTGTATATGTTCAGCAATACCTTGTTTCACAGTGTCATAAACTGCTTCCACATACTTTGACTTAATTTATAGGTGGTATATCATTCTTAATTTATAGGTGGTATATCATGCTCTCTATAATTTTCCATTGTTTTTATTCTTTCTCCCCATTTATAGCCGTGGGTGCGTGTGTGTGTGTAGATTTGATTTTATCAAGATTTTGCGCTATATAAATATTGTAATTATTATTATTATTATTATAATTTGCATTTATGAATACAGAATTTTACATGGAGCATTGTAAGATTTGAAGTGTTATTTAAAATGAGCACCATATCCAAACTTACAATTAATTCAGTAAATCATATGGAGGTACCATTGTAGCAACTATTCAGATTTCTTTGGGAGTTGTTGCCAGCTTTGCACCATTTCACATCCCTAAAACATACGCTGCAGAAGGAAAACTTTCAGTTGAATAGTTTATGCTGTCCGCAGAAATGTTCATTGTTTCAATGTTGAACAAATTCTGTACGGTCCTATTGCCCCACTGGGAAACTGACGTGTGTAGACAGGTATGTTGTGATAGTGAACCAATAGATAAATTAGGTATGAACTCTTGAACACAGCTCTGGACCATTCAACATTTTCACCGTCACCTTTAAAAGAAACATGAAAAATCAAGCCTGGTCTGATTACAAGTCGCCTTAGTGCACAATGGACAACCGACTGCATGGTTGTGGTTTCGAATCTGATCAATCCTCTCAAATTAATTGTCAAGATTTTTGGAGGTGGGAGTCAAATCAACATACATGAGTGCGATGCCTTAATTAATATGCGTTTATTGTTTGTGAATGTACTTTTGCTTGGCTGATTCACAGATCCTTTTCAACAACATGTTTGGAACAAGAAATGCGAGTCTGAAAAATTACGAATGTTTTTAGATGAAAATTTAAAGAAGATTTTATCCTGGAATTCCAGAAGATGCAATCACACATGTATATCTCTGTGTGTGCATTGCTGTACATTTAACAACAAAACTCATAAGAATTTCTCGATAGGTTTTCAAATTTGCATTACAAGTCCATCTCAACAAATTGTTACAAATACATTGTTCTGAATGCGATATCCAGTGTCAAAATGCATTGTTTTGAACAGCAATATCCATCTTTGTTGCTGGAACCTGAAGTGTGAGAATGTTTAGTTGATTTTCTGCCGTTTATTGACAGTAGGTTTTCAGTATACTCCTTATTTCCCCCAACTTCAGTGCATGTATTGTTCAATCATTTGGCAGAGATGACAGTTATTGTTATAGCCCTGATATGGCCACTGCGCTGAACTATATCAGGGCTATAACCATCTCAAAAAGTACATATTTCATTGAAGACGGGGGGGGAAAAAAATGGAAAAAATTAAGAACATGTCTATGCATTCGCATACGTAATTTATGGAGTGCCCCTGGCATTGACTACTTTATCCAATCCACCACTGAGTATTTCACTAAAATTGCGTTTGCACATCACATTTCCTTACCCAATTGTCAATCTTAAAAAAAGGTATGCGAGGCTTTATAAACACATACAAGTGAATGAATCAGCAAGGCAGAAAATGATAGGAAGAAATGACAGAAAGCAATGGAGCAAGAAACAAATAGAGTGATGCAAAAGAGGAAATTTCTAGCACAGAATTTCCAGAAGGTAGAGATACTATTTATACTGAAATAGTGAGAGAATCCCCGACATCCCCAGAGAAGAAGGCAACAGTTGGGATCAGCATCAAAGAAATCATCTTCAACAGTCTTACTAGTTTGTGTCCTAAGTACATGGATCAAAACAAGCACAAGACATTTGATTTTTCTTAACCCTTTGACTCCTGCAGCCTGTCCAGCAGCATCCTTCTTTGTCAACCATGCTGGAAGAGCAAAAACTTAACCCTTTGACTCCCTCACCCTATCCACCAGCTTCCTGCAGGAAGCTGGTGGATAGGGTGAGGGAGTCAAAGGGTTAAGTTTTTGCAGTTGGTAGATAGGGTGCAGGTGGCAAAGGGTTAATCAAAATAACATCTCGGCTAGAAGTTCTAACAGAAAGCTGCGTTTGGCTATCACTTGGATATAACCAAACATAGTGTAAAGGCAATCCACTTAAGTCGAGCATAAGTTATTCCAGTGAAAGATAAAATGCATTACGCACTTGTGTGACAGGATTCCTCATTTCCCTCAATTAAATACTACTTTGTAATTTTGTTTAAAACTGTCAATTTACAAAGTCTTGATGATATGACAACAGTCATTGCCCCTCCAGAGCTGTACCCTTTCTAAGCTTCCCAAGTTTTAAATTTAAATTACCTAAAAAAAAAAAAGCAAATTAAAGACCCCATGCCTGCTTTTACTTGATTAAAGTTCTTGTCTCCTGGAGGATCATGCCCTTTTCATAATCTGGTTCCGAGTTATGTAAGTGTAAAAAAATTTGAAGTACCAACACCATCTACAAACGAGAATTGATCAAAATATCTTATTTAGATGAAAAGAGAATTTCTGATTATTTAAAAAAAAAAGTTATTATCAATATGTTCATACTTAAAAAAGCAAAACAAAAAAAAGTTATTATCAATAGTTTCATACTTAAAAAGCAAAACTGCCACAAGTATGCATGTAACCAATATATACAAATGTGTAAGAATGTATTGTCATCATCGTGTCCTGCCGCATGGCGTTGCGATCATGGCCCTCTGTATGAATTGGCTGGTCATGATACATCGGAAAACAAAATGGTGGTTTCCCGTTGCCTTCATCTACACAACACTTTCCTCTGTGTGTGTGTGCATGTGTCTATACATATGTGTGTGTGTGCATGTGTGTGTGTACAAGAGCGTGAGTGTGAGTATGTATGAGTGTGTGTGTGTGTGTTCTCCTGTGGGGTTGCCGAGGGCTCTTTCAATATAAATAGTATTCCCACCTTCAGGACAGAAATTTCCTCTTTTGTGTCGTTCTTTATTTCTGCCTTGTTCCTTTACTTTCTGTCATTTCTTCCTCGTATTTTCTGCCTTACTGGTCCATTCACCTGTGTGTGTTCGATAGTCTTACACAATTTCTCTTAGATTAATAATTGGCTACATGTATTTAAGTGCTTTTTTGGCCTAGGGAAATGAGATATGCAGAAGTACTTTTAGGTAATTTAGGCCTGCTTATATATGTTTTAGTGTCCTTAGTTGTGTTTAAATGTGTATTTATGTATGTTTTTAAATCTGTGTGGTCTGTGTGCATTTTGTTGGATTATGTGCACGAATGCATCGATATGTGTTCTTAATTTTCTTTTTTTTTTTCCTTGTTGAAGTAGTATGTTTTGAAACGGGTTATCGCCCAGATATGGCTCTATATAGTGGACTGGGCTTTAAGCAAAAATAACAGTAACAGTTATGTGTGCGTGTTTCTCTGTGTGTGCGTATGTGTGTGTCTGTGTGTGTGCGTGCATGTCCATGCATGAACAGATCAATGGATAAACTGAATTGAAAATTAAGTTCACATTTAAATTCAGATTATTTGAATTCTCTAAACATTTCTTGTCTTATCAGCATTTGGAAGATGAGCTTTTAGTAAATTTAAAGCCCATAATGTTGTTGACGTGCCCTTAGTCGACCTGTTCGCTGAAGTAAGTTTGCTTCCTATTGCTGACCATGTGCTTTGCATTGCTAATCGTGTTGTTACATCGTTTCTAGCCCTTTTATACTGTACTGCTTATACCTGAAACTGTTGACTTTTGATTTAAAGTGTCTCTGTGAGAAATACTAGCTTTTATAACATTCTTGGTAAGTCGGCGTGATAATTTGGGGCGTTTTGTTCGTTGGTGCTGTTTCAGAGCATTTGTTGTCCATTGTCTTTTATTTTAGTGACTGCAGTCATCATGTTGATTATTCTGTCATTTCAAGATCTGAAACGCATGGAAAAAGAACACATAAAAACTTCTCTGGGTATTACACTCTGGATATCCTTGACACAAAAGTGTCGATGGTTTTGGCCTCAATGGCCTGTTGGGACAGGTTATGTTGCAGTCCTTGATGTTTTCGGTAGGAATGAGAATTTCTGATACTGTCTTGTGCAGTGCGGTGGTAGCAATTGCAGTTCATGATCTCGCCGTAGGCATACTGGTAGCGGTTCAAGTTTGTTTCTGATGTTTGTTAATGTTATAGCCGATAGGCCCTATGTATATGTATATGTATACATAATTATGTGTGTATATATATATGTATATATATTATGTGTATATATATATATATATATATATATATACATATACATATATATATGTATGAATGTTTGTATATATATAGATAGATGTATAGATAGATAGCCTAGGATGTGTGTGTATGTGTGGCAGCCTTGGATGTGTGTGTGTGTGTGTGTGTGTGGTGTGTGTTACTGGAAGAGACACTGGCCACCCCAAATCGTGACAGTCATTACACAAGAAGACCCTCAAGACAATCCAACGAAAATGAACCGGTCAAATCCGAGATAAAACAGCACCCACCCTCCACCTCAGCCCACCCTCCACCGACCAACTGGAGTGTACAGGGCTGAAAACGGGAAGAGGGTATGACGGGGGTGGGACAATGGCTACACCTATTGCTTGCTTCGTCGTGGTGATGTTGTTAAGGACGATAAAATACCTATTAGTTATCAGAGAAAGAGATGAAGAATGCATTTACATTTTCGACAGTATTGGCATAAACATGAAAAAACAACAACATTCTTTGCATCAAGCCCTGTTGGAAGAGGGAGGGGGGGGGGGGGAGAGACAGACAGACAGGCAGTCCGAGACGGAGAGAGTCACAATGAGAGAGACAGAGAGATACAGACAGAAAGACAGAGACGGGGAGAGAGAGAATAACACAGAAACAGAAATCACATACCACAAAGCAAACTTAGTTCTCGTTTATTAAGATTTAGATTTACATTCAGATGAAACATATTCAAGCGTACACCATCACCTACACTTTAATGTACCAGTTATAACCGAAGCAGAACATTCACATTTTAGTTGGAGCTGATGCTGTGCCTATGCAGTGTGGTAAGAATGGCGACTAATGACTCGACTTGACAGAATCAATCCAGGACAGGAAAGAGGATACCCGGGTATAGACCCCTGGGGAATGCCTCTGGGCACACCCGTACCCCCAGGACACCACACCGGCCAGCTTCCATACTCCGTTCTTGCGACATACCAAGGGACCTCCGCTGTCTCCCTGCAGATCAGACAAAAAGCACACACATCAGTGAACGAAAACCCTGCTTTGTATAGGTCTGTCTTTCTGTCTTTGAACACAAGATCAACGAGTGAGTATAACCCTTTGACTCCTGCACTCTATCTACGAACTGCAAAAATTTAACCCTTTGACTCCCTCGCCCTATCCACTAGCTTCATGCAGGAAGCTGGTGGATAGGGTGAGGGAGTCGAAGGGTTTAGTTTCTGCTTTGATGGCACGTTTGACAATGCAGATACTGGTGAACAGGGTGCAGGAATCAGAGATAAAACTCCTGGCCCGAAGGAACCGCTTCTGGTAACACAGAAACGATGCAAATCTACCAGCTTTGGTCACGTCACCAACCCGGCCCACAAGACACAGCCCAAGACCATTCTGCACGTACTCATTTTAGAATTGAAAAGCTAATCATGTAGACCTACTTGGTTTTTAACCAGGTTTGGTTAGGTGCCAACCGCCCCCCACCCCTTCCACCTCCTCCGAACACACAGCCAAAGGACACATCCTTCAGCTATTCATTTTAGACTTGAAAGTTAATCGTGTGCTTGGTATTTAACTGTTGTCTTCATTTTCAATTAACTTGGAGTTAGAAAAAACACGAAAGAAGAATACGAACGCGTATTTAATACAACAAGATAGGACAGGCGCAAATTTTCGGCCAACTGGCCTTTGTCAAGCGTAGATTACAAACAAACAAACACCAGATACAAAAATTTTGAGAGAAAGACTGAAACTTCCCTGCTGCTGTGTCCAATGTAAGAAAAGGAATGACAGCAGCAGGGAAGTTTCAGTCTTTTTCTCAAAATTTTTATATCTGGTGTTTGTTTGTAATCTTACGCTTGACAAAGGCCAGTTGGCCGAAAATTTGCGCCTGTCCTATCTTGTTGTATTAAATACGCGTTCTTATTCTTCTTTCGTGTTTTTTTCTGGTTCCAGTTTGCTTGAACGCTGGCAGTCACACTTGTTTTGGATTAACTTGTAGTTGTTTATAACGTGGTGTTACCCCTGATATGCATGTGTGATCGGTTGGGCTGTAAGCGACATGAAATGATACGAAATGAAACTCCGGAAGAAGGCCACCTCTGGGCGGTAAGCATCACAGAACGCGCCAGGCTCAGCATGCCCGACCTGTCTGCCGTCACAACTCAGAGACAGACAGATGGAAGATTCTGTCTGCTGTTGCGTTCCATCAGTTTCCTCACACACACACACACACACACACACACACACACACACACACACACACACACACACACACACACACACACACACACACACACACGCACGCACGCACGCACGCACGCGCATACACACACACACACACACATGTACACACACAT
>CM060307.1:62677152-62774652 GCA_030674185.1 Monoplex corrugatus
AGACCCTGGATTAAAGGTTGGAGGGAAAATGATAAACAACATTCGGTACGCAGATGACACCGTGCTAATTGCAGAAAATGAAAGGGACCTACAAGGCCTTGTGAATATACTAGAAATAGAAAGCAGAGGTGAGGGGTTGGAGCTAAACAGCAGGAGGACTGAAGTCATGGTGATCAGTAAAAAACATGAAATCCCCTCATGCAAAGTGACGGCAAATGGCACAACCTTGACCCAGGTTAATAGGTTCAAATGCCTGGGAACGGTCATTTCATCAGACGGCAGATGCACATCGGAAATGGCTGGCGGAGTCGGCCAAGCCAAAACAGCATTCAAGAAGATGACAAGCATTCTTACCAACAAATGCCTATCAATTAACATCAGAAGGAGAGTCCTTGAATGTTATATAGAACCAATACTGTTGTACGGATGCGAGGCATGGACAGTCAGCAAGCAAAGCCAGAGCAGGATCGAGGCAGCCGAGATGTGGTTTCTCAGAAGAATGTTGAGAGTTCCATGGACAGCAAAGAAAACAAACGAGACAGTCTTGATGGAGGCAGACACAAGTCGATCACTGATAAGGAAGATTAGGAAAAGACAAGCAACATTTATAGGCCATTTTATGAGGAAGAGGGATTTGGAGCACCTGGTCACAACGGGAAAGCTGGAGGGAAAGAGAGCACCAGGTAGACCCAGGGAGAGAATGCTGGACGGACTTGCAGAGTGGCTGGGGATGAGGAGGGTGGGAGAGATGCTTGGGACAACGAGAGATAGAGATGGTTGGAAGTCCATGGTCGCCAACGCCATGCGGCAGGGCACCTGATGATGATGATGACACTCAGGGAGGGAGCTGTCATCATCATCATCATGTGCCCTGCCGCATGGCGTTGGCGATCATGACCCTCCAAATGTATCTATCCCTTGTTGCCGCTAGCACATCTTTCACCCTCTCTGTCATCAGCCACCCTGCAAGTCCGTCTAATATTTTCTCCCTGAGTCTACCTGGTGCTCTTTTTCCCTCCAGCTTTCCTGTTGTGGCCAGGTGCTCTAAATTCTCTTGCCTCATAAAATATCTTATAAATATTGCTTGTCTTTTCCTAATCTTCTTCATTAATGATCTTCTTGCGTCTACCTCCTTCAAGACTGTTTTCTTTGCTGTCTTTGGAACTCTCAGCATTCTTCTTAGAAGCCACATTTCAGTTGCTTCAATTTAGTTCTGACTTTGCGTGCTGGCTGTTCACGCCACACATCCGAACAACAATATCGGATCAGTATAACATTCAAGCACTCTCTTCCTGATGTTATACACTTTCTTCTTGTTCTAACAGCACACTGGCACACGGAACAGCAAGGGAACGCGGAAACAATAAGGCTGCATTCTGTCGACAGTTAGAGTAAAGAGAACACCGATTTTGTGGGCAATGTACTTGACATGGAGTATAATGCAGTGCCTCTAATTTCACCGCCGATGTCGCCTTTTGGCGACCGTCTGACAGACCGCCAACATACTTTATTGTTGCATAATCCCAAACTCCAATCACTCTTCTTTCTTTAAAAAAAAAAAAAAAAAAAAAAAAAAAAAAAAGCAATTCGGTTGAGAAATAAGAAAGTTACAGTCGACTATTTGAAGTCGGTAGGTGCATTTTTCTTGTGTTTTTTTTTAAACAGCTGGTCCTGAGGACTTTAACATTCTAAAATCAATGGCGGCGAAGGGGCTAATCATTCCAATGTGTCAGCTTAATTTTGACAAAATTGTGAATGAAAACAGTCTTTTATGTGTTAACAGAAATATGTGCCTACTGAAAAGAAGAAGAAGAGGAGGAGGAGGAAGAGGAAGAAGAAGAAGAAGAAGAAAAAGAAGAACAAGAACAAGAACAAGAAGTCAAAGAACAAGAACAAAGAAGAAGAAGGAGGAGGAGGAGGAGAAGAAGAAGAAGAAGAAGAAGAAGAAGAAGAAGAAAAAGAAGAAGAAGCAGAAGAAAAAAAGAAGAAGAACCTACCCTTTAAAGCAATGAGCAGCTGTGACAACCCATGATTGTCAATGAGTGTTCCTCCACACAGATGTTGTCCATGGTAACGCAGTGACACCTGTAACATCAACATACATTGTAAGTGACACCTGTAACACATCAACATCCATTGTAAATGACACTTGTAACACATCAACACTCATTGTCAGTGACACTTGTAACACATCAACACCCATTGTCTATGACACTTGTAACACATCAACAACCATTGTCTATGACACTTGTAACACATCAACACTCATTGTCAGTGACACTTGTAACACATCAACGCTCATTGTCAGTGACAACCGTAACACATCAACGCTCATTGTCAGTGACACGTGTAACACATCAACGCTCATTGGTCAGTGACACTTGTAACACATCAACGCTCATTGTCAGTGACACTTGTAACACATCAACACTCATTGTCTATGACACTTGTAACACATCAACAACCTTTGTAAGTGACACTTGTAACACATCAACACTCATTGTCTATGACACTTGTAACACATCAACACTCATTGTCAGTGACACTTGTAACACATCAACGCTCATTGTCAGTGACACTTGTAACACATCAACACCATTGTCTATGACACTTGTAACACATCAACAACCTTTGTAAGTGACACTTGTAACACATCAACGCTCATTGTCAGTGACACTTGTAACACATCAACACCCATTATCTATGACACTTGTAACACATCAACACTCATTTTCAGTGACACTTGTAGCACATCAACACCCATTGTCAGTGACACTTGTAGCACATCAACACTCATTGTCTATGACACTTGTAGCACGTCAACACTCATTGTCTATGACACTTGTAACACATCAACACTCATTGTCAGTGACACTTGTAACACATCAACACCCATTGTCAGTGACACTTGTAGCACATCAACGCTCATTGTCAGTGACACTTGTAGCACATCAACACTCATTGTCAGTGACACTTGTAGCACATCAACACCCATTGTCAGTGACACTTGTAGCACATCAACACTCATTGTCTATGACACTTGTAACACATCAACACTCATTGTCTATGACACTTGTAACACGTCAACACTCATTGTCTATGACACTTGTAACACATCAACACTCATTGTCAGTGACACTTGTAACACATCAACAACCTTTGTAAGTGACACTTGTAGCACATCAACACTCATTGTCAGTGACACTTGTAGCACATCAACACCCATTGTCTATGACACTTGTAACACATCAACACTCATTGTCTATGACACTTGTAGCACATCAACACTCATTGTCAGTGACACTTGTGACACATCAACACTCATTGTCAGTGACACTTGTAGCACATCAACACTCATTGTCTATGACACTTGTAACACATCAACAACCTTTGTAAGTGACACTTGTAACACATCAACACTCATTGTCTATGACACTTGTAACACATCAACACTCATTGTCAGTGACACTTGTAACACATCAACACTCATTGTCAGTGACACTTGTAAACACATTCACCGTCATAGACTTACCTGCCATGGGTATTCACCAAGAGTCGCCTGCGTTCCCCCCACAATCCTATGATGCTCATTGACACTGGCTACGCCACATGTTCCTGAAATGAACAGTATGATGGCTAGTAGAAACAAACAAACAAACAAACGAGCAAACAGACAAACAAAAAAACAAAACAAAACAAAACAAAAACAAATACTCAAACAAACAAAAATTGTCAGGTGCTTATTGAAAGATAGAAATAAGAAATTCAAATTCCATGGAGGAAAAAAAAATCAAAGAGGCGTTGGAAATTGGCAACGGAAATTGAGCTGAAGAGCATTAACCGGGCAGTGCTCACGTCACATGTTCTTGCGGTTATTTTTCATCACATGGAAAGTATGTGCTAAGTGGTTATGTTTAAAGTTGTGTAACCCTGATGTATATGTATAATGAAGTTATCATTATTTGACATTTTTTTGTGTCTAATATATAATGATTATGTGAAACTTGTCCTTGTCTTAAAAAATTTGTATTTGTATTATGATTTTATAACTGAATTTTCAGTATTTTGATGTACAATCGACATTCGCGCGAACAAACGAATAAACCCAAAAGCATGCTACGGACAAAACTGATTCGACAATCACAATATAGATCAACACTTATATTATCATAATATAGATCAACACTTTACGTTTCAGTTTTCTTTACCTGTGTGGGAGCCAGAGGTGCCGTGAGAGGGAGTCGCGGTGACAGACGGGCGATGAGTCGTGTGGGTGTTGGAAGTTCCGGAGGATCCACTCGGGGGGTAGCAGCAGAAGTGCAGGAAGCTACAGTAGGAGTAACTGAGATGGTGGCCAGTGGGACAGGAGGAAGCGGAGCTTATACACACTCCATGTAAGGAAGACGAACATACTGAAACAGAGAATCATCGACTGTAAACTGATGAAGACTAAAAAGAAACAAGAATGTGGTCGGACGACGCATATTCATTACATGTGAAAAGAAGGACTCATCACATCCAGTTTTTGTTACTGTGGTTTTGTTCTTGTAATCAGAACGCTATCCCAAATTTAGCTAAAAAGAACATAGTCTAACATTAACAACAACAACAACAACAACAACAACAATAACAACAATAAAGAAATGCTATCTCTTCCAGCTGTTCTCTCTTATTTCAAATTACTAAGTCTCGACAAACTACAACCTATAAATTACAAACTATAAACTACAACCTATAAATTACAAACTATAAACTACAACCTATAAATTACAAACTATAAACTACAACCTGTAAATTACAAACTATAAACTACACACCATAAACTACAAACTATAAAATACGAACGATGAACTACAAACGATAAAACTACACACGATAAACTGCAAACTATAAACTACAAACGTTAAACTACAAACTATAAACCACAAACTCTTAACTACAAACGATAATCTACAAATTATAAACTACAAACGATAAACTACAAACTGTAAACTACAAACTATAAACTACAAGCTATAAATTACAAGCTATAAACGACAAACAATAAACTACAAACTATTCATACCTGAAATGACCCATGTGTTTATGTTGACGTGTTTTGTCTAGAAAGTACAATCCATTCCTAGCGTTCTTGGTCAAGCCTTAACTTTACCCCGTTGCACTTGTACAGTCCATTTCTGATGATCTTGGTCAAATCTTTCCTCTTTAAAAAAATATATATACCACATAATCATACTAACCACGTCACAGCTTCTAAACGTGAAGTCTTGAAATCTGTACCTAAACGCGAATAAACATAATTCTTAAAAGTGACTACCGATATATTCAAGTATGTGGAAACTAGAAACACACACAAAGAGAATAAAAATACATACCAAAGTGCCTTGTCGTGTTTCCACAGTTAAATACCCATTCTTATTCTTTTTCCGAGTGCTATCCATTGTTATTCTGTTTTCAGATGTTCATTCTTTTTCCGGTTGTTACCCATTGTTCTTCTATTTTCAGACGTTTATTCTTTATCCGAGAGCTACCCATTGTTCTTCTGTTTTCAAACGTATCTAGCTTGTATATTCTGAAGACATATCGTCTTTTAGTTCCCTTGATCCTAACTCACCACGCCAGCTTTCTATAATTTTGAACAATTTTGTCAGGAACCTATCTTAGCGTTATCAAGCTCTCTAAGCTGGGCATTTTCCTGTCTGTGTCTCTCCCTCCGTCCCTCTCAAACGATAAGAAATACTGTTACTGTTTGCTTTCCTTATGTATTATGTCATTTGTCATTGGTTTATCTATTATTTCTTCGCAACGACAATTTTGAAAATTGGCTTTTTAGCCAATAACTTCTACCAGAACAAAATAAAGTATCACTGCCGTTGGAATTGTCATATTTAACTCCCTCCTTGAAAATAGGGCGCCAATGCCTTCAAAAATGATATTAGCCTGCACGTAATCTCTCATCCTCATCCGATTAATTAAGCAAAGTTATGGATAAAGTCGTGCCCCAGCAACTTTTCCGCCATGAAAATGATATTACAACGTTTTCAATGGTCTTTTTGTTTTCTTTTTTTAAATAAAAAAAACAACCTATTCATTATTGTTATTATTATTGTTTTTTGTTGTTGTTGTAAAAGTGCAAAGAGCATACTTTTCACATAGATCTAGACTGTTTGAGAGATGCAATTTAATATAATATAGTTATTATCATTAACATCGGCAGCAGCGGTTGCAGTAGCAGCAGCAGCAGCATCAGTATCAGCATCATTGTTATCATCATCATCATCATCATCATCACCATTATTATTATTATTATTATTAATATTTACATCATCATTATCATCATCATCATCATCATCATCATCATCATCAAATATAAACCAAGATTATGGACAGATGCTATTACTGATGCTGGTTTGCTGTCTCTCCTAGCAGGAAAGAATCAAGCACACCACCACATGTTCCCAGTACAAACCTGTAGTGGCGTCAGTAAGGGCCGCACACACTACCAGCAAGACAAGACACCCGAGTACCATGGTGTCCTAATAGGATCTCTGGGTCTTCAACTGAAAATCCTCAAGCTCTGTGGTGAATTTAAAGGGACTCTATAAAAGGTTTACCAAGGTTTACCAAAAGGAGGCCCTTTGGTAGTGTGGACAAGAACGTTTGCTGTTTCACCAGACCTTGCAGGACGGAGCCACTTATCTATGTTTCCAGTTCCTAAAGGTCTCGCCACATTGGTACCGCTAGTGTTTGGCAGCAGGAAACCACCATCGTATGTTCCCAAGTTTACCATGGCCAGTCAAAACACGAAAAAAGATTGATAACGAAGTAAATAGGGGCTCCTGTGGAGCACCTTTGTCCGGTAGGGACAGTCAAATGTTGTACGGTTGTCAGGCGTGGACAGTCAACACCCTCTCCATGAACAACTTTGTTTCTCAAACTGCCAGATCTTGCTACTATCACCTCCATCGTATAAGCCTGATCAGGAAGTATCTCTCTGTCGAAACAACTGCAAAACTCGTTCTCTCCTTCATAATGTCTCGCATTGACTATTGCAATTCACTCCTGTCTGGTCTTCCTGCCTCCACCATTCACATCCTACAGTGCATTCAAAACAATGCTGCACGCCTTGTACTCAAAAAGAAAAAAAGCTGACCACATATCTCCTCTCCTGGCACAACTTCACTGGCTCCCTGTATCAAAGCGCATACAGCACAAACTAGACACCATGTGCTACAAAAGCCTCAATAACGCAGCCCCCCTATTACCTGTCAAGCCTACTTGAGATCTATGTTCCCTCACGTACCCTCCGCTCTGCCTCCGATCCTCTGACTTTTCGCTTTCCACGCACTATGCTCAATACCTATGGTCCACGAGCCTTCTCTGTTTCTGGTCCGCTCTCCTGGAACAAACTTCCTCTCTCAGTTCGTCAGCAACCTACTTTTGTCTCCTTCAAGTCCGCTCTCAAAACTCACATCAATTCAGTGCGGACAATGTCAACATCCTGGACAGAGAAAATAAGTGGTTCCAGCGAGGAGTCAAGGAGGCCATCTACATCGCAGCCACCAACCCCCCGCTCAACAGGGACCGGGGCCGTTACACCCTGCCCCCGGTGTACCATTCTCTGATTCGATCTCGTGAACTGGGTTCATCCCATGTTCGCGAGATCTGAGTAGAGATTCACGCAGACAGCATTAGAGCGCTGACGAAGATGGCGAGAACGCCATCGAAAGCTACGGAACTGTGAGTAGCGATTTTTACACTGTTGGGAGACCTTGTTCTTCAAAAATTGGTAGCATTATGTCTACCCCCCAGCTGTTGAAACTTCCCCTACGTCTCATTCGCGATTACGATCGGACGATCATCACTACCTTTCGTGAATCAGAGAAATTACACCGCTCCCTAGCGAAGTTCAGGAACCATCTACACTTCACACTGCACTGCAAACATCACGGCGTCTTTCCCACCAGCCTAAAAATCAAAACTCCGATGAAAGGAACAGCAGCAAATAATATCATCAATCAGGCACAACGAGCACTCATGAACGAACGCATCAAGCAAATCAACACCCGCATCACTTGTCTGGAAGGGAAAATCCAAGACCTCGAGGAAAGACTGAGCTCTAGCACACTACCAGATGCTATGCTCTCCGAAATCAAAGAGTGGCTAAACAACACACGACGAATAGAATGGGACAAAGTACGCCAACGCCATCGAAAGAAATTCGAACTTCTAGCACCAAAAAACAACAGGAGACAACAGAATGACAAAAGCGAGATTACACCTGTACCGGAAGAAACAAAAAGAAAGACCAAAGAGAGGTGGGTGATCAATCTATCAGATCGCCAACTCACTAAACCTGAACAGGAAGTACTAGAGAAAGGACTAAATTTCGCCGTAGCCCCTAACAAGCTTCCAGTGGTAGACCTCATCACAAGCATTGAAACAGCTTGCAGGTATATTGGCCCTAATTCAGAAGAAGCCACACACTTAAGATCAGACTGTGTCAGAATCATGAAACAGGCCAAACTACCGAAATCCAACTTAACACCGGACCAAAGACGGGCTCTGGCGGATTTAAAGAACGAACACGCCACGATGATCCTACCAGCTGACAAAGGTCGTGCCACAGTCATCATGCCTAGACCCATGTACTATGAGAAGGCAAGCAAACTTCTGGAAGATACTACAACATATGAACGCCTCAAGAAAGATCCTACTTCCAAGTTTTCCAACAAACTGAAAGACACACTGAAACGCCTGAAAGAGACGGACCGCCTGTCATTAGAACAGTACAGGAAATTATACCCAACTGTGTCCGACGTCCCCAAGTTCTATGGTCTACCCAAAGTCCACAAGAAAGAAGTCCCCCTCCGTCCCATAGTCGCATCCAGAGGTTCCATCATGTATGAGACGGCTAGATTTGTGGCGGACATCCTATCACCTCTCGTAGGACACACAGATCATCACATCCACAACAGTGCTGACCTAGTGGAAAAACTGAGTAACTACACCCTCGCTCATGATGAACTCCTTGTGTCATATGATGTCTCTGCCCTATTTACCAGCGTACCAGTGAAAGAAAGCATAGAGATCATACGCCGAAGGTTACAAAACGACCAAACCCTCCACCAACGTACATCTCTCACAGTGGACGACGTATGTGAACTCTTGTCCTGCTGCCTCACCACCACCTACTTCACCTTCCAAGGTGAATTCTACCAACAAAAAGAAGGAGCAGCCATGGGCTCCCCAGTAAGCCCAATAGTAGCCAACCTGTTCATGGAGGATTTTGAAGAGAAAGCATTGGCTTCTTTCCACTCCCCACCACGATACTGGGGGCGCTACGTAGACGACACCATGACTATCCTCCCCCAGCAACTGGTCGAACAGTTCACAGAACATCTGAACAACCAACACCCAGCCATCAAATTCACGAGGGAAGTGGAACAGAACAACTCCATAGCCATGCTGGACACCCTCATCACCAGAACTGATGGCATTCTATCCTTCTCGGTCTACCGTAAACCAACTCATACGGACCAATATTTACAGTTCGACAGCCACCAGCCCCTTGAACACAAACTGGGAGTGATTCGAACCCTTACCCACAGAGCTAACACCATATGCAGTACCCAAGAGGCAAAAGACAAGGAGACAAACCACCTGAAAAAAGTGCTCACCATCTCGGGCTACAAAAAGTGGGCCTGGAACAGCCCGGGAGGCAGGAAATCCAACACCGCATCCCAACAGCCAGTGAAACAACACCAGCGCAAGGGACACATCACCATCCCATACGTAGGAGGTGTGAGTGACGCTCTGTCCAGAAAGATCAGAAAACTGGGGGTGGCTGTACATTCCAAACCTTCCAACACCATACGCAGCCAGCTGGTCACCCCCAAGGACAAAACCAGCAAACTCGACAAAGCTGGCATTATATACAGAATAGACTGCCAGGACTGTAACCAACATTATGTCGGTGAAACTGAACGCCCCCTTCAGAAGAGACTAACAGAACACAAGAGGGACTCTTCTCCAGTAGGAGCTCACCTACACGCCGAAAAACATCAATTCAGTGCGGACAATGTCAACATCCTGGACAGAGAAAATAAGTGGTTCCAGCGAGGAGTCAAGGAGGCCATCTACATCGCAGCCACCAACCCCCCGCTCAACAGGGACCGGGGCCGTTACACCCTGCCCCCGGTGTACCATTCTCTGATTCGATCTCGTGAACTGGGTTCATCCCATGTTCGCGAGATCTGAGTAGAGATTCACGCAGACAGCATTAGAGCGCTGACGAAGATGGCGAGAACGCCATCGAAAGCTACGGAACTGTGAGTAGCGATTTTTACACTGTTGGGAGACCTTGTTCTTCAAAAATTGGTAGCATTATCACCTTTTCTCCTCTGCATAAAATCTTGACCTCACTCAACCCCCTCTGCAGCCTGTCTCCACTCGGTGGGGAATCACATTGTAATATATAATTGTATATAATATGCTCTCTATAATTTTCCATTGCTTTTATTCTTTCTCCCCATTTATAGCCATGCATGTGTGTGTGTGTGTGTGTGTGTGTGTGTGTGTGTGTGTGTGTGTGTGTGTGTGTGTGTGTGTGTGTGTGTGCGTGCGTGCGTGTGTGTCTGTTTCAGCGTTTAGATTTGATTTTATCAAGATTTTGCGCTAGATAAATATTGTAATTATTATTATTAAAATCAGAACAAAATTGAGGCAACTGAAATGTGGTTTCTAAGAAGAATGTTAAGAGTTCCATGGACAGCAAAGAAAACAAACGAGACTGTCTTGAAGGAGGCAGAAACAAGAAGATCATTAATAAAGAAGATTAGGAAAAGACAAGCAACATTTACAGGACATTTTATGAAGAAAGGGGAATTCGAACACCTGGTCACAACAGGAAAGCTGGAGGGAAAGAGAACACATGGTAGATCCAGGAAGAAAATGTTGGACGGACTTTCAGGGTGGCTGAGCACAGTGTGAGACAGCCTTTAGCCGTTCTTCCTCAAGCAGAGCACTATCAGTCTTGTCCATACCGGTCATTTTCCAATGCGACCTCTCTGACGTAAGCAGAGGTCATTCCTCTAACTTTCCCCATGTTAATCTGTGTCTGTGTCCATATTGTCCGAAACGTAACACAACCATCTGACTGACCAGCTGAAAAGTCGCACGAGCGTGCGCGTGCGCTTACAGATACGGGCGCACGAAAAAAAAAAAAAAAAAGAAAAAAAAAAAGAAAAAAAAGATGCGTTACACACACGCACTACGAAAGGCGAACTGATGGACAAAGTCAAAATCGGGCACTTGCATTCCTGAGCTCAAACACAGGTACGCACACACACACACAAACGCATTCATACAGACGCGTATTCATGCATGCATGCACGCATGCAGTCACACTTGTAAGCACGGGCGCATACATATAAGCAGGGATCCTTTAAGCACATGCATTTCACGCACACGCACACGCAAACGCAGACGCACATGCACACACGCGTTCTTACAAACTCATACGCATACAAGCACACACAGAAGCACACACACTTACACACACACACACACACACACACACACAGAGAAGCACACACACTTACACACACACACACACACACACACACACACACACACACACACACACAAAAACATACACACACACACACACGCACAAACACACACACACACACACAAACACACACACACACACACACACACACACACACACAAACACAAACACACACACAAACACACACACAAACACACACACAAACACACACACAAACACACACACACACACACACACGCACAAACACACACACACACACACACACACACAAAACACATACACACACACACACAAACACACACACAAACACACACACACACACACACACAAACACACACACAAACACACACACACACAAACACACACACAAACACACACACACACACGCACACACACACACTTAAGGAAATTTGGCTTGAGGACATGTCCTAACAGACACAGATAGAGGAAGGGGGAAAGGGAGACAAAGAACACACAGAACGCAGATCGCAGCACATTTTATTGAATAAGCACAAAACTCGGTAGCTCAGTTGGCTGCGGGTCGGATTCACATTCAAATGGCTGTGGGTTCGAATCCCGGGGGGTGCGCTATATGAAAACTGGCCTTCTTACTGTCCCATCTTTTTTTTTAACATCGTTGTTGTGGTAGTGGTGTCATTAAGGGGTTAGATAAGTCCCCCTTTTCCCACTTACCTGGGATGCTTATTCCCGTCGGTCATATCACTTGAGGTTGGGTGCCGACGTGAAAACGAATTCAAACCAAACAACCAGCTAGTTTCACAGGGTTGTGGCTCATCAGTAAGAGCTGTAATCGACTGGTCAGAACACTGAGCTACCAACTAGAAGGTCTGGATTCGAACCTGCTGGGGTGCAATCTGGAGGATAAAGGGTGGAGGTTTTTACCGAGTTCCCTGGTCAACATAAAGTGCAGACCTGACAGTGCTGGAACCCCCTTCGTTTGTATACGCACGCAGAATATCAACTGCTCACGTTAAAGATCCTTAAGCCATGTCAATCTTTGGTGGCTCATGGATACACGAAAACATCTAGCACGCACACACCTTGAAAAAGGATATGATTGCCTCAATAATTGGGTAAAACAAACAAACAAAACAAACAAGGAAACGAAAACCACAAAAATGGACATACAAGTAAAAAGCCCATTTAAGTACAGGTGGCAATTGCAGCTTACGAACAACAACAGCAGTAGCAACAACAACAACGATGATTCAATAAACGTGCATTTCCAGGGAGAAAAAGAAACAGAAAAAAAGATAGTATGTAAGCATTGTTAGTTTATTGAGCTTTTGGGATAGGTCAGCTACAGTCGCCACGATTGGAAAGAAGGAAATATTGTGAATGAGATCGTGATGTGGCCGATCAGACTGATAAACAGTTGGCCTGTCCTTCAACAGGATTGCTAGATGATAAGGTCTGCAAATGGGAATTCGGTCTCTGTGGCCTTACCTTACCTTGGCTCTCACGTAACTCAAATCGTGATTGACACTGATACCAGAAAGACAGAGAAAGAGAGAGAGAGAGACAGACAGACAGTCAGACAGGCAGACAGACAGAAACAGAGACAGACAGACAGACAGACAGACAGACAAACAGAGAAACAGAGACAGAGAGACAGGCAGACAGACAAACAGAGAAACAGAGACAGACTGAGACAGAGAGACAGAGACAGAGAGACAGAGACAGAGATAGGGAGACAGAGACAGACAGACAGAGAGAGAGAGAGAGAGACAGACAGAGAGACGAAGACAGAGACAGACAGATAGACACACAGACACACAGACACACAGACACACAGACAGGCAGGCAGGCAGCCATACAGACAGAGAAAGAGAAAGAGAGAGAAAGAGAGAGACAGAGACAGACAGAAAGACAAATAAACAGAAAGGGAAAAAGGAAAAAAAGGGAGGGAGAGGAGAGAGAGAGAGGGAGAGAGGGAGGGAGAGAGAAAGAAAGAAAAAAGACAGACAGACAGAGACAGACAGACAGACAGAGACAGACAGACAGAGAGGCAGACAGACAGACAGGCAGAGAGAGAGAGGGGGGGAGAGAGAGAGAGAGAGAGAGAGAGAGAGAGAGAGAGAGAGAGAGAGAGAGAGAGAGAGAGAGAGAGAGAGAAAGAGAGAGAGATTCAGATTAAAACAATTTTAGATGTTTTATTCATGTAAGGCCAATGCCCAACATAACAACACAAAGGAGGGACGAAACAAAATGTCACAAATGTCATCATTCATCATCATCATCATCATCATCATCATCATATCATCATCATCATCATCATCATCCATCATCATCATCATCATTTCAGAGTACGTATTTCAGAAAATGTTAATGTGGTGTCAAACGAATTTACCAAACGGGAATATCCAGCATGAAATACGTTAAGTTATTAGGTGAAGAGATTTTGCATAAATACACGTATGATATTCAGTTGTTGCTTCTTTTGAACATCTTTTCCCATTAGTGCTTTCAGACTGAAGTGTGATGTTGACATTAATCCATGTCATTGACAGACATAATCGGAAAAACTCCATAGCGTCATGATTATCATCCTCATCGTCATTGTCGTCTTGTGGAAATTGTTCCAGTCTCTGCAGCCAATAGATAAGGTGGCAACTAGAAGTACATACAAATGAATCAGAACGCTTGTTTGAAATGACAAGACAAGACAAGACAAGGTAAGACAAGACAAGACACGACACGACAAGACAAGATAAGACAAGACAAGATAAGACAAGACAAGACAAGACAGGCACACATTTTCGGCCAACTGGCCTTTATCAGAAGACAACGAAGAATAAATGCACAAAACAAGAAAAAAAAAAGAAGACTCAATGAAGATTTGACATAAACCATTAAATTTTGTACGTAAACGATGCCATACGATACAATACAAAAACGACAACGCAGTACTAAAACAATGTAATACAAACAGAACTCAGTCGTTAAATGATAAGATAACCAAAGTGACTGCCAGCGTTCAAGCAAATAAGAACCAGAGACACACCAGAGACAGACACACACGACACAGACACACACAGAGACAGACACACACAGACACAGACACAGACACAGAGACACACACACACACATACACAGACACAGACACAGACACAGACACACACACACACGAACACGTGTGCGTGCGTGCGTGCGTACGTGTGTGTGTGTGGTGGTGTGTGTGTGTGTGTGTGTGTGTGTGTGTGTGTGCGTGCGTGCGTGTGTGCGTGTTACGGCAGCATAGATTTAAGGGAGGATACTCTTGTAATTCTGCTATCGTTTATCGTTACGGGTAGTCTCCCTCTTCTTGTTCATGCTGCTAGCGGGAATGAAGCTCTTTTGTCTCTTCCGAAGCCCGAATGGTTGTTTATTTTGTACAAGTGTCCAAAGTGTGTAATATTAAGTTGTAGTTCCATTTTGGATTATGAGCCTAAATATTTGGACTATAAGGTTCGAATGGATGAAAGGGTATAACTCATGGACTATCCAACACCCCTGAAGCTGAAGCATTTTCGTCATTTTAAAGCAATAAAATGATCTAATATGGAACTTTCTCCTGTCGGTTTAGGCATACAAGTGAAAGTAAAAATTGGCACAGCAAAATGCTAGATACATCTTCAGAAAAACAGAATTGCACACGACTAAGCCTCTTCTAAAAGTGAGTGTATACTAACATATAACTTGATAACATGTGATCATGACAAACAGGCACCAATCCTGTATGGTATTAGGATAAATGTAAGAATGACGCTGACTTCAGTTTGGGGAGGGGTCTAGAACCAAGGTAACCCCCTTCTGGGTCTGGCCCTAGTGTGCCAAAGAAGGGATCACAGTGCACAAATGATTCCATAGAAACATTCCATAAGAAACACAATGATGATTAGGGATCCAGATTAATAAGGTAGATACCCAATACTACGTATCAAATCCTGCAAGTCAAATGTCTTCAGACGCGTCCAACTTTGAGATCTAGAATAATGTGGTAAAAATCATAATATTACACATGAACCCTGGAAATAAAATGTTTTGAGATTACGTTTAGCTCACTGGTTTTAAGTTTCTGCAAATAATCTTGTTGCAAGTTTGGTTTAAAGGATAACACACCCACTAAGAAACCTAATTCAATTCCTGGTCAGACAGGCATTTTTATCACCACCACTTCCCCGCCTCTAGACCTTGAGTGGTGGTCTGGGTGCTAGACTTTCGGATAAAATAACAAACCGATGTCCTGTGTACAACATGTACTTAGTGCCGTTAAAGATTCCAGACGACAAAAGAGTGGTCCCTGGCAAAATTCTGTAGAAAACATCATTTAAGAAAATACACATTCATAGATAAACAAAAAGGTGCTCTTGCAGATGAAGAAGAAGAAGAAAGAAAGAGAGGAAAGAAAGAAAAGGAAAGAAAAAGAAAGAAACGAAAAGAAAAAATTATGGCACATTTATATGGCGATCTCTTTTCCCGTGGACAGTGGCCCACAATCGCACAGATCAGTTCCGTTGTGACAAAAAGTACATCCAATCCAATCCAACCCCAAAAGCCTTCGTGAATAAACCAAGTGAGTCAAAGTATGTACCGATGTATGTATGAATACCTTTACATCAAAACTGTGTTTGTCTGTAGATGAATCTAAAGCATGATTTCTATCTATCCTAGTTTGGGGACATAGTCAATACCACCAAGAGAAAATCCAGCCCTTGCTCAACAATGGGTGTTTACCAACAATATCTACTGTGCCATTCTTTTCGACAAAAAAAACTGAGCAATCATGATTGTGTAAACTAAAAGAGGAATGCCAATTCTCTTTTAGTATAAAGAAAAAAGATCTTTTTTCTGGAGGTGGTGGAGATTTGGGAGTTGCAAGTGGGATGTGAGGTTGCAGGCAATACGAGTAAAAAAGAAAGAATTTCTCCCTTCCTCCCATTCTTTTTCATCTTTTCATTGGTAATATCCCAATACCTATAAGTCTACCATGTTGACATTTTTTCATGTAAGTGCAAAGAGTGTTCTCCAACATGGACTGTTTGGATTTGCTGGTTCTTCCATACTCGTTCTTCCAGACTAGTTATGGACAAACAAAGATTATTCATTTCCTTTGGTAGTCTTCATCTCGTAGTCTTCCAAGCCTATGTTAATGCAAAGACTTAAACGATAAAAAGCATCACAGAAAACGTAACCATGGTGTTCATTTCATCTTCTAAAAGACATCTTAGTATGGCTTGACCATCTTTCTCCCTCTCCTCTCTCACTCTCACTCTCTCTCTCTCTCTTCCCGTTCCCGTTCCTCCCCCATACACAAAGAGACACTGAGACACGGGCACGCCCCGCGCACACTCATCTACACACACACAGACACACGACAACACACACAACACACACAGCACCACGCAACACACGCACCACACACACACACACACTGAGATACGTACATACATGCATGCACGGGCGCACGGATACACTCTGTTAATGTGCATGTGTGTGTGTGTGTGTGTGTGTGTATTCACCTGCATACATGCTAGTGCGTTTGTACATGTATGCCCCCATGTGTAGGTAGATCTACATATATATATATATATCTATATTTACATCTATATCTATGTCTATACATCTATGTATCCATCTACCTATGCGTAGCACACTGTGTGTGTGTGTGAGAGAGAGGAAGAGAGAGAGAGAGAGAGAGAGACAGAAAGAGAGAGAGAGAGAGAGAGAGAGAGAGAGAGAGAGAGGGCAACATGGGCTTTGATGAAGTCGAGTTCTAAAACCACGAAAAAATCGTGATAAGAGCACGTGCAATGCAAATTTCAAGGCGGTCATGAGCATGTCACATGACTGCTTAGAGTAGCCAATCGGAAACGGAGAAAATGAACAGTGTCACCGGGAGTTTAGACATTCTGGGAAGACATGCAGAGCAGACGTAATTTAAACTAGGACCTCCAAGAGTACCGCATTATATTTTTCTGGATGTAAACGGAGAAACTCACTTTGAATGATACAGTTAAGACTGCACTTCAGCGAGCATTGTTTTAGACAATTCCCACAGTGATGCGTGGGCCATTGATTTAAGAACAATGTCTTGCAGACGCCACTTGGGTCCAGTCACTTTTGAGTTGTGGGAACAATTAAGTGAATCTTCATGGGAAAACACCCGTAATCTGAAATGTATCCCAGATTCGATTATAATTTTTACTTAGGAAACTTTGATAACAAAAACTTCGAAGCTCTTGATATAGTTTAAGCATAGCATTAAGCGACATTGTTTTTACTGACTAATTTCCAGCGAGTAAGGTGCGTGAGCCATTTTGAATTGAGAAGAATTCTAGAGTTCTTGCAACCCCACCTTGCCGCGTTTCATTCAGGGTAGCCCCTCACCTTTTGAGAAGTCTGGGTAAAATTCAATGAAATCTTGGCGTGGGAATTGTGAAACGCCAGCTGAATCAGAGAAATGATGCGCGAGATGAAAATGGCCCACACCTCTACCGTGGATTAAACAAAACTTTACATGATTTTATATTTTTTTCTTGTCTTTTTCCTCTCCGCTTGTTGGCATGTTAATCAGACAGCGCCATTTTGAGCATGGCTTACAAAATAGGTGCGAGTGACAAGTTGAATCTACCCAGCTAACGAAGGTGAGTGGAGTCTGCCGTCATAAAACTGACCTAAGAATACAGTCGCTGCCACTTCACACTTTTTATCCCAGTCAACTTTTTCCCCTTTGCTGCCCCATTTCCAGAACCGTTCTTGTCAACAAAATGACCTACACCACTACTTTAGTTAGTTTCGGCTCGCCGTCATCGGTCATGCCTCCCAAACGAGTAAACCTGAGGTCATCTTAGAGCAGGGCATGAAAAGTCTGCATTGATTTACTAGGACAGTATTTCACTGCTATGAGAATTGAAAAATTGAATATCCTAAGTAGGAACGATTTTTCATGTGGTATTTTATAAAACTTATTATAAATGTTAAAAATCGTCATTACTAGTATACACTGTTAGTGAACTGAAATGATAGAAACTAATGCCCGGTGTCCCTATATCTGACTTTGACGTATCGGGCTTGACTCGAAGTAAATGCGAGTATGTAGCTGTAGTGAAAGTTCCTCTGAATGTCTAGCTATGTCTAAACCAATAATAGGCAGGACGTTTAACTCTCATAACATTGATTAATCATTAATGTGCCTTTTGTTTAGAATTGGACCCCGCGCTGGCGTGCCGATATGTATTGTATCCATGAACTTAAAGAAATTCTGTACTAGACAATTCCTCTCTTGTTTCTAATACTTGCTTAAATTGCAAGTTTGTCATCTATTTTTATCCTTACTCAGACTTGTCTGTTTCAGTTCTGTCGCTTGCTTTATATTTACTATTAGAACTGATAAAAGGGTATAAATATTGTAATTATTATTATTATTATTATTATACGATGTTTTGAAATACACTACGCACAAAAAGTTAAGGATCACTTGCACAAAAATTCATAACTTTCAAAATAAGAAACCCAATGCGTTGAAGTTTGGCAAACATTTAATTCCATGCTTTAGTGATAACGATACACAATTGCCTTCAATTTCGAGGAATCGTTTGGTGTGTACATTTGATCAAAGTGGGTATGTATAGAAATTTGATTTCCCAAAGTCATTGAAATCACAAGACAGGGCATTCTGATGCTCCCAAAAGTTCAGTAATGCGTGTAACCGCCATGGCTGTTCTGGCACTCGACGCAGCGAGTCCTCATCGAGTTGACCAGGTTGAAGATCCTCTGTGGAAGCGCCTGCCACTCAGCCTGCAGCATCTGGTAGAGGTGTTGGGCATCCCTGGGAGGGGGGTGGTTGCTCCTCACTTTGCGATCCAGCTCATCCAGAGGTTCTCAATCGGGTTGAGATCGGGACTGCATGCTGGTCACTCCATTCTGTTGACTCCAGACTGCTGCAGGAAGTCGTTGACCACCCTTGCCCTGTGGGGGCGAGCGTTGTCATCCTGGTAGACAGCCGTCGGTCCCATCTGCTGCAGTGTAGGCACAGCCAGCGGTCGAAGGATCTCATCCCGGTATCGGAGGCCAGTCAGGTTACCCTGTACATGATACAAGGGTGTTCTGTGGTGAAGGCTGAAGGCCCCCCAGACCATTACAGAGCCTCCACCAAAGGCAACCTTTTCTTGGACAGTGGTGTCAATAAAGCGTTGCCCTGGGCGCCTCCAGACCCTCAGTCGGCCGTCGTTGTGGTTCATGGTGAAGCGTGATTCATCACTGAACAGGACCTGGGACCATTGCTGACGTGTCCACCTCACGTGACGTCTGCAGAAGGCGCGGCGTGCTGCCCTATGGGCTGGAGTTAAACGTGGCCGTACAGCTGGGCGACGAGAACGGAGGTTAAACCCATGAAGGCGGTTCCGTATGGTCTGCTGGCTGATGTTGATGTTAGTAGCCACCCTCAACTGCCTTCGAATGATGCTGGAAGAGGCTGTTCTTGTCTGCAGGGCTTGTCGTTCAATGAGACGATCTTCACGTGGGTTTGTCTTCTTCGGTCGACCAGATCTGCGTCTTTCATGGACCCTCCCAGTGGCTGTGAAGCGTTGAATCAGTCTGACAATGACCGAGATGGACACCTGAAGTCGCCTGGCCACTTCTCGCTTGGGAACACCATCTTGGAACCATGCAACAGCTCGTCCCCTCTCAAACTCGCTCAATTTTCGTCGTGGAGGCATTGTCAGATCAGGCCTACTACTGGTGCAATGTCTTCTTATAAAGCCAAGCAAGAGACAGCATCTCACACATAAACAGCAGTGCTTGCACGTGCATAATGGTTTTTCCATCTGGCTTGTGCAATGTGTTCAGGCAGAACGTCCAAAACAAGGTCCTTTTTCGCAAGTTTCCGCTTTTCCGTTTGCGGCCAAGCTCAGTAGTAGAGAATCCCGTGCAATTTTCGCACTAACACAACATCGCCCACTTACAGCTGAACAAGAATTCATAACAATTTGGCTGGACTGAGAAATAAATAACAGTAGCGAACTGAGTTTATTACGCACCTGTTTTCTCATAGTGATCCTTAACTTTTTGTGCGTAGCTTAATATAGCCCCAGTATGGCTCTGCGCAGTTGTCTGGACATAGTAACTGGACCAAAGACATTGAATAGAGCATTGACATAAGTTGTTTGAGTGGTTGGCTCACCTGTAATAAACGTCATTTTATTTTCAGGGACTATGGCTTTGGGATGCGCGTTATCAAGTACCACGTTTTCAAGGACCATGCCACGGGCCACTACTTAATGGGCCTTGGCCCGGATTTCTCTTAAAGGACACGTCAAGAGGAGCGATATCTTCAGAAACAATGTGATTTACTTGTTGGTCATAGCTAAAAACATTATAGCTTAAAATAGAGATCGGTCATAGTTAAAAACTGAAATACAACATGCACATTATAGCTTAAAATGGAGATCAGTAGATTCCATTGTATATGATTATACATAGGAGAAAGATTTTAAACTGCATTTTAAACTTAAAAGCCTATTAAAAAAGATATTTGTAAGATTAGTTTTTAACGTCATTTTGAAACTCGGCCTTGTGAACGTGGTGTTGGCCCAGATATGGCTGTAGTAGTCAGCAGCTGGGCTATGAGTAATATGAACTTGTCCGCCACAATGTTTATCAAAGTCTAGTCCAAGATACAGATTGGATATATTTCTGCATAGAAATAACCTTGAGTGGTCGGCTAAACAGTAACAAACGTAACGGTATTTTTCAGGGACCATGGTTTTGAGGAGAACGTCACCAAAGGCCACGTTTTCAGGGATCATGCCAAGGGCAATCCCCCCCCCCCCTCTACATTTCCCCCATCGTTCTTTACTCCTCTCGCCACCCCCAGCTCATTCCCTTCATGCCCCCTCGTATTATTTTGAGAGATATCACACGTAGGCAGTTTCATTTGTGCTCTTTTTTTTGGTCCTATTTTCTACGCCATTTCGATGGCCACAGCAACGGGGACTTTTTTTTACAGTTTCCAGGCTATTTTTCCATTCATCGTAATCCATTTTTCCAGCATCAATAGTTACCAGTAAATTGTAGAAATTACACATCTGACTAAAATGTGTATATGGAAAAGTATCAAAGCACATGACGGAGATTGTTAATAAATGTAGGTGCAGCTTTGTATTCCTTATTTGAAGTGGTGATCACTTTGTACACGCAATATACTGCAATAAAAGCACAGAAGCAAACACGGAAGTATGTTTGCTTAAGCAAACGACTGTTCTTATGTTCGCTCTACCAAACGCCTATTTTCCAACTATTTTGGTCAGTTAAGCAACAAAATCTGAATTCTTTCTGATGAAACTTGAAACTGCTGTTACTACAACCGATCCAAGACAGTTTGAGATCATAAACATTCTACCGAAACGCATTTGTTACTGGTTAGATTGAGACATAGGTTATACCGTGGAATCATTGAGTTGTCTCGCCAATTTCGTTCAGGCTATATTTTGGTTAGATCACGTAAATATTTATACCAGGTGGTTATGGAGAAATAAGCACGTCATACAATTCGAACAGTTACGGTGGTACATTTATTACTGAAAAACAGCACTGCTTTTATATTAGTCATTGCATTCTCTCTTCGTCAAAGTTGCGAGTTGCCCTATCAGCATGTTTAAAATTAACGGTTTGCTTTTTCTATTTTTTTTTTCTGAAAAATGTTTATGCTTTTGTACACCAGGCCATCATTTAAGCGTCTCCTTGTATGGTTTTTGTACCAATTTTTTGTTCGTCTTCATAGCCAAGTTCCATCTCTTGATGAAAGTGGCAAGGTTGTTTTTTTTCCAGTTCCTGCATGGTCAATTCGAGTTGTTGTCGACCATGCCTTCTGTCTGGTCCACTGGATAGAAGTGACATCACTGGATATGTGTTCAACTGTCAGGTCGTATTGATTGCAGAAGCAGGTTGGGGATGTTATTTTAAACTCATGCGGTTCAAGCGAGTTGAGGTTAAATAGGATCTTAGATTGAGATGCCATTGTAGAATGTGATTTGAAACAGTTAAAGTTCTAAGCAAGACGTAATTTAACAAAGGGCAGAACACGAAAAGTAGATGTAGTAGACTAACGATCCCAGGACTGTGCTGCTGTTGAGAAAACGTAAAAAAAAGTTCCATTTTATAGTACCTTTTTCTAATTGCTAATGTCGGCAAGAAATCCAAATGAATTTTAACTAGTCCTCTCGAGTTTTTGTCTCGCATCCTTTAAAGGCTCAAGGCAGCGATTTTGAAAACTTGGAACTCAAAATGTTAATTTTGTAATATTCCAAGGGAGTGGATTCCAGTGCAGGCACATTGCCTTTACTGGGTCTGGTATTGTACAATGAGTACAGTATCTCTTAAAATCCATAGGATAGATATCTGCAGTCATGCTGGGCATCGTGAATGAAGATCTTTGTCATGATAATAATGGCCTTGCTAATCTTTTGTAACCAGGCGGAGTGTTGCTAGTTTCCACCCCGAAAGTGAGAGATTCTGGTCTGAACCAACTTGCTACAGGCATTTTATTACCAGACTATCGGACCGTAGTGGTACTCTGGGTTCTAGTCGTTTGGGCGAGGTGATATTTATCCGAGTCGTGTACAGAATGCACACACTGATGTAAACGACACCGACGAGTTATTTCTGGCAAAGTTCTGTGAACAAGTATCTGTTTGCGGTGGTAGTGGGTATAGTGTGAGTGGCTTTACTATTCCAGTGCAGCTAGATTCAACATTCGAGGTTTCTAAATTTGTATGGTGTAAGCAAGGGTTGTAAGACGATAAAAGTGTCGCCAAACAAAATTCATCTACCTCGATGAATCTTAAAGGCAGAGTTGCCAAGTATCCTCTGTATAAGGAAATAAAGGTGATTTTCAGTGTGCACACTACAGGTCTGCTTATTTTGATGGAGTTTTGAAAGAAGCGGGACGAATGAAATAATACACAGTATAATGTACCATTTGTTTTGAAATGTCGGTTAACTTTCCAGCTTCAGTGACAAATCTGCTAGCTGATCATTTCAACTGGATTTTATATAATGAAGTGTGTATCACGCGCCTGAGACTGATAAATTTCTTGACAGGAGTTGGCATCGTGTAGTGTGTATCACATCCTTGAAATTGTGTAACGTGGACAATTGGAATCACGGTGGGCAGTATACATGCAGGGAGACGATTTTCTCTTGGATGTCACAACCTTGCTATTTCTGATTTGCTCCTTGATTTTGGACGACATAGGTGGTAGTTCGGACGGGATATAGTGTATTCGGTGTTGGGTTGAGATTTTTGTTCCTCTTACTTTCACTAGATATTGAGTGATAGTCTTGGGGCTGAACCCCGTCCTTCAGATGAGATAGCTCTAAATGTTCAGCATGTGCCTAACGCTCAGAAAAACGTGGCAAAGGAGTAGACGTTTTGCAAGCCAAGTGTATAGAGATGGTAATAGGCTTGCAATTGCAGTGCAGTTGGCTAACAATCGATAAAATACCGTATTCTATTATTGTATTAGTAATTTGCGTGCTTTAAGAGGATCCCTTAAAGAGGTCGGACGAAAACGGACTTTGTTGATCATGTGAGGGTGGATTGAACTGGGTGAGATTAGGAATAAAGATCCCATCCTGATATTTATGGAATCAGGTGAGGTAAGGTATTCTGGTGGTCTGAAGTGAGATTCCGAATAAAGGTTCTATCCTGGTATTTTTGGTATAAAGTGAGTTTAAAGGAAAAGTCCTTTTATTGTAGTTAGTCTGAAGTGAAATGAGGAGTAAGGGTCCTGGCCTGTGTAAGTATAAACCAGTATTGTGTGCACGTCCGTGCTGACACTATAGGTCTGGGGATCAATTTGTACAACTCACCCAACCTGATTGTACAATAAAATGAGCGACATGGACGGTTTCGTGTTCCTTAAGTTGATAATTTTAATGGATGGGTACAGAGCTGGAGGTATGTTTCAGTAATTATTTTCTTTTGACAGTTTGCACAAATGCATGCAACAGCCCTGAGGGGGCCCAGGGTATGTTGTATTGCGATGTGAAATTTGTGTTAAACATTTCAAACTTTGTGATTAAAGCAGTGACAGAATATAAAATAAAATGTTCAAAATAAAGATTGAAATGGTTTTGTGATCTCTGCTCTGTCACACATCCTTCAAAATGACATTTTAAATGAGTAATTTGGGAAAGACTGGTTTAGTGTGTCATGTAGGACGTGAGATGTATCGCATTTAATCGATAGGACAGTTTCCCTACCTCTTGAAAACAAAGTGGTGTTGATCATGTGAGGGTGGATTGAACTGGTTAAAGTCAAGTTACCATTCTGTAGAACTTAAAAGGTTCTGACCTGTCATACTTGGTAAAACCTAAACTTGGGAATATAGGTCCTGTTTTGGTGGTTTTGGTATAAAGTAAGCTTAGGAGTGAAGGCCCAGGCCTGGTATGTTTTGTATCAAGCTAAACGTAGGTAGAAGGGTCCTGTTGTAATGATTTTGGGAAAACCTTGGTATTAGGAATTAAAATATTCTAGTGTTTGGGGATGGGGAATAAAGTGAGATTAGTAATATTGTCCTGTCATTGCATTTTTGGTCTACAGTGAGAATAAAATTCCTATCCTGGTATTTCTTTTCTCTAAAGTGATATTTTGGTTTGAAGTGAGATTAGGAATAAAAAGTCCATCATGGTAATGTCGGTGCCAAGTGAGATTACGGTTAAAGGCTCTGTTTTGGTCTTGGGTGAGATTATGAATAAAGATCCCATCCTGATTTAGTCTAAAGTGAGATTCGGAATAAAGGTCCTATACTGGTATTTTTGGAATAAGGTGAGATAAGGTATTCTGGTGGTCTTAAGTGAGATTCCGAATAAAAGTTCTGTTCCTGGTATTTTTGGTATGAAGTGAGGTTAAAGAAAAAGTCCCTTTATTGTAGTTCAGTCTGAAGTAAAACGAGGAGTAAAGGTCCTGGCCTGTTGAAGTATAAGCCAGTATTGTGTCCACGTCCGTGCTGACACTACAAGTCTGAGGAACAATTTGTACAACTCGTCCAACTTGTACAATAAAATGAGCGACATGGACGGTTTCGTGTTTCTTAAGTTGATAATTTTAATGGATGGGTACAGAGCTGGAGGTATCACATGTTTCAGGAATTATTGTCTTTTGACAGTTTGCACAAATGCATGCAACAGCCCTGAGGGGCCCAGGGTATGTTGTATTGCGATGTGAAATTTGTGTTAGACAATTCAAACTTTGTGATTTAAATGTGTACAGCATTTAACTGCTTATATAGCAGTGACAGAATATAAAATAAAATGTTCAAAATTAAGATTGAAATGGTTTTGTGATCTCTGCTCTGTCACGCATCCTTCAAAATGACATTTTAAATGAGTAATTTGGGAAAGGACTGTTGTTTAGTGTGTCCATGTAGGACGTGAGATGTATCGCGTTCAATCGATAGGACAGTTTACCTAACTCTTGAAAACAAGGTGTTGATCATGTGAGGGTGGATTGAACTGGTTAAAGTCAAGTTATCATTCTGTAGAACTTAAAAGGTTCTGACCTGTCATACTTGGTATAACGTAAACTTGGGACTAAAGGTCATGTCTTGATTTTGGTATAAAGTGAGCTTAGGAATGAGGCCCAGGCCTGGTATGTTTTATATAAAGCTAAACTTAGGTAGAAGTGTCCTGTTGTAAAGATTTTGGGAAAAAGTGGGATTAGGAATTAAAATATTTGGTGTTTGGGGGAATGATGTGAGATTGGTAATAATTGTCCTGTCATTGTATTGTTGGTCTACAGTGAGATGAAAATTCTTATCCTGGTATTTCGTTATCTAAAGTGATTATAAAACAAAATTCTACCCTGATATTTTGGTTTTAAACGAGATTAGGAATAAAAAGTCCATCATGGTAATGTCTGTGCAAAGTGAGATTACGGTTAAAGGTTCTGTTTTGGTAATGGGTGAGAATAGGAATAAAGATCCCATCCTGATTTGGAATAAGGTAGATGAGGTATTCTGGAGGTCTGAAGTGAGATTCCGAATAAAGGTTCTATCCTGGTATTTTTGGTATAAAGTGAGGTTAAAGAGAAAGTCCCTTTATTGTAGTTCAATCTGAAGTGAAAGGAGGAGTAAAGGTCCTGGCCTGTTGAAGTATAAACCAGTATTGTGTACACGTCCGTGCTGACATAAGGTCTGAGGAAGAATTTGTACAAGTCGTCGGAACCTGATTGTACAATAAAATGAGCGACATGGACGGTTTTGTGTTCCTTACGTTAATTGTAATGGATGGGTACAGAGCTGGAGGTATCACACGTTTCAGTAATTACTGCCTTTTGACAGTTTGCACAAATGCATGCAACAGCCTTGAGGGGGCCCAGGGTATATGTTGTATTGCTGATGTAAAATTTTGTGTTAAAAAATTAAAACTTTGTGATTTAAATGTGTACAGCATTTAACTGCTTATAAAGCAGTGGTAGAATAAAAAAAATGAAATGTTCAAAATAAAGATTGAAATGGTTTTGTGATCTGTGCTGTCACATCTTCAGAATGACGTTTTAAATGAGTAATTTGGGAAAGGCTGTTTGGTTTAGAGTGTCCGTCTAGCACGTGAGATTTCTTGCGTTCCTATTTCTTGATAGGACAGTTTCCTACTTCAAGACCAGGTGGTAGCATGACTGCTGGCCTAATGGATAATTCAGGGTCTCATGTGGAGGGTATACTTAGAGCACATATGCTTTTACCATATAAAAAGACGGGAAAGAATTTCTACACTGGGACATGGGGAGGAGGGAAAACATGGAATTGGCCATATACGCTGACTTCAGTGAGTAGGTAATTTTCTATGAAATTTATGACAAAAATCGATTTCATACGTAAACGATCAGTGGAAGTGACATTGCTTAGTTTCCTCTGTTCAAGGGACCAGTGTTTCCACATGGAATGATGAATGATCAGCAAAGATTTGTTACTTGGACTCGGACTATATCACCTTTAGTATCACTGCCTACTTGATACGCTGGATCGTCTTTATATTAAACGGTGATAAGTTGGATTTCTGTTTGGTAAATTTACATTTGCGTTGCAACAATTTGCATTTTTGGCTCCAGGGAAATGTGCTTCTGTTCGTTTTACTGGCCAAGACGGGACCTTTGCCTCAAGTGTTTTCCTGTTCTCGACAGGAATTTTTTTTAAATCGTAGACTCCGTGTAGAATTATAAGCGAATCGACTAGTTTTGTTTTTCGTTATAACGTGTTTTTTTCTTACAGAAAGTTTGCCCCAAAGTTTGGTTGAAGCTGGTTGAATGACACGGCGGTATAATTTGTCGTAATTTTCGTAGCTTGCAGCGAAGAAGTTAGCTTTTCTGGTCTTTCCAGGTTGGATATTAGCTTTTCTGGTCTTTTCAGGTTGGATACCTTTTCCAGAATTGTTAAAGGTAGCAGCAACCTTTCTCTGAGCAGTCAGGTAGGCTTTGAATAAGAATTATAATCATCAATTTCAGTTTCTCAAGATGTCCTCTCCGCGCTCGGAACGATTTCATATGCACTAACGTCACAGATGCTATGTGTATGGTAATCATGGCACAGGCCTTAAACCTGCACGTAAACCTATGAGCTGGCCAGGTCCACAGGCCCTACCTAGCCTGTTTTACTAGTATAAAAAATACTACCTTTGGAATAGTATTGGGTATATGTAAATGACATGTCTTATAGGAAAAGAACATATATAAAGTAAAGGTCTGAATCACAACACAAAAGATAGCATAAAGTCGTCTAACATGAAGAAAACCCCCCACCCGGTTAATGCACTGAGCCTTAGCTGCCTGTCAACAAAGTGAAATTCCCTTAATCATAGCCCCGCAGTCTGTCGTTCACTTCCGAGGGAGGAAAAAGGGAAATAAGTGTGCAAGTAATGTAACAAAGTAAATAAATGAAAGATAAAGGAGTATGTTGTTAAATAAGAAGTGAGAAACAACAAATAACGGTAAATACATGTATATACTCGTACGCCCGGACTGGGACACGCGTATAGGTAGACACGTGTGACAAATTTGGACAATACAATCAACGGACGGCCCACATACACCGACGGTGCTCGTTCTCCATTTGTCTTTTCCTTTCTTCACTTTTCCTTTGTTTGTTCAAGGAAAAGCACAAACACTTGCCATTCCACGCTGTAAGAGTCTGTCCTGTTACTTTTGAGATAACATCAATGTTAGTCTGATTGATAGCTCCTGGTTTTCCTTTCAAAGATTTGCGGCCACTTTTTCTATTCCTTTTTTGGGTAAAACGTTCGATGGTATAATGACGCATTTTTTTTGTTAGAGACGGTACTATTTTGAGCGTTTTAGGACCTCAGACTTTCCCGGACGGAGAATGTTTGTTGTAGTGGCATTGCCAGCAAGTTTATCGGCACGTTCATTTCTCTTAATACCGGCGTGTCCAGGGCAGTAGCTACACGTGAGATTTTGTGGGTAGATGCTGCTCATTGCTTTGTACCATTCTGGGGCCCCTACACCATTTTGCACTTTTTGAACTAGATTCATCGAGTGAGTTAGGATGAAGGTTCGACTTTCATTTCATCACCCAGTGAGTTTCTATTGTTGGACTAGAGATTGTGATATCTTGCGTTTTCTTCATGTATGGTGTTGACATTGTTTGACAGTGAAGCCCCATTGATTTGTTATTGGTGACCGAGCCATCCGTGTATACGATTACATCTTGGGTTGCAACGTGGTTGCTCCATGAATAGCTGAATTTCTGCATCCGTTTTCCCTTCTGGCCATTCGCGACAGTGTCTCCCTATAATTTTGGGTATGATAGTTTTGTACAGATTTTTGACGTGGTTTGAATGTCTTGCTCATTCCTTTGTACCTCGAGTTCAGTCAGTTGACACACATTGCTGAATGGAGTCTTGTGCCTGTACAATGCATGATTTTCCACGTTGGCGTCTGTTGCCTTTTGCTGTTCGATCATTTCGTAAAGTGGTTTTCCAGTGCCCTGAAACATGCATTTACTTCCATTTTGTGTCTAGACTGTACTGAAGAAAAGTTAAGCAGGCATCACATAGTCTCCGTGGGTGTATCTTTTTTGTAGTTCAGATAACTCTAATTGCTCAGTTTTGTCTTCTAGTTTTCGTAGCGGTATAGTCGCTTTTGTTGACAACCGACTCTTCTACAAGACAGGTAAGACGGCATGAAAAACGGTTCAAGAATAGTTAACATAGATCAGTGATGTCAAGAGACCGTATCGGCAATTAACCCCACCACAGCGCAGGTACTTTCTCTATACAATTGACAACAAACGAGCGAATGAAAACATTTCACCAGTTACGTTCAGAAGAACCGAACAACTTGCGCTACCTTGGCATCAGTTTTGATAGAATGCTAACCGTCAGAAAACATGGAAACCATTGTACTCAAATGTAAAGTCCTTTAAATCCTGAGAACGATGGCGGCTAAAGGCATTGAACAACGTAGCCTATTTCAGCCATACCAAGCTGTAATTCTCGTCATCGATTATGGACTGGACTTCACTACGTCATCACAAACTTGCATAATCGGATTAATCCTCATACCACGACCATCACGGTCAACGAGGGATTTAGGGACGACGCAACAGATAGGATTCTTTAGTTGTCTGATGTGTAGCTTACTGATATCAGTTCATATTTGTCACCGAGCTTATCTTTTGTATCATGGCGATGAAAGATGGACTTTGGATAGTTGCCTGAAATCCTGGACGGCAAAGTTCAGACGAGACTCTTGGTGACCTCATCAAGATCAGACGAGTAGTACCACAAGGGGGCGCCATTACACAACGCTATTTCTTATAGTCATTAACGATAATGCAGAGACTGGGGCTTTCTGCACATACAGACGACTTTGCGGCTTTGAGCGCTGCAGAAAATCTGTCGACGTCAGCTGACAATGTACAAGTAGGTCTCAGTATTAAAAATTGGCAAAGGATTCATATGTCACTACTAGTGCCAACCAGCAAAACTGTAGCCACCTGTTCCCAACAATAAAGCAAGCTGAATTTTTTCACTGTTGACAAGAAATGATAACGGCAGGCATTATACCACCTACACGCTTGGCAAACGGACTTTTGGAATAAGTTCATAGCGATCAAGAGCAAAAAAACCCCAGCCCCCTACAAAAAGGCTCATCAGATGTATACCGCTGTCGGGTCTGTGATGGAGAATAGACCGACTGCCTGGGCTACTGCTCTTAAGATCGGTACAAAACTCCCAAGATCCAGAATGAGGATTATCACAAGTAGAATGAAAGCCACTCCCGTCAACGCCACGGAGGAGACCACAAAATTTATCCATTGAATCCTGAGGAAGGGTTTACTTCATAATGAACAACTTAAGACTTAATGTCTCGCCATACACATGAACATGTAGCTAATCAAAGCCCGCGTCATAAAGAACAGCGCAAGGCACCCGTGGGAAAAATAATGCTCAGATACTATTTGCAAATGAAGTAGATTGTCTTCACAATGCAGAAGGCCGGAACATCATACAATCTTACATTTGTCACGAAAGTCTCACGAATTCTAAACAGAGTAGCCAGCCAGCCAAAAGCAGCCGTAAAGACGCTCGCTCTAGAAATGCTTGGTGATGCCTACAGCAGATCGGTGCGGACGCTTTGTCTTCACAGATTGTGCAGTAGATGGAGCTGTGTGAAGAATGAAAGCAGAGGGATCTTGTATCGTGATGGAAGGACAGTAAAGGTCCATCCCCACGGGACAGTTTTCCACCATGTACAGGGCAGAAGAGACGGCTGTGTTTTAAGCATCAGAATAAAAACCAGTAGTTCTCCAAACATCCAAAGTTTTCTTCTTAGACTGCACTTGCCGGCTGACCGTTTTACAAGATTTAATTTGAAAAACGATAGAGCATCCACTGTCGCTAACAGTGCTTATTAACCGATTTACCGTGTACTAAGAACAGACCTATTACGCATCATGCCAGTAGCAATGCAGTGAACTCCTGCCCACTTTGATTGTGGAGAAACGAGCAGATAGATACATATATCATCTGAGGCAGAAAAAAAGGAGTTGGCACCGGGATTAAATCTTCAGGGACCACGACGCTGGGGTTCCACTTCAGGGAACCACGACACCGGGATTCTTACCTTGAGGGACCACAACACTGGGGTTCCATTTTTAAGGACCTCGACACTGGGTTTCATCTTCAGGGATCACGACACAGGGGTTTCCATCTTCAAGGACCATGACACTGGGGTTCCATCTTCAGGGATCACGATACTGGGGTTCCATCTTCAAGGACCACGACACTGGGGTTCCATCTTCAGGGAACCACGACACCGGGGTTCTGCTTTCAGGGACCACAACACTGGGGTTCCATCTTCAAGGACCACAACACTGGGGTTCCATCTTCAAGGACCACAACACTGGGGTTCCATCTTCAAGGACCACGACACTGGGGTTCCATCTTCAAGGACCACGACACTGGGGTTCCATCTTCAAGGACCACGACTCTGGGGTTCCATCTTCAAGGACCACGACACTGGGGTTCCATCTTCAGGGACCACAACACTGGGATTCCATCTTCACGGACCACGACACTGGGATTCCATCTTCACGGACCACGACACTGGGGGTCCATCTTCAAGGATCACGACTCTGGGGTTCCATCTTCAAGGACCACGACACTGGGATTCCATCTTCACGGACCACGACACTGGGGGTCCATCTTCAAGGACCACGACACTGGGATTCTATCTTCAAGGACCACGACACTGGGGGTCCATCTTCAAGGACCACGACACTGGGGGTCCATCTTCAAGGACCACGACACTGGGGGTCCATCTTCAAGGACCACGACACTGGGATTCCATCTTCAAGGACCACGACACTGGGGGTCCATCTTCAAGGACCACGACACTGGGGGTCCATCTTCAAGGACCACGACACTGGGGGTCCATCTTCAAGGACCACGACACTGGGGGTCCATCTTCACGGACCACGACACTGGGGGTCCATCTTCACGGACCACGACACTGGGGGTCCACCTTCACGGACCACGACACTAGGGGTCCATCTTCACGGACCACGACACTGGGGGTCCATCTTCACGGACCACGACACTGGGGGTCCATCTTCACGGACCACGACACTGGGGGTTCATCTTCACGGACCACGACAACGGGGATTCCATCTTCACGGACCACGACAACGGGGGTTCCATCTTCACGGACCACGACAACCGGGGTTCCATCTTCACGGACCACGACAACGGGGGTTCCATCTTCACGGACCACGACAACGGGGGTCCCATCTTCACGGACCACGACGACGGGGGTTCCATCTTCACGGACCACGACAACGGGGGTTCCATCTTCACGGACCACGACAACGGGGGTTCCATCTTCACGGACCACGACAACGGGGGTTCCATCTTCAGGGTCCAAGACACCGAGCATCCGTCCTCGGGAACCAGGCCATGAGGGTTCCGTTTTCAGGGACCACGACGCCGAGCATCCGTCCTCGGGAACCACGCCATGAGGGTTCCATCTTCTGGGACCACGACACTGGGGGTCCATTTTCAGGGATCCCGACACCGGTTTTCCGTCTTCAGGAACGTCATGGTTTTTCTTCTGAAACCACGCATGAGGATTTCATCTTAAGGGATCACGCCACGGGTATTCCAGCTTCTGGGAACAGGTGAATATAGGAGAGATCTTATGAGTGTAATAGCAATAATGATAAGGCGGTGAATCTTGACATACAAATCAAATCAAAATCCTTTCTGGATGTATCATCTCGAAATGTAATCAAGCAATTGTGGAAAAAACTAAGATGCCTAGGCAATAAAAATCCCCTTAAATATGACTGCAAATAAGTCCTAAACGTTGAATGCGAACAATCAACTGTGCAGCAGTATTTTATATTGTTAAAGAAGTGAAACCACCTCGACTGGTCACTTAGTCTGTAATTAGCGTAACGTTATATTCAGCCAGCCCCGACCCCTCCTCACCTGTAAATTCTGTGCTAGAAATGCCCTCTTTTCTGTCATTCTTTGTTTCTGACCCGTTCCTTTGCTTTCTGTATTTCTTCCCTTTTTCTGCCTTGCTGGTCCATTCAAGTGTATGTGTTAGATAAAATCTGACGTCTTATCTTAGGACTGATAATTGGGTTTTTAGCTCAAGGGAAATCATCCGATGATATGCAGAAGCGATGTTGAGGTAATTTTTAAGCCTGTTTTAAGTGTTTTAGTGTCCTTAAGTGCAAATGTGTATTCTGATATTTTTAAATCCCCTGTGCGATAAATTGAAGTGGTCAACGCCAGGGGCATCTCCTTTGAATCTGTGAATGCACTATGCGTACTCTTTTTCCCTGTTGAAGTTTTGTATTTTTTTTTGAAACGGTTAGAGGACTGATGTGGCTCTACACAGTCGGCTGGGCATTAAACAAAACTAACGAATAACTTTATTTTCAGGGAGCATGGCTTTGGAGAGAACGACACCACAAGCCATATTTTCAAGGACCAATGCCAAGGGGCCACGACTCCAGGCACTTCGACTTCGCTTGTCTTAGTAAAGAAGTATTGATACGATGGAATGCAAACAGTTCAGTGTAACAAAATGAAAGGTATGAAAACTTTGGTTGGTTTTTAGACATGCTGAGAAGAGAATATCGAATAAAGTGCACTGCATATCATACGGCTTACGTACAAAGGCAAGGTTTTTGTTTGTTTTTGTTTTTTTTGTAGCGGAAACTCGTTTCCGTCCACAAAAGATTTCATCCGTTTACATCAGGCGTTTTTTCTTTTACTTTTGTCCTAAGCTACATTTTCTCCGGTGCATGTCTGGTCTGCACTGTGCAGACACTGTTGCTGAATGGTCTGCGTGCTTCCTCCGTTAGTGGCCATGCTGGCTGCGAGTTTAATGTTCCAGAAGCCATCGAACAGAAACGGGTTTATGGCATCTGAAACGTGTGTGTTAATCTGCATGCACATGCACACGAAGCAGGTTCAGGCACTAACAGGTCTGCACACATATTGGATTGGAGAGATGTGAAAGATCTGATGGAAGTTGGACATTCTAGGCACTTGACCAGTGAGTCGTCAAACCTATCTTTGTCACAGCTTAACAATTGAGCCACATTTTGGCCAGATGGTTTGAACGTCGATCTGTTTAAAAATGCATCTTAGACGGTATCTTTCCTTTGTGGTAGAGCAATGTTCTACCAAATATAACATTTGACGTCTGGTCGAGATTTTATGTTGTAATATGAAAAAATACCGAGTGTAATGGTAGTATATAGTCGTGATCGAGCTCAGACATTCGTAAAAGACTAGAAGACTCGACGTGTGCTGCTTGAAATCTATTCAGCTCCTAATGTTAAACGATAGATCGAAAACGAGTTTAAGCGGAAGTGACCCGCACAATAACGAAACTGAGGCACTTAGCGTCTGCTACAATACTATTCAGTATTACATCGAGGAAAACTTCTCATTTGCAAAACTAAACGAGGGATCGTCAAAACTTAGAATATACTAAATCAAAATAGAAAGTGACATTTCACAGAATTTAATACAATGTGAAATAGTTGCTAGAAATATCACCTGATGCCGGAGCTTGGAAGAGCAGGTCTGAACATCAGGGGATTGTGAGACAAGATGGAGTGGTGACGGAAAGTTCACCATTGGCGAGCATACCATCATTTACAGTGGGAAAAATGCGTATACGAGGTTGCTGTCATACTGGATAAACAGCATGCTGCAGCACTGAAAGCTGTAACACAATGACCGATTGGTAACCGTTAAACTAACAAGAAACGTGAACGCTAAAGTGGGCGAATGTGAGGACAGTGTGGAAAAACCGCAATGAAAAAGAAGGTATTTTGCATCTTTCTGCCAGGCCGATGAATTGGACATTGGTAAACAACCTCTTTAAACAACATTGTCGTAGACAATATACCTGGAAACTCGAAAAAACGGACAACGACAAGAAAAAAAAATCGGATAAATTGCATCATGATAGGACGTGAACTATTGTCCTAAGCTCGAAAACAAAACCAGGACCTGATTGTGACAACTATCACCACTCGCAACAAAAATTCGACACAAAGTTTACACACAAAACAAATCGAGCTGGCCCATAAATTTGATTTAGAGAAAATGATCGACATTACGTCTGATTTTGAGATCAAAGTCGGCAATCGTTTCGAGGCTCTTATCCAGGACTGGTCATGAAACGACCAGTATCCAGAAGAAATTTGGGCAGATATGAAGACCTCCACTGAAGTAAAAGAAGAAAAGTTCGGCAAAAAAAAGAAATAAAAAAGACAAGTAAAGTCCACAGCAAGGAAGTTATCGATCTAACCAAACAAAAAAACCAAGCTCGTCGAATTGGAAGAAAATGCCAAAAATTAGCGGTAAATTGAGAGCAAAAATAGAGGGAAAAAATTGGTGGAGGAAGAATTTGCCAAAATAAATCAGCATAATGACTGCAGCAGGGATCTATTCAAACAGATAAAGTTCAATCCACAAAATTTCGGCCCAGAAATGAGCTCAGTAACAGCAAGGAAGGCACCACACTGGCTGAACCAGGGCATAGTATGGATAAATGGAATATGGAGCAACACCTTTCAGCAGCAAATGGCCCTAAAAAGACAATTATGCCCTGATCTGAACTGTCCGAATCAGAACCTGAACCCCTTTTAAGTGAAACTAGCAGTCACCAAGCAGTTAAAAACAAGAATATCCGCAGGAATTTATAACATTTCTGAACTGTTGAAACATGGTGGAAAAGTTCTAAAAGCAATGCACCATCTTTGCTGTTAAATCTGGAATACGCATCAGTGGCCAACAGACTGGAAACTTAAAAATCTGTGATGCTTCACAAGAGTGGCAATGTCAAAAGATTGCAACAACTACAGAACCACTGCCCTAATCAGCCACGCCAGTAAGATCCTGTTCATAATTATTCTCAACAGATTGAAGCCCAAGATAGAAGAAATATCTGACCGCCATGCAGGCTACAGATCCAACAGAGGCACAATTGACATGCTCTTTGTGCTACAAATACTCAGAGAATAAAAAGCACTGAAAAAGCTTTTGTCACCTTCAGCGTCATTCATCTCCACCTCCAGGTCAGTATGGATGTGACATTGGTTACTACAGGAGATGGGAATAGGAGAGGGGATGTTCAGACTTGGCTTTACATAGGAACACAAAACGTATGTGACAGGCCAGTATTGAATTACGTTGTGTAATACCTTTTGCAAGTGCTAGAGAGACCAGACAGAAATCTATATTAGTTCATTAAAAACTCGTCCTTTATTGTGTCCTCTGCTCTGTCACGCATCCCTCAGCGGTTCAGTGCTGCACCGCAGTGACGTTTGACGACTCTGGCTCCAAAATGTCGTTACTCAAAAAAATTATAAAGATCCATTTTCCTCTTAGCAATTCTAGTAACTATAAGCCTGTGGAATACCTGGTGCTTGTCAGTGTACACACTGCAGGTCTGAATGTATTCGTACTCAGAACTCGTGCAAGTAGTCTGGCCTGACCATATATTTATAAATTAAGGCTCTGACGCTAGTCCACAGGAGAGAGAAGTGTAGGGCAAGTACTATCAAGTAGGTTTCAAGGTAAAATTTAAAGCAAAATACACGAAAATATATAACTAGTCCTAAGGCTCTCAGAGCAATGTATAAAGTTAGGAATTTGCCATAGAGATATTGGTGGCATATGCATATAAATGCCTGTTCGTGAGTTTTGTTTGGGAAATTTTGTATTACCATGTTTTTGAATAAAATATTGAATTACTTTAAAAAAGATCTGAAATGTAATGGGACTGAAGACTTGTTTCGTAGTTTTATAGCGAACTTTCCAGCCGAGACAAGTGACTGATCTATGCAAACTGACCAATTCTTTGATTGGACTACGAATAGGTGCAATGAAGCTAAAGATGCTTGGCTGGAAGCAAAGTGCAAAGAAATAGATGACTGACACAAAACAGATCCTCAAGGTATGTGCAGAAATATTGAAGAAATTGGCCACAGGAAAAAGACATGCACATCAACTGGTTGCTTAAAATCGAAAGACAATAATACGCTTATCGTGGAAAAAGACAAAATATTAGATGGGGAGAGTACATTAAAGACCATTTTATCGACGACAGAAACGAAGATATTATAAACGTTAAAGGGCCACCCATAATGAAAGATGAATTTAGAGCAGCATTGAAAAAGATGAAACCGGGAAGAGCTCCAAGACCAGACAATATTGGACTATAATGTGAACTCCATCGTACGGTCAACTTGATGAATCGTGTAGCAAAAATCCTAATAAGAATAATCACAAGGAAAAGAATCAAAACAGAAATGGCGGAAGAATAGTGGATTTGTCCAATGGAAAGGAACTATTGATTCCAGATACATTCTAAGAGAGAGGTCGGTCGATTTGAAAAATGGATTTATACTTGCGCTTTGTCGACCATACCAATGTTTTCGAACGGGTACATGAATAATTGAACAACCAACTAGAAAGGCTCGATATTGATAGAAAAGATCCAAGAATAATCAAAAACATGTATTGGAAACAAACAGCAGCAATGAGAATCGAAAAGACACAAATTCTTTCCAAAATATCGAAAGCGGGGTCATGCAGAGTTGTGCTCTTTCACAAGATTTTTTTTCTCTTAAAGGCAAAACTATCATGAGTGATCTTCCTGGGATAAAGGTTGGAGGAAAAACGATAACAGTCGTTATGCAGATGACACCTTGCTAACTGAAGAAAATCCAAGGGACCTACAAAAAACCTTTGAATATAATAGAATAGAAATAGCAAAAATAAATGGTTGGAGCTAAATAGCAAGAAGACTGAAGTAGTCATGGTAATCGGCAAAAAATGCAAAATAACAGCAAACGGCACAACTTTGAGAGAGGTCAAGTTCAACAGTCTGGGAACAGTCATCTCACCAGTACGGCAGATGCACATCAGAAATAGCCAGCTGAATCAGCAAAGCCAAAACAGCATTAAGGAAGATGAAAAGCATCCTTACCAACAAATGCTTATCAATTAAGATCAGGAAGAGAATGTTTAATAGAACCGGTATGGTTGTGAGGCGTGGACAGTCGACACGCAAATCTTGAACAAGATCGAGGCAACCGAAATGTGGTTTCTAATAATTTGAGAGTTCATCGACAGCAAAGAAAACCAGTCTTGGAGGCAGGCAAAGATTGATAAAGATTAGGAAAATACAAGCAACATTCGTAGGCCATTTTATGAGTGAAAGGGGATTAAAGAGCACCTGGTCACAACAGGAAAGCTGGATGGAAAGAACACCAGGTAGACCCAGGGAGAAAATATTGGACTTGCAAGGTGGCTGAGGGCAGACGGTGGAAGGGATAGATGAATATTGAGGGCCATGATCGCCAACGCTATGCGGCAGGGCACATGATGATGATGATGATTGGCAATTGTTGATCCGGAGGTGGCCTGTGAAGCAAGGACGGCTCGCCCACTCCGCGAGTAGGGCAAACGTGAGTTGGAGCAACTGTTGAGTTGAAGGTCGCTTGCGCGTTTCTCGTTTTCTTAAATCCTCTGTTGTACGTCTAGTCTCTGCTGCTCTTGCTCTGATGGTAAGCTTTTCTTGCCAGTTCAGTCGTCTTCCAGATATTGGGGTCAATGCCCAGGTCGTTGATGGATACTTCGAGTGAATTTTTAATGCGTTTCTTTTGGCCACCAACTGAGCGCTTCCCCTGAGTGTACAGTGAAATGAATGACATGGATTGGATAGCTGCCATGTCCTTACAGTGGAGCTTTTCAGTGGATGGGTGCAGAGCTGGAGGTATCGCAGGATGTTTCCGGAATTTATCACGGGATGTTTTGGGAATTTCTGTCTTAATGTTTACACAAAAGCATGCCACAAGCCCTGAGGGCCCCAGGGTTTGTTCTACTGTTTTTGTATGACTTTGGATACACTGTTCTTTGGCAAAATTAATTTTTAATGAAGAAAAATACTTTAAAATTTACGTCATCTTGTGTCCTCCACTCTGCCGCACATCCCTCTGATTGTCTGACGTTTTCAGTCATTTTCGTGAGGCAGTATGGTAAAGTGACAGGCTTTCCATCGAGTGCCTGGATTGGACAGGGATTGTTCTCTGCGACAGAGCCGTGGTCTAGGTGTTCGTCTATTGGATAAAATGATAAACAGAGGATTAATTTGGAGCGTATACGTGGCGCTCTGCAGTTTTGAAAAAGGAATTATATTTTCACCAGGACAAGGGAAAACTGGGTGGCGCAGTATTGTGGCCAGAGCAGCTTGTACTTGACTCTATATGGAACAATTCGTTGCGACGAAAATCGATACAATACGTATACCCTGGAATAAAGGTTGGAGGAAAAATAACGTTAGTTACAAAGATGACACCGTGCTAATCGCAGAAAATGAAAGGGACCTACAAAATCTTGTGAAGATAATAGAAATAGAAAACGAAAACGAAGAGTTGGAACTCAATTTAAAAAAAAATGTCATGGTAATTGGCAAAAAAACATGAAATGCCCTCAAGCAAAATAACAGCAAATGGCACAACTTTGAGACAGGTTGATAAATTTAACGGTCATCTCGCCAGACGGCAGATGCATATCAGAAATAGTTGTTGGTAAGAATGCTTTTCATCTTTTTGAACGCTGTTCAGGCTTGGCCGATTCTGCTGGCTATCTATTAACATCAGGAAGAGAGTTCTTGAGTGTTGTATCGAACCGATAATGTTACTCGGTTGTGAGGCGTGGACAGTCAACAAGCAAAGCCAGAGCAAGATTGAGGCAGCCGAGATGTGGTTTCAAAGAAGAATGTTGAGAGTTCCATGGACAGCAAAGGAAACAAATGAGTTTTGATGGAAGGAGACACAAGATCATTGATAAGGAAGTAGAAAAAGACGAGCAACATTTATAGGCCATTTCATGAGGACAAGGGAATCGGAGCATCTGGTCACAACAGGAAAGGTGGAGTGAAAGAGAACACCAGCCAGACCCAGGAAGAAAATGTTTGACGGACATGCAGGGTGGCTGAGGACAGAGAAGGTGGAAGATGTGCTTGCGGCGACAAGGGATAGGTGTATCACGAGGGTTGTTTCTCCTCCATCTATCACGGGATGGAATTTTGGGTTTTGTTTTAGAATTTGGGGGATGGTTGTGTGTGGTTGCCATTCTGTATAGAGATCACACACAACAAAAAGAAGGGAGAGAGACGAGTAGAAACGCACTAAGCATACTAGCAATAAGTTTCAAAAGCAGTCCACACATAGCATTACAATTCTTTAATTATACATTCAACTGAAAGCATGACCATTCATCCTCTTATTCTTATTTGCCTACGTCCTAAAGCAATCCTACTTCTTTGCTTATCAGCCCATTGAAATAAAATACCAACATACCTTAACTACATGTTTCTGGCAAAGGCTCAGCACCTCTGCCAAGTTGAGTGGCCCATCTAACACAACTGTGACTGACTGACCGTTCTGTCTCTGTGGGTCTGTATTCCCCCCTGTGTTGTTTTCCTGTTTCATTTATAGAGCGTGGATCAGAACACGCCGGGGCTCTGACCCAGCCTGTCTTAAGATGACCTTCGAGAAAGTTCTGTACTTGAGAATGCATGAAGGAGGGGTTGACGTGGACAAGCACAGGCCAGACCCTGTCCACTGAAACAATGGACCGCTGTCTTTTCACTGGGGTGATCTTTGAAAACGTCCCAGCAGAGCTGCGTTTACAGATGGCTCTGTTGGTTTACTGTCTCGTTTACAGTCTACGTAAGTGTGAGAACGGCTGTGCTGCCCGATGCTGGAGTACACTGAAGTACCCGTAAGAGCCTGTTTCTACTTGAGGGGTTGTACATTCATTAATCCTAAGCTAAGCTACGTTGTCAACATCTTGGCTCAGACTGAAGTACATGTATGGGCCTGTTTCTACATGAGTCATTTCTGCGATAGGTGCATGTGGAGGGCCATGATCGCCAAGGCCATGCGGTAGGGCACGTAATGATGATGACATACAGAAAGGGGCTATTTTTTTTTTCAACCGTTCCGTTTTGATTCTCTTTGCGGGCATTTTTGTTACATCTTTTTAGAACAATTTGCAAGCTATAATTTCCTCTGATGTCATTTAACATAAATTTAAGTTGAAGCTAGTTGAATGACACGGCAGCATAGTTTACTTAAGTCTCGCAATCTCCTAACAAAGCGATGATAGCATAGCCAGTTTCTCGTCTCCCTTGTCCATGTTCGACTTTTCCGTCAGTTTTTTTTGTTTTGTTTCCTCTGTTAGATTTTTTTTTCTAGAATTCAGATCTGCAGCAAGGTGCTTTTGAGGTTTAAGAGCACTTTTACTCGGCCCATGAAATGCGTATTGCATGAAAAGATCATTTTTATTGGTTTAAGAAGACACTTTTGCAGTGTCTTGCTTGCAAAAAGGGAAAAGGGGGTATTTTTCAACGTTCCTTTTTCCCATGTGCTGCTGTACTTGTCACAGTTAAAATACCAAGCTTTAGCCATTGTCGGTCATCACAAAGTTTTAAACTAATCTTAAGTAAGATTCGTGTGCAATGACATATTTATGAATCCTGGCCAATGCCTAACCTAATAAAGATTTGGACAGTTTACTGCTCTCAGAAAATTTTACACACGCTAATTCTAATCACGCCGTGTGATGAAAAAGAATAGGCAATCCCACGTCTACCTAAATTGCTGGCGAGGTAAAGACATGAAAAAGAAGAAATGGGTGGGTGCAGAATTGAAATTTCTGTGATGGATGAGTCATTTTCATTGACCTGACTGAAGTCTACTAAAAGTGAATTTGTGCACCTTATCAGATGATTGAGGTAAAATCTGTTTCAACACTTTAAGAACTGTTTTAGGAAATGTGCATCTTCTGATTGCATGAATCGCGTGGTCGCTGAGGGCTTTAAGAAACGCAGCAGCAGACAGGATTCTTGATTTGTCTCAATGTTCTGGCAACAAACAGGTGAGGCATACACTGAGATTGGTCCAGTTTCCCGGTGATGACCTTTTCCAGGGTGTTCTGAAGGATGGTCTTGGTGTCATGGCGGTTGACATGATCAAACCATGCGAGCTTTCACAGTTGTCAGTATTGGTTCACGTGGGCCCACAAAGCTCCGGAGCATAAATCGGTGTTGCAGACGGTAGGTAGCCATAATGGAGGTGTGGGATTACAATTAAGTACACCCAGTTAAAGTTCATGGTACAATCTCCGACTTCAATTTTAGGAAGAACCAGAAAAACATCGATGAAATCGGAACTTGTTATTTAAGGCGACAAAAGACGTGTGCAAATTTTCGACCACAGGCCTTTTTTCACTATTACAGTCGAGGAGATAGGCGTGAGTTGTGAATGTCTGCAAACAAAGAAAGGTAATGTTACCAAACCATCGTATTTGTTCGGTCTTGAACTTGCAGTGCCAGTCTAAGCTGTAATACAAGGGCGTTTTTATAATCTTGTAAACCTCAAGAATGTGTGGATCAGTATGCGGAACTTCTAATATGTCTTTAGTCCGTATGGACGGCTCCAGCATTCGTCAGTAGTCTCGAGTTGGGCGCTGAACAGAGGGTATCGGAAAAGGTCATTTATTTCCGAAAGATATGTTTGGGGGGTCAGTTTTGAGCATTAACACAAAAGCGAGCAGCCTGCCTCTAGGCGCCAGGACTGTGTTGCACTGTTCTTGAAGAACAAAAATTTGAATTTATAGAAACTGCTTTCTTGACTTTCCTGGTGTCCGTGCCGGGTCCCAGTCGCATGAAAGATTACTAGCTCGTAGTTTGTGGCTGCCCTGATACTGGTGCGAATTTCGATGGACAAAAAGCATGTATGTGGTTTCCAGCCAATCCAGCTGTGAACGGTTATCCAATGGTATGAGGGTTATGGAACGTGAAGTAGTGAGAGATGAGATGGGCACTGGCTTGTCAAAAGTTGGGGTCATTGTTATAGATCAACCTTGACTGTTTTTAAGTCTATAAGGTTTTGATTGAAATTGTTAGCAAAATAGATACTGATGTATGTGCATTTTTACATGTGCATGCATATTAGCTCTTAAAGCAATACGTTGTTGTTCCTATCAGTAACACGTTCAGGAAAAAAAGTCGTTTATTCAATTTTGTAACTTCCCCTTCTCTTGAGATCTTCATTCAGTCCTTCAGTTTCCTTCCCTCTAAACGTTTACCCATCTCTACCTCCCATTCTGATTCATTCCAACCTGCCCATATCATTTCAGTCTCGATCACGACCCGTCCCATTCAAGCTTTTCCTATCGCAATCCAACTAAGTTCTGCCCAACTCCACCTGGATCTGAATCCGATGCCCACACCAAAGTTGGAATCCAGCAAGATGAACCTAGTCTCAAACCGTCAAGGTCTTCAAGAACCACGTATTCATCAGCAACGGGTGAGTGTGCTAGTTCCATTTGAATTACATCTAGAAAAACTAGCTGTCGAAAGAATTACAAGTGATTTGTTTTCTTGATTACTTAAATGTTGCACAGATCTGAGATGATATGACTGTGGTGTATATGTGCTGTTGAAACGATTCATTGTAAAGATTGTAAAAGAAAGTTTTAAAAAATGGAAGTTCTTTTCATAGACTAGCTAACAGTGATAGCCAAATCTTGAAATGAGTGTAGCCAACAGTGATAGCCAAATCTTGAAATGAGTATAATCTAAACGCCAGAAACACGTATGGCAAAATTGATAATTTGAATATTGTCCTATAATGTGACAATTGTTTAGGACTAGGGGAAGTGAGATGGAAGGGGGCAGGCATTATAACATCAGGAGAGTATACAGTAATATATTCTGGTGGAAACTTACATGAAAGAGGTGTAGGCATCGTAATGGACAGGGACAAATCAAAAGCAGTTAGGGGATACTGGGCTGTGTCCGACAGTTTTTGCTGGTTAAATTGGGAGGCAGGCCGTTTGATATCAACATCATTTAGGTGTATTCACCAACATCCGCAAGTACTCGGGAAGACATCGACAACTTCTACGAAGTATTAGAGATGGCCAAAGCCCAATGTAAATCACAAGAAGTTACAGTAATAATGGGAGATTTTGATGCTAAAGTGGGACAGGATAGGGTGGAGGATATAGTTGCACCTCATGGCCTAGGTACACAAAATGAAAGGGGAGGGAAACTTGTAGAATGGGCACAGATGAATGAGTTCATAGTAGGAAACGCCTGCCTGGTTTCAGCAGCCTGATATAAGAAAATGGACTTGGATGAGTCCAGGAGATGGTACCAAAACAATCAGATGGACTACAATCCTGATTAATAAAAGATTTAGAAATTCTTTACTGTCGGCAAAAGCACTACAGTCGACTCCGCTTATAAGAACCTCGCTTACAAGAAACTCCGCTTACAAGAAACTCCGCTTATAAGAAAGCAAAAAAATTGTCCCTGCCGAGGTTGTTCTTTGTGATTACTTACAAAACCTCTTATATAAGAAACTCTGTTACAAGAAACCTCGTCTACATGAAACACGATTTCTTGCTCCAGACACGATTTCCCTCCGATTTAAGAAACTTCTGCTCAGCTATAGGAAACTCACTTTTGAGTTCCTCGTAAAAGAGGTTCGACCGTAAAGGAAACTGAAAGTTAAAATTTTCCGGGAAGTGATTTTTTGTTCTAAGGCGAAACCGAAACTAGCACCATGTGTGACGGATGTGTTGTATATACTTTCATAGTATATTTCCACTTTTGTATAGAGTTTTGGCTCAATTTTGCTTTTGTGGACTGGAGCACCCAGTGTTGGTTTTGGTGTCTTTATTCTGATTGGCTGTGAAGTAAAAGCGTGGAGTGCACAGAGCGTGGAATGCGTGGAGTGTGGAATTCGTGTAGCGTTGTGTGCGTGTCGAAAATCTGTGAACTAAAAAGTGAGTTCTACAGAGATTTCCAGGTGGAGCGGTCGCATATCTTTGCCACCTGAAGAGAACTAAATCTGTTTGTCTTAAGCTGCTATGTTAGCAGCTTCTGACGTGGGGAGCTGTCTGGTCTGATTAGCTCACGAGGGAGCCACATACGTACGTGACGTTGGTTTGAGGGATAGATGCCTGATCCAGTCCCTGGTCCTAAGCTGTTAGGATTCTGCTGAATACCTGCTGTTTTGAGGGGTGGATGCCTGATCCAGTCCCTGGTCCTAAGCTGTTAGGACTCTGCTGAATACCTGCTGTGGGCGTGTCCAGTTACTGACGCCTCTGTTTCGTCTTGCTCCCCAGGATTGTGTGGTAACTATACTTATATAGAGTGAACTGAATTCTGAACAATGATTTCGACGCTGTGAAACAGACTGACTGAAGTGCTGATGCAGTGAAAGAATTCCTGTGAAAGGACTGTTTGGGACGGAAACCTGAATCGATTACTTTTTATTGAACAGTGGTCAATGAACATTTATTTCTGACTTATGTGTTTGTTGATCCAGTTGGATGAAAATTGAACTGATGATATTTGATTAATTATAAATATTTAAATATACTAATTTGTTTACAGAGGTTGTTGAAGTGACTGAGTGGAAGGTTGTGTGTGGTTGGGGAAAACAATAGAACACGCACCTACATATACACAATCTACTTTTATTCTATTTCTGTCAGTCACACATAAACAGACTTCTGTAACACTGGCGACCCCGACTTTTGTTTTCCCAGTGCGAACATTTTATGAATACATGTGATGATTGGAAAATAACTTGATCAGTTTTGTATGATTACACTTGTTGGATTATAGTTTGCCTGCGTGCATTCTACATTTTGTAAAAGAGTTGTGTCCCTTCTGCTGTTGAGGACAATACTTGTATTTTTTCTGGCACAATCTGGTGTTAGTTTTTGCTTACTTCGTGTCATTGTTCTATATCTAGTCTGGACTTTGAAAACATTTCAACTTTTTATTTTGTGCTTTTTTGATTTATCGTTTTTGTGTATTCATCGGACTTTGAAAATGTCAGATACTGACGTCATGTCTGTGGATGATAAGCTGTTCCAGACTTTCGTTCCAAGAGGAAAAGTCTTAGGATTGGAAGGAGATAAGCTCATAGAGTATGTAAACAAACAGGTCAAGGACACGCAGGATAGGCAAGATAGATGGCAGACAAGGAATGCAGAAAAACAGAGTTAGAAAAGGCTAAACAACAGGCCGATATAGATAAAGAAAAGGCTAAGCCACAGGCTGAGGTAGAAAGGGAACAGATTGTACAGAGGGAAGAAACGATCAGGCGCAAGGAAGAAGAAGAAACTAAACGCATTGAGCTACAGATAGAAGCAAAGAGACAAGCTGAACTTAGACAGATTTCTGTACAAGAAGGTAACTCCTTTAGTTTTGATCAGGGTAGACTTCTCACATCTCGACCATCATTTCCCAAACTTCCAGCTTTTAGGGAAAAGACGGATGACATTGATTCGTATCTCTTTCGATTTGAGACTCATGCTACTAATCTAAACTGGCCAAAGGAGCTTTGGGTAACATACTTATCAGCTTTGTTGGACGGTACTGCACTCGCGCTCTATCATTGTCTCTCAGAGGGTAGTACTGTCACTTACGATATCTTGAAGGAGAACTTACTTAAAAAGTTCCAGTGCACCCCTGAAGGATTTAGACAAAGATTCAGACAGGCTAGACCAGGCGCAGACGAGCCTTTTGACACATACGCTGTGGAGCTGCGTCGTCTGTTTGATAGGTGGGTTTCTCTATCAAAAATTGAAAAATCGTATGAAGGGTTAGTCGATCTCCTTCTAGCTGAACAGTTGATAGAGAGTATCAGTAAAGATTTAGCCACATTCTTGTGTGAAAAAGATAAAGGGTTTACTGAAATGATCACTGCTGCGGAATCGTATCGCCATGCTCACCCTCATAAATCACTTGCTCGCAAGAGTGAAACAACAGTGTTTGGTTCAGTGAGCAAGGCCGAGCTCCAGGGATGTTCTAAGGATTACTCTGGCCAGGGAAATCACTCTTTTTCTGAGGGGTTTCGAGGACAACGACCTTTTCCCAGAGGCAATTACAAGGGCAATCGAGGTTTTCAAGGACGTGGTCAGGGTGCTGGTATTTCTCATAGAGGTGGCCGCTTCAATCAGTTCAGTGAAGGAAGTGATCAGAGTTCAATCTCTTGTTGGCTGTGTAAGCGTGCGGGTCACAGGTCCAATACTTGTCCGTGGAAGTCCGGAAGGGACCCTTGTGGTGTATGCACCCTCAGTCACCCAAGAGGTTCGTGCTCGTTTCGTCCAAACTATGGACATTCTACGGTAGTACCTGAACATACTGAAGGCCCAGAGCAACAGTTTTCAGGATGTACAGCAGTGGTCTGTTCAGTCAATCAAGATTTAAAGATCAGTTGCACTTGGAGTCTGGGTCTGTAAATGGCAAGTCTTGTTCGATTTTGCGAGACACAGGAGCTACTGTGTGTGGAGTTCGCAAACGCTTTGTAAAAGATAATCAGTATCTTGGTAAGTCAATTAAGTGTATTTCGTTTGGTGGTCGTGTTGAGACATTTCAATTGGCTAAGGTTCAGGTCAAGTCTCCATATGTATCTGGAGTTGTAGTGTGCTGTGTTCTGGAGGCTCCGGTTGCTGATGTCATCATTGGGAATGTTCCTGGTTTAAATGATTCCATGAGATCTCATCCAGAGGCTGTTTTGCATGATCCTGTTGTGCCGATCTCCCAGGTTTCAAAACAAGGGCATTGTTTCTGCAGGAGTTCTCTTTTGAGGTTCTCCCTATTTCCGCCCCGTCAAGTATGTTGCCAGACCAGCTCTCGTGATCCTCGGTTGATCCAATGGTTCCATGAGCCCTCTCATAGACAATTCGGTCATTGTCTCTAATGTAGAGGGGGGGTAGTGTGACGGATGTGTTGTATATACTTTCATAGTACATTTCCACTTTTGTATAGAGTTTTGGCTCATTTTTGCTTTTGTGGACTGGAGCACCCAGTGTTGGTTTTGGTGTCTTTATTCTGATTGGCTGTGAAGTAAAAGCGTGGAGTGCACGGAGCGTGGAATGCGTGGAGCGTGGAATTCGTGTAGCGTTGTGTGCGTGTCGAAAATCTGTGAACTAAAAAGTGAGTTCTACAGATTTCCAGGTGGAGCGGTCGCATATCTTTGCCACCTGAAGAGAACTAAATCTGTTTGTCTTAAGCTATGTTAGCAGCTTCTGACGTGGGGAGCTGTCTGGTCTGATTAGCTCACGAGGGAGCCACATACGTACGTGACGTTGGTTTGAGGGATGGATGCCTGATCCAGTCCCTGGTCCTAAGCTGTTAGGACTCTGCTGAATACCTGCTGTTTTGAGGGGTGGATGCCTGATCCAGTCCCTGGTCCTAAGCTGTTAGGACTCTGCTGAATACTTGCTGTGGGCGTGTCCAGTTACTGACGCCTCTGTTTCGTCTTGTTCCCCAGGATTGTGTGGTAACTATACTTATATAGAGTGAACTGAATTCTGAACAATGATTTCGACGCTGTGAAACAGACTGACTGAAGTACTGATGCAGTGAAAGAATTCCTGTGAAAGGACTGTTTGGGACGGAAACCTGAATCGATTACTTTTTATTGAACAGTGGTCAATGAACATTTATTTCTGACTTATGTGTTTGTTGATCCAGTTGGATGAAAATTGAACTGATATTTGATTAATTATAAATATTTATACTAATTTGTTTACAGAGGTTGTTGAGGTGACTTGAGTGGAAGGTTGTGTGTGGTTGGGGAAAACACATAGAACACGCACCTACATATACACAATCTACTTTTATTCTATTTCTGTCAGTCACAATAAACAGACTTCTGTAACACCATGTCTTTGTCTCGTGTGGATAGTGGGTGCTGCCATTCTTTCTATTTCCATTTTCGCAGCTGTTGTAGAAATCTGAGTCAGTGACCACTCAGCAGTACTGTTTCTTGGCTACATTCGCAATGGCTGAAGGGAGAAAGCGGAAAGCAATCTCTTTACAGAGAAAAATTGAGATAATCAATGCTGTGGAAGCCAATCCAAACAAGAAAAAGAAAACTAGATCTATTGCTGAGGAGTTTCAAGTTCCTGTGTCATCGGTATCCAACATTTTGAGAGAGAAACAGAAGTACCGGGATCAGTTTGCCTGTGGTACAAAAGGTGTGACCAGAAAATGTGACAGACGGTCCAGTCATGACTTTGTCGACACCGAGCTCTTGAAATGGTTTACTGAATCGAGGTAAGGCTAATCTCTCTCTCTCTCTTTCTCTCTCTCTCTCTCTCTCTCTGGAACTGTGGAAAGAATACACAACAAACATGATTTATTATAATGTAAAACTAAAAACTAAAGAGGTGATAGATGAGTGCGCATTTATGTGTATGCGTGTGTGTGTGCGCGTGCGTGCGTGCGTGCGTGTGCGTTTTGCACTATGCAACATACATCAGGCATGGGAATTCTCGGATCTGCAAATTTCGGAGAAAACAAGCCGACCTTCCTGGGAAAAAACAAACAAAAAACTGTTCCCTGTAAACAAAAGTCTGTTCGTCGACTGTCTGCCGCCTACCCCCCTTTCCCACCCCTTCCTCCGGTCATCAGTTTCGTTGCAGGTGGTCGACCGCCTGCTCCCTCCCTTCCCTTCCCCTGTCGTCAGTCAGCCGCTGGCAGTCGACCTTTGCCCTGTCTCTCCCCCTCTCCTTCCCCAGTCATCAGTTGTCCACCGGTGGTCAGGGGTTTTAACTCTCAGAAATTCCCATGGTTATGGTAGGCGGGTAGAATTTACATGAGTCAACAATCTCTCTGAACAGTTTAACACACTAAACACAGTGAGCTGAGGGAATGCCTTCTCGCGTTAGTTCGCTTGCTGGTATTACGTGTGAGGAGGGGCACCTGACGACTGCTCTCCTTCCGTTGCCATGGACATCCAGGATAATAGATAATTAGCACTAGCTACGTCAGCTCAAAACTTTTGTTTCAAATGATACGTTATGAATACTGTAGCAGGGTACACAACCATATCAATCGATCAATATTGTTTATTCATGAATATGGATCGAAGTGCAGTATTTCCATGTGCATGCATTCTCTCATCTGTTCAAATACAGTTAACTGATCAGTGATCTATATGTTGTGCAGGTCGCAAAATGTCCCTATCAGCGGGCCTGTATTGAAAAGCAAAGCTGAAAAGTTGTCATCGTCTTTGGGGCTGGACGACTGGCAGTGCAGCGAGGGATGGCTTCATCGATGGAAGAAAAGGCATGGCATCGTCTTCAAGTCGATGAGTGGAGAAAGGGCAGCTGTTAACGGAAGAATTCAGACACATGGGTGGAGGATGTTCTTACCCCAATGCTGCAGAAGTATGAAGCAAAAGACGTTTTTAACCTCGATGAAACTCTGTTTTGGAGACTTCTCCCCAACAAAACGTTTGCATCCAAGGGAGAAAAGTGTCACGGCGGGAAGAAATCGAAGGAAAGAATAACAGTGATTTGCTGCAATATGGACGGCAGCGAAAAACTACCTCTTTTAGCTGTCGGAAAGTTCATGAACCCACGATGTTTCCGTGGAGTGAAGAAGTTGCCCGTTGACAACGAGGCCAATTCTACAGCATGGATGACCAGTGACATTTTCCAGCAGTGGTTGCTCTCATTTGATAGATGCTACGACAAAATCGTGAAGTCCTCTTGGTGCTGGACAACTGTTCATCACATAAAATTCCTCAGATGAAAGCAACGAAGGTCCTGTTTCTTCCAGTCAATGCGACCTCCAAGCTACAGCCGTGTGATGTTGGAGTCATATGCAATCTGAAGGTACAGTACAGAAAGGCGATGGTCTTCAAGTTGCTAGCTCATATCAGTGCTGGAGGAACAACGAAGGGCTATCAGTTCACCCTGCTTGAAGCAGTTTCCACCCTGAAACAGTCCTGGGACAAAGTTTCTCCTTCCACAATCGCCAACAGCTTCCGCAATGCAGGCTTTTGCAAGACCGGTGGTGAAACAAATACAGGTGCAGACGACAGCTCGCAAGAACCTGACCCCAAAGACCCCTTCTTACACGTCTCTTCGAAGAATGGAACATTTCTCCTTCTGACTACTATAGTGTGGATGATGGTGTTGCAACAATGGAGTCGACAACTTGCCCAACTGTTCCAGCTCCGTCGACGTCAACAGCCACAGAAACAGTCACCGAGGATGCATCAGATGGAGAGGACGACTGTGGAGAAGGCAAAACAAGAATTTCAAGCAAAGGCGCTTTGGACTGTGTCCAGAAAATTGATGCGTATTGTTTGCAGTCAGGTTGTGATGATGCTATTATGAAGTCGTTCCATATATTCACTGACCTGCTGGAAAAGCATATGCCAGGTTGGAACAAAAAGTGGAGAGAGAGTACGGCCAAAGATCAGGGCAAAGTAGACACAGACAGTGTGGACTGTGGAGAGAAGAAAGAAGTGAAAAAAGATAAAGGAGGGAAGGAAGAAGTGAAAAAAGATAAAGGAGGGAAGGAAGAAGAGGTGAAAGCTGGAGGAAAGGAAGGGGATGGAAGGAGAACATGATGAAGAGGAAGAAGAAATGAAAGAAGGGGGAATGGAAGGAATGGAGGGAGAGAAAGGAGGGAGGGAAGGTAGGAAGGAATGGAGGGAGAGAAAGGAGGGAGGGAAGGTAGGAATAGAGGGGCGGAAGAAGAGGTGAAAGCAGGGGGAAAGGAAGAGATAGGAGGGAAGGAAGGAAGAATGGCAGTTGGGGGAAATGGAGGGGTGTACGAAGAGAAAGTAAGGGAGGAAGCTGGGCTGGACGCAGAGAATGGAGGGAAGGAAGGAAAGGTGAAAGGAGGGGAAACAGAAGGGATGGTTGCAGGGAAGAGACTGAAGGAAAAGGGAATGAAACCAGAGAAAACGGGAAAGATAGCAGAGATGGAAGGAAGGAAAACGGAGGAGATGGAGAGAGATAGAAAGGAGGAGAGGAACGGGACGAGGATATTCGATTTGTAGGGACAGAACCAGAACCTTCGCAAACCTTCAAACCGACGAATGCAGCTTGGCGTGTGCGGCAGTGTCAAAGACTTGGTCTTCCAGCCCCTCTAGATCTGCCGGAACGGAAAACCAAAAAAGAACTGGGAAAACCCATCAAAGTCAGTAATATGGGAGATGGAAATTGTCTGTATAGAACGCTCAGTTTTGAAGTGTGTGGCACGCAGCAGACTGCCATGAGCAGTTAAGAGCTTTGATAGCTGATTTTATGTGCCAGAATCAACAGTCTTTTATTGCCTACGTTGGTCAAGATCTTGGACAGTACATCTCAGAAAACACTCTTCAAGACAGTTCTTGGGGGTCGGATGTGGAGATCTTTGCCGCAGCGACACTGTTACAGACAACCATTGTTGTCTACACTGCCTGTTCTCCGATGTCTACAAAGTGGTTGCCCCATCCACCACTTTTTCCTATTTCCTGGAACAGACGGAAGTGAGGAAAAAATCTGTATCCGAAATTTGTGCCAACATTTTGAACGCGTTGTTTGCGTTGCCTAGCATTCTCAAATAACTCAAAGGTTCTCCAGGTGTTGCAGTAATATGACGAAACTAGCAAGTCAATTATCAAAACTCTCAAAGAAGAGGGAAGTATGCCTAGGACTCATAAATAAAATACTACGCATGTACACCGTATATGCGTGTGTGTATATGGATACTGAAACTAAGAATTTCTCAAATAAAGTCTCAGCCGAGATCTGTGAGGTGTTCTGCCAGGAAAAAAAAAGACGCTCACGGCGTCACATCATCCCATTCTATTGTTACGTCTAGCAGCATACACTTATTTAGTCTTCTTACAACAAGAATAATGTGTGATGGAAGAGGAACAGTATATTGAAATAAAATAATTTCCCTCTCTATTACGCATTTTTTCTTGACAGGTGTGTTCTTTTCCTTTTCTTTCTCTTTCTTGCCATTTCCACGGTTATAAGAATTTTCTTATATCCGAGTCTTCGTATATAAGAAACCTGATATAAGAAACCAAAAAATTGTGTCCCCATGACTTTCTTATAAGCGAAGTGTACTGTACCAGGTAGATCATAAGGAAGATTGGAAAAGACAGGCAACATTTATAGACCTTTTTATCAGCAAAGGGAGAATTGGCGCACCTGGTCACAACGGGAAAGCTGGAAGAGAAAGCACCAGGTAGAGACCCAGGGAGAAGATATTGGACGGACTTGCAGAGTGGCTGAAGACAAAGAAGGTGGAAGAGGTACTTAAGGCATCAAGAGATAGAAACAGATGAAGGCATGATCGCCAGCACGGGCAGGGCACCTGATGGATGAGATATGTGAGCATAGGCACTTATGCAGAGATGCGTTTCAGTTTACAAGACAATAGATTCACTGGCATGATTTTTTTGTCTTGAATTGCATTTTAGACTTGTAAGGTTAACAGCATGTTTTTTTTTAACTTTTGTATTTTATATTAACCTGGTTGTCGTTTTTGAAGTGGTGTTAGCCCTGATATGGCTGTAGTAGTCGGCTGGAGTATAAGCAATATGAACTTGAACATATTTTCCCATAACCAGAAGTTACTGGAGAGTAAGCCGTTATTTCTCAATGCTAGAGTAAAGACGGTAATGCTGATCTTCTCTGACTTGCTGCTTCACCGTGAACATGGTCATGTACCCGGCCAGGTCCCCGTGTCTGTCACTTGATAAAATTAATCGCGTCAACAGTAAGGTTACATGAATGATCCTTCCAGGGCCATGCGTTGTGTACATGCTTGCGGTTTTCTTTCAGTCAAGGACAAATTTGTTTTCAGGTTCATTTTCAAGGAGACGTATCCAAGGGGCATGTCGACAGGACTTTGGTGTACAAGGGCTGTGTTGACTTCGACAGGATTTGCGTCAGCAGAGCACATCAGGAAGAGTACAGACCATGTCGTCTGAAGAAGAGATGCCTTTTTCGTCGAGTTATCCTGTAGTGAAGATTGGTTTACAATGGAATTCAAAGAAATCTTAATAGCAAAGTAATTATATCCATAGACTTGAAAATTGATTCCAAAAATAAGGAAAGATGATAAATGAAATCCAAGAAAAATGTCAGACTTAATGAATTAGAATCGTATGGTTAAAGTTTCCTAATTTTTATGGACACGCCTGTTGAAGGCGATTCTCCTAAATTGCTTAATAGATCTGCACTGTTTAGATATTGAATTGGTGACAAAATTATAACGAGTGAAAATTGTATTTCAAACGTTTTTGTTGTACTGCACATTTTATGGCGAACATGTATTGAACGAACAGATCTTGACGCAAAATATGGATTAAATGTAAGACTTCATTACTGGATTGTGTATCATGATTAATAAAATTACATTAAAGACGGCTGTCAATTTGAAAATGTTATACTGGCAGAAGAGCGGGATCGTATAACATTTGTTGACTTGTCATAAATGACCAGTTGCTCTATAATTTAACATTCACTTTTTTTTTCGTATTGTGTATTCCTTTCACAGACGTTTTTGTCTTTGAAATGAAATGTGTGCGATAGTACGTAATCGTCCCCTGTAAAGAAAGAATAAATAAGAAAAACGATCACCGGAGTTTTGCCTGTCATTTACAAAAATGGAGCGGTTTGATTTCGGCAGATAGCATGGTTTATTGTCATCTTACAAGGAAATGTTTTTCACAGCAATACACGATATTTCTTACACACTGTAAAAACCATTAAAACATAAGGACATACAGGCACGTACACATACACACATGAACGCAAACGAGCGCACTCAAGTACGCACACGCATACCTACATGGACAAAATGGTAAAAAGGAGCGATAAAAATTGCACACTTACACACACACACACAAACACACACACACACACACACAAACACACACACACACACACACACACACACACACGCACACACGCACACACACGCACACACACATATATACACATGTATATATAATTATATATGTATACATATATATTGCTCATTCATTACTCACAATCGCGCACGCAGCAACATACTACTATTTATTATGCCTTTGCTCTAAATACGTGTAGCATAGTTTAAAAGGCTTTCTGGTCGTAGAAACGAGAGCACAAATCGCTACAGAGCAGTGAGTTCGGCGTTTACGGTTTTGAGTTATCTGAATGTTAATATCTCTCGGACTAACTCCATATGCACTCCACTTGGTCTGCCCGCAATCATCTTGCAGACTCGGTGAGCCTGCGAGAAACCTTAAGCGGTGGCAGTATTGAAATCGGGAGAGAGGAGGAGAAACTTAAGAAACATTAAACTGATAAACCACCAAAATGATGGAAACATTAAGGTGGGCAGCGATCAGGCCAGATTTTAATGTCCAGCTCTGTCAAAAACCGCTTTTAAGTGACCAAAACTAAACTACAAAATGGTCAGGCACTCCTAACAAACACCCTACTTCGAAGTTTCGTTTGGGATGAAACTGGAAGTTAAGCTTTGAAAAAATATAGAATATATCGTAAATATTGTCATAAGAAAAAGCTGTTCATGCGTCTTCCTCAAAAAGTGCTAAATTTAGCACTTTTTTCTTTACAGATGATTATGGTCTCGACTTCTTCCTCTAAACAGAACCATTCACGATCTCTGTGTTCACACCCGTGACCAAAATTTGGTAAAGAAAATCTTGCTTACCTATTTTGGTTATACACATATTACACACACATGATACTAATGGTGGTAATGAGAATAATGTTAAGCGTATTTTGTCGGAATGTTCGTTGCACTTTACATAATAAAATAACGGTGAGTACCTTAGTTTTTTGGGAGGGGGTGTGTGTGTTGCAATGCAGCAGAAGACAATTTTTCACATACACACACACACATACAAAAAGCATATATACTACACGTCATTATTGAAGGGCCAGTAACGTTTTTGAGTCAATTTTTGAAAGGAGAAATAACCTATTTTCTCTTACTCTTTTCTCCAATTCGTTGCCGTAACTGAATGGATAAGAGCTCAGACAACATTGCAGTTTCCTTTTGGCACGTGTTTGGGGATTTGCCGATTTGCAATGGGCGGCCCAAGGAAGACAATTTCCACACGAAATTGTCGAATCTTCAGCAGGGTCTCTCTGACGACGCAGGCAAGGTAGCGACAAAATTCGCTTTGCACGTGCAAGGCAAGCCCTTTTTGAACACTACTCCAGCCAAAGTTGCCTGCAGACGAGGATAAAAAGGAATCGTTCTTGGTTCGTTTTAACCATGCTTGCAAGACGACGGATGACGGATGAGCAGCGGGGGAGAGCCCTCGCTCTGCTTGATGAAGGCCTAGCGCAGCGGGAAGTTGCTAGACGACTTGAAGTGTCGCATTCCACAATCCAGAGACTGCTGGAGCGCTTCAATGAGACTGGAGCAGTCCAGGAAAGGCGTCACACGGGTCGACCCAGAGTAACGACAAGACAGCAAGACCGCTACCTTGCCCTCTCCGTCCTGAGGGAAAGGGCATCCACTGCGGTGACCTTGAGGGGTCAGCTGAGGGACGCAACAGGTGCTAACATCAGCTGCAGCACGGTGAGAAGACGGCTACATGAGGCAAACTTGAGGTCACGGAGACCGGCCGTCCGACCCGTGCTGTCACCGGTCAACAGAGTGCGCCGCATGACCTGGGCCAGGGAGCACGTGACCTGGACAAGGCAACAGTGGGCCCAGGTCTTGTTTTCGGATGAGTCCAGGTTCACCCTGACCTTTAACGATGGCCGGGCTCGGGTGTGGCGACGTCAAGGGGAGAGGTTCGCTGACGCCACTGTCCAAGAGCATAACCGGTACGGCGGCGGGTCGGTGATGGTGTGGGGTGGCATGAGCCGTGGTACCCGGACCCCTCTGCTCCCCATTGACGGCATCCTGAACGGGGTCCGGTACCGGGACGAGGTTCTGGCGGCCGTGGCACTGCCTGCGCTTGTGGACCTTGGTCAAGGCGCCATCTTCCAGGACGACAATGCACCTGCGCATCGAGCACGCCTTGTGACCGACTTCCTGGAGCAGCATGAAGTCGTCCGTATGGCCTGGCCAGCGTGCTCACCTGACCTGAACCCAATTGAACACCTCTGGGATGTGCTCGGGAGGCGCATCAGGGACAACCACCCCCCACCGGGCACCCTGGCCAGGCTGGTCGACATCCTGCAGATCGAGTGGGCGGCCATCCCTCAGGACACACTCCGTACCCTTGTGGGGTCGATGCATCGGCGCTGTGAAGCATGCATCCAGGCTCGGGGCGGACACACGCGATATTGAAAACAGATTGGCCAAATCTGACACTTTCTGTTTTTTGAAAAGGGGGGGATGTTCCTTTAAATGCATGTGCTGTTCACTAATGGGTCATTGTGCTAATTTCTTTTTCCAAAACAGGTGTGGAAATGATGAAATAAAACATAGAATCAATTCTAAACATTGTCAATTATTTCAACTTAAAATTAGAGAGGAAGGAAGAAGTGGCCCTTAAATTATGATTAGGAGTATATAGGTTGATAGAAACTGGCATATGCATGCGCACATGGAGTTACTGGATCAATACAGTCGTGTAACAAATGTCCGCTAGTAGTAAAGTGCACATAACAAATATGTACAGATTCATCTACGTCTGTGCAAATATGCGCGCGCACATACGAGTAAGTACGCACATGCACATATGCACGCACACATGCACAGCGCGCATGCACATACAAACACTTGCACAATCTTGGACGCGCGCGCACACACACGTTCGCATAAAGTAACGCATGTATGTGCATGTGCAGTCTAACTCGCACACAAATTGTGGTTTGTGTAAGAAAACATTCACATCACGCATGCACATACAGTGGTTTGACAAAATGGATTCTGATTGTATCACGCACACACACACACAGATGCATTCTTACTCACATGCATACACATACAGACGCACACACACAGTGGAGTGTGGCCCAGTGGAAAATCCTCCGAGTTCAGATCCGGATGGACAGTGATTTTTTTCCTACCAACTAGATCTTGAGTGATGACGGTTGTATGCTAGTCTTTCGAGACGTCTCCTCGAGGTCCCGCAAATGTACGTTGAGAAGACGTCCCCTTGAGGTCCCGCAAAAAGAATGCATTTAGGTACGTTGAGCACTGCAACAAAAAACGATAACAAAATCCACTTTATTGGTTAACAAAAGTACACGCATAACGGAAATAAACACGAGTGCGCCACACGACGTACTTTCTTTCGGGAGCGCAGCTATCATTTCAGATTGGAAGTTAAAAAATCGCAAACAAATTTCACGCGCGCACATTCCATAAAAATTTATTCATTTATTCTTTAAGGGTTCTACTGACTTGCCAAAAATCAAGTTTTTTTTCAAATGGGTGGCTTTTTCACGCATTTCTTTCCAATATATCGCAAATTGTGTATTGGTATTTTTTTTAGGCAAATATATGACAGGGGGAGATTAATCGGATTAGAACATGACAATTATGAGTCAATTTATAACGGGGCCATACGAAAATTCGTCTTGTTTTCTGCATCACTATCAAGGTAGACAACCACGCTTGCATGCTTGTAATCATTTCATGTGTTACCTCCCGTGCATCAGCTTTCTCAACCGTGTTGGGAGAGCGTTATTTGTAAGACGTCTGTCTCTTCAGAGATAAAAACTGTGTTGTGTAGCCAAGTAAACTAACTAACTAAATAAAATTGTAGTGGGGCATGCTAATGTTTTCATATTGTTTTGTGCCCATATGATATGCGCTTGGCGCTTGCAAACTTGAAACAATTCTTTCTCGTTTTCTAATTACCTCGAATGGGTGTATGTACATTGTTCTGCCCACACTGTGCAGGCACTATGTTGCTGCATAGTTAGCATACTCTGTCTTCGGCGGGCGTGTGTGCTGGGTGTTTGTGTTTTCATATACTTCCGAACACTGATATGACCTATACATTTTTTTACCGTGCATGTTTAAAGGAAGGAGGCCCAGGTACTGGCAGGTCTGCACAAATGCTGAACTGGAAGATCGAAAAAAAATCTCCATCGTTTACCCACCAGAGCCCCCCCCCCCCCCCCCCGTAGGGATATCGGGGGCTTTTTTTTTAGTATAAATAGTCCCCACCTTAAAAATTCTATGCTAGAAATCTGCTCTTTTGTGTCACTCTTTCTGCCTTGTTCCTTTGCTTTATCATTATCATTTCTTCCATCATTATCATTTCTTCCTATCATTTTCTGCCTTGCTAGTCCATTCACTTGTACATGTTCGATAAAGTCTTGCATGCTTTTTGTTAAGATTGATAATTGGGTACATGTGTTATGTGTATTTTTGGCGCTAGGGAGGTGAGCTATGCGGAAGCAATTTTCGGAAATTTGTGCCCTATGTTTAGGTATGCTTAAATTTGTGTTCAGGTGTTTTTAAATCCCCTGTGCCATAAATTGGTGGACGTAGTGGTAAACACTAGCAATACCTACCTGACGGGTGGTGGTGGTGGTGGAGGATCAAACCAGCCAGGATCAAACCCGGACCTTCTAATTAAATGTTCGCCGTTTACCCACCCGACGACTGCATCCATCAAAAAACGACAAACAAACAACAACAACAACAAAACCACTTTTGAACCACGGACATCTTTTTTTTTTTTTTTTTTTTTGGTGTAAAGTTGTATCTATGTTTCAGAAGCCCTTGCTGTTCTACCCACATTTTATTGTAAAGCAATCAAACAACTGGAGCGAAGACCGCATGTCATGTCCTGATCCACAAGATGCTCTTTACTGATGATGCCATCTCGCACACAGCCTGGTCTCCTCCACAGGCTAATTAAGGCCCTAGTCAAGAGTTTATCCTCACCCGCTTGAAGAAAATTGAGATCATGGTCCAGAACGTCGCCTAAGACGCCGCCAGTATCAGCATCGACGATTATGCCTTGTACGTGATAAATATGTCCACCTACTTGGACTCTCTCGAGCAACCTGTCCTTCGTTCCTGCACTCAAAGAATAGGTCTTGACTATGAGCTAAGTTACGAGCGGTAATATCTACAGAAAGCCCTTGAAGCCAGACGAACAAGAAAGGCGCTCGTCTATTGAGTCGTTTTCGATAGAGCAGCGCGGTTTTTGCGTAGAACAGGATAAACGTCCACACGCTTCGTCAAATGTGGTCTGGCCATGTAGACGGCGAATGAACGAAAGAGAAGATAGCTTTTAATATTTTACGTTTTTTTTTTTCATTTAGTCATAATGCCTTCGACTCCATACTAATGTTTCAAATTTGAACGTGTATAATGATGATGATGATGATGATAATGATGTTAAAAAGATGTAGCTGTAATAGTAGTCGTATTGTTATTGCTGCTTCTATTGCTGCTGCTGTTGTTGCTGCTTTTATTGAAAATTATGTTAATTTTCTGCAGTTCGCAACAACCATCGTGATTAAGAACAAAATGATGAAATCCTAAACGATTATAGAAATGACACAAGAGCACAATAAATGTACATTTCTGGAAAAAAAACTGGAAATATTAGCACTAATACTTAATCATCATCATCATCATCATGTGCCCTGCCCCATGGCGTTGGCGATCATGGCCTTCCATATGTATCTATCCCTTGTTGCCACAAGCACATCTTCCACCCTCTCTGCCTCAGCCACCCTGCAAGTCCGTCCACTATTTTCTCCCTGAGTCTACCTGATGCTCTCTTTCCCTCTAGCTTTCCTGTTGTGACCAGGTTCTCTAATTCCCCTTTCCTTATTTCCAAGGCTAGCTCTGCTGTGTGGCAAGACAGCGACGTCAGGCTCGCCAAAAAGATTGAATAATAGTCATGAGAGCCCTGTTGTATTGCTGTCAGTCCTGGAGTACATACTGACGGAACATTCAGCAGCTGGAATTGCTCCAACAAAGATAACCATACAAAATCTTCAACATCACGTGGCAAGAATCGGCTCAAATTCTGAAGAAGTGTGGCTGGCCACGTTTAGAATTCCTTCTTACCAAATGTCAGCTTTGTTGGATAGGATACCTTTACCGTGTGGAAGTCAACTGCACTTGAAACATACTTTTGTATGGAGAGCTGGAGAAAGGACACCGTCATCAGTGACTACAGAAGACCACTAAAGTGATACTAGAATACTCTGAAAGCCAACCTCATGAGCTTTGGCATCAACATCACCAACTGGGATGAGGTTACCCGCAGCAGGGCAAACTGGTAACAGCAGTGCCTACAGGGCACAATCATATTTGAACAAGAGTGGCACGACTGCTATTCGATAACCGATGGAATCGGCAAAAGCAGAACCCAAGACCGCAAGACCCCTTCCCATGGAGCACTTTGAAATGCAAAACATGTTTCGGTAGACTCTTTATTACTTAAACACCCTCCATGTCTATACTCACGCAAAACATCAGTTATGCACGTTAAAGATCCTGTAAGTCGTGTCAGACTCCATCGGACTATGGAAACATAAAAACACACACAGCATACACGTCTATGACGAAGTATGCAGACTGCAGCAACACTACTCGCGCATCCGTGAAAACTGATCGCTTGAGAAAAAATTGATCCATGTGAGACATAACAAGCAGTTGCAAAGATCTAAGTAGCCCGAGTAATGTAGGCATACTTGTATAACGTTATCAATAGATAAGTATACGAATAAACAAACAAACAAATAAATAAAATAACAAGAAAGAAAGGTAGCTAATCAGCAAGCTATTCTCGTCATAGATCACCCTCAACCCTTCCAATTGTTCCTCGCAACTCGTCAACTCGTAATCACTTTTAACACCACAGTTCTCTCCCCGTTCCCTCCAACGTCCGCTGCTGTCTCCTCTACTCCATAGCTCCTCCCCCCCCCCCCCTCCAACCTCTGTTTCTCGAATACCTTTCCCACTTACTGCCGCCTTTTTGGAGGTTTTAGCATTTCCGCCGGTGGCACATTTACATGAGGACTAAATGTGACAATCGACAGCTATTGTGAGATCAAAGACCACAGCTTGTCTTGACATTTTAAGGGGCGGAAGACATTAGAACTGAGCTGCTGGAAGACTGCCGGTTTTTTCACCCCTTGTGTTTTGTATTGTCGTGTAGTGGTTTGATTTGCTTCCCTGCCATTTCGTTTTTTCCACGTTCTATAAAGTACAATGGTTACTGTACTTGATATGCTCAATATGTCTTGTAATATCAAATGATTTGAGAGATCAGTTTGTGTATTTTTTTGTAGAACAGCTTATTTTGTAGCGGTAATTGTGTATTAGGTGGTCATTTTTGTACTAGTTTCTTATTGCACAAAATCATTGTGACCTGGTTTGAATTGTACACCAATCTTTTCGCAACGTTTCTCAACAATTAAAATTTGTGAGTTTCGGAAATGAAACTTGACTTTCACTTTAAAGTATTCACTGAAGTTTGAAGCTTATACAAGAGGAATTCACCGCTCTCAGACGCTTCCATATAAGCTCCATCCAATTTGCCATCTGTTAACCTGTTGACTCCTTCAGCCTGCACAAAACCGTATGTACTGATGAAGTCTTGAAATGGTAATGGGAAGATTGACAAAATGTGGGGGGGGGGGGGGGGAGGATGTATGAAACAATAAGCTAACAGCAACAGCCAGTAAGCCAATTTTTATGTTATAGGCTTGGATTGAACTCTTAGACGTCAGACCTCGAGTACTTGATTTATCAAATTTATCAACAGAGTCAGTCAAGGGCATGGACTAGTATCATGTTTGTGTGTTGGGAATTGTGTATATGAGTGTGTGCGTGCGCGCGCGTATGTCTGTGTGCATGCGTGAGGTTGTATGTGTGTATATGTATGTATGCATACGCGCGTGTGTGTGTATATATCTGTATGCGCGGTGGGTGTATCCCATGTGTGTGCATTTGTGTGTGTATTTTTGTGGATACAAAATAAAACCTACATATCTCCCTCGTCAACCAATAAATGCGCCAAAGTCAAACCAAGTAAACCCTCGGTTAAAAGATTTCATCAGGACTTCTTCCACTTGCATTTTCCTTCAAAACACGCAGTCATAGCAGACCAATTAGTATTGCCCAGGTGCCTGGAACTAACGGGAGTACGGCAGCAAAGACGCATTTCTCTACGGAGCTCGGAGCTTTGGAGAGGAGCGAGGGCATTGAGGTATTGAGGGACACGTGGGATTGAACACGGAGACTGTGGATGACAGACAGGTGCAGGTTTGAGGGATTGTCATTTCATAGGGAGCGCGAGTGCCGCTGGAGCACACTATTTCCGTGTGAGATTAAGCGAACATGTGGAGCTCCCTGCCTGTGAAGCTTAAAACAATTACTGCCCATTCGCCCTGTCGGAGTCAGGACGCAGTTACCGGTCTTGAAGGTCGCGAGGGGGCGCAGGTATTTGTTCACGTGCTCTTCGACATTTGGCAAGTATGCATCAGCTCAGTCACCCTGCGCTTTCTGCCCCGCTCAGTCTCTGCCACCAATTCCAGCGAATTGTTACAAGACTGCTTGAAAAGATGAAAGATAAACATATCGCAGCGACAAACCTTTCAAACAAATGTTTGCACGCTTTTAAGTATACGATCTCATACAGATGCGCAGGAATCGTGCCGACGGGGAGCTGGCTAAATGCATCCTCCTGATCGCTAAGAGCTCCCAAATGAAGACGACAAGACGGAGCCTTGGCACGCGGAGAGCGGAAAAAGCTTTTGCGGCGATGGCTCACAGAGAGCTGTGGCTGCAGTTTGATCTTCAGTGCCGCCGTCACAGACCTCTCTGCTGCCTCACCCTCCTCTTTGTCTAATGTTTACTCTCACTGTGGATAGCCTCTCCGGATTTTTTTTTCCCACTAGCTAGTGGATGAGGAGGAAGCAAGCAGAGGGGAAAACGAGTGCATTCCGATACACTGAAAGACTCGCTTTCACGGAATGGATATTGTTTCCTGGTTCTATAGATACAGTCTTTTACTTGTGGAATCAGATGTGGGTTTTGCGACTTTTGGCCGGAAACATTCCTCCTGATCAAGAGTTTTCCCTTTCTCCTCACTCCACTTTGGTTTGAAGAGCGACGGTAGTGGGTTCTTTTCTTTTGTTGTTTTGTTTGTTTTTGTTTGATTTTTGTTTCTAGTCTAGAGAGAGAGAGAGGAGAGAGAAAAATTCATTGATTAGAAAGTTCATTCAATCACTAAGATGATACCACCAGAATGAGGGAAACGTTAAGATAGGACAGCGAATATGCCAGTTTTTAATGCGTGGGGCTGGAATTAAACTCGAGATATCACATCTTGGGTCTACGGCTCTAGCAAAAGAGCCAACCAGCCCGCTTGAATGTGAATGGACAGACAGTTTCAAAGCATGGGTTTATTTTTCTGCCGTATACATCTAAATACATCATTTGAAAGCCACTCTCATTGATGAAGAATGTATGCATACATGTTTTTGTGTTCAATGTATCTATTCTGTTGAAGTGTGAGATAATGCACGTCATTTTCGAAGAGCCAAAGTATCAACCAATGGAAACTGACATTACAGCTTCCACAACGTTATGGGTTCAGCGGGAAAAGGTTCCCACGCCTGTGATTCCATAATGACATGACTTGGAAATCGCTATTCCTTTCATGTCTTCCATCTCCATACTTTCTGAGACTTTTCTGTGTGGAAGGAAATCCCGATGAGATGCTCCACATAGGACAGCCACCCAAGCATCAATGACCTAAACACACCAAGCATACAAGCTCATCAAAGACTACGAAGAAAACGATAGATGACCTCGCTGCCAGCCACCGCATGTTCAACACTTTCCTTTAAAAGAAACACCACCTCTCCACACAGACATCAAGTGCAACTCAAAACATGAGGGTCACTGCAATATGCACCGACCTCCTGCAAAAGTGTCATGATCGTTTCAGCACCACTACCCCTCAAAACCCTCTCTGCATCACATAGCCGCTGTCCAAACATACCTTTCACCATCACAGAAGATGTACCACGCCCAACAAGCTTTCGGAGTCTACTCAACCATAGCACTTTGCATAATGAGTTTTCCCAGGGTCTCCTTTTCGTAGCTTCACTTCTTTTGCTACGTCCCATTCCCCGACCGCCTCTGTGTCTCTCCCTTCTTCTCTCGTACATCCTCTATCACTTTCTTACCAACCTACCTTTCTCCATCTTCTCTTTTCCGTCTTTCTCCCTTTTTTGAAAATCATGCTCATAACAGAGAGGACCCTCAAAATTAATCTACTTTGTCTTGCAAACGTTTCATTTTCAGTAAGTCTTTGGATTAGTTCAAACATTTCTTTGCTTTTATTTCTTTGATTTACAAACACTCGTTTGTCGTTTACTCGGATTCTGATTCGACAATTACTCTCTCTTCCTCGTTTTTTTTTCCTGTGGACAAAGAATGGTATAATAGCATTCATCTTGTTTTTAGAGTTAGGATTTAAAATTCTTAAGGGCGTAATTTTTTCAAATGTTTAAACACTTGCTTTACATCCGATTTACCTGATTATTTGTCTGGACATTCATTTTCTCTACTGACAATGTGTTCAAAAGAGTATATTAACACGAGTCTTTGCAGATACATATACAGCAATCTACCGATTAACCAACAAAAAGATAGCCAAGACACATATTGCTAGCTATCATAATTCCTAACTACATTTAGTACACATTGCAACTGATCAGTCTCAAAGTTCCTCTCACAGTTTATAGTGGATTTGAGCATTGGTATGCATGGACTGCAATTTTTCGTGTTAAGCACTTGGCATCGTGAGGGTTGTTTTTAATTTCTGTCGTCAAGGTAAGAATGTTGCAACTTGTTGGTGTGGAACGTCTCCTTGCAGAGGAGCTGTCTTTTTCCTCTACATAGTAACCCATTCCATTGACTTCATCATGGCAAATCCATCTGTAGTTATGATGAAATTTGTCAACATTGTTTTTCTCCGTGGACCGTTTAATCTATGCGTCAGCATTGTTCTCGATGATTCTGAGATGATGCTGTTTCACGTAAGTGTTGCAAGTGGTCAGGATAATGTTCCCTTCCATTTGTTTAATTCAGCTCGTCAGGTAGCAGACGCGTTTTGGTGATTTATCTATCCTTTCTGCGATTTCGCATCTTGAAGTCGATAGACTTTTAATTCTTTTCCTGCTTCTGGAAGTGAATTAAAACAAAGTCATGTGTTCTGAAATACATTTTACTTGTTTTCTTGCATTTACTACCCATTATACCATTGGCAGGATATGTCAGTTGGAAGTCCGAAGTTTACCCACTGTAATAATGCGCCCGTCATGTATTATTAGTGTCACTGCTGCTTTAACAACAACCACCACCACTACCAGTAATAATTCAACAAGAAGTATTCCTACTACTATTACTACTAATACTATCACTATTACTACTTTACTGCTGCTACTATTACTACTACTACTTCTGCTATTACCACAACAACCACCACGACGTAAGCTACAGCTATTGTGGCTGATGCTGCTTCTGCTACTGCCACAATTACAAAAATATCAACGAGGTAGCAATGATGGTAACAGGCACTATATAATATTACATAAAAACAGCAACACTTAGACATCATCGCTGACCATGATGACAATAATGTCAATAACAACAGAAGCAAGACAACAATAACAATATAAACAGCATAAAAACACAAAGAACACAGTGTGTAATAAGTTACAATGTGGTCTCTCATTCATGGTCTGGCTCCGTCACTGAGCGATTAATGTCGTTAGTAGGCCTACTGGTGTGTTTAGTACGCAGTACTCTTTGTTAGGTGGATCAGAAAAGGCACTTTTGAATCTCAACGAAACGACACAGCAAGATGCAGAGTATTCTCTGGCGGGTGGTCCCATGCAGACTTGACATCGCCGATTGCTGAGGCTTAGTTATGTTGGATCAGAACAGGTACTACTGAACTCCACCGAAGAGACCAAGCAGCAATGCAGAACCTCCGTTGGTGGGTGGCTACATGGGGGATTGACTTCCCCAATCGCCGTAAGCTTTTTGACACTCAGACTTGAACTGAATAAATCTGAGGTCGGTGATGTGGTAAGGAGTCAGAATGTGCGATCAACGTCAACGAGGCGGCGCTGAAGTTGGGACAGCAGAAAGAAATCTGTAATGATTTCTTTTCTGTCTGTCTGTCTGTCTTCTGTCTATGCGAAATGGTGACACTTGTATAACAGAAGTTATGATAAAGGGGAACATATGTAAGCATACTATTCCCCTTGACGTACGTTAAACGGCAGTAGCAAACCAGTGTGCTGCAACAAATATCCTCCACACGGCATTTCGTATATCGCGCTACAGATTCCAGCCAGCGTCTGTTGCCCTTCTGTGATGCTCTCTCTCCCTGTGTCTCTGTCTCTCTCTTTGATACTTTCCTCTGTTTATTGTCTGACAAATTCTTCTGTGTCGTGCCGCAGTATTCTCTCCCACCCGCCACCATCAGACGCGCCGGCATCATAGAGCATTGTCTGGCAGATATTCTTCTGTTATGTTTATACAAGATGCTCGAGCGATAATTGCGTGTTAAGAACCTTCCTTTTTCATGGTAATTTACTCCACCTCTGCTGGTGTTCCGTCGGGCGAAAAAAGTGTTTCCCGCTTTTTAACAACAGCAATACCAAGTCAATCATCCCAGCACTTTGCAGGCATACCTATCTCCCACATCAGCATGGAGAACAACATCACGAAAACCTGCATCTACACTACAATCTTGACAACTTCCCAAAGTCCCCTGTGAAACACAAACGCAATTTTGGGTTGTTTCCGGTATTCATCCTGATTTGCGCCTATCTGAAATGAAAACGACGACAGCAAATAAAGGAAAGATGAGTTTGACAACGATAGGTCATGACGTGGGTGTTTTGAGCTTGTCAGTAGCTACCAGCTTCAATTCTGACAGATGACTTAGGGAGAGAGAACGTGTATTAGATAAAAGCAAAGAAAAGGAAGGGCTGAGAGGTTTCAAATGCCGCCTTTCCATTTTCTGGGAGTAGACGTAGAAATGATAAGTGTCTATTGGGGTTTCTGACGTTCTCGGCATATTGTATGATACGTCGTTAGCTTGTCTTTAGTGTTGTGTTTGCAAACGACTGCTTTCCTTTTTTCTACGTACTTGTGGCTGGGGAAAATTGAGACTCCAGGTTATAAAGCGGTCTCCCTGCCTGCTTTCCCTTTCAGCTTATCTCTTTCACACATGCACGTGCACTCACACACACACATACACACACACACACACACACACACACACACACACACACACACACACACACACACACACACACACACACACACACACACACACATACATACACACACAAACAAACGAACACATACACACTGAGAATAATATGTGCACTTGATTTTGTTATTTTCTTTGCTGTTGTTTCTGTCGTTTGTTTCCCGTTTGAGTGTGGTTACTCACCTCAAATGGTCAATCCGATGTGGTTTTCACCAACTCGTATTTGTTGCCTCAGAGTTGCTCTTCCAGGGTTGCCCCATTTGGTCACAGTTCATTCCTTTCATTTTTGAACAGTCACAAATCTGTAGAACCTGCTCTGGAAACTGTGGTTCTGTCGTGCAGTTTTTATACATACGTTGTGTGACATGCGAAATTTCCTCAGTGTATGCTTAAAACAGAGAAACGTTTCAGTTGTGTGCATTTTATACGATTTTCCTATCTCACAAAGGGCAACTGCACTTTGATAAGAACGTCTTTCAGTCGGCTTTAGAAAAACGTATATAATTTTCAAATCGATGTAAAGCAAGGACCAGAAAAGCACGAAAATATAATCAGAACGCGTATTTAATACAACCAGACAAGACAGGCGCAAATTTCGACGCTTTGTCAAGCGTAAACGTAAGATAACAAGCGAACAAACAACAAATACAAAAACTAGGAGAAAAAGACTAAAACTTCCCTGCTGCTTCGTCCAGCGGGAGAAAAGGTCTAAAATGAAACAATGTGTTTGTGAGTAATTTCAGTTAAAAAGGAACAGCCATTTCATGTCTACAGTGCATTAACTAATTGCTTCACTACAACTGGGATATAAGGAAAAACAATTTGCTGACTGCTATGACTGCATAAAGACTAGTTGGTCAGGAGCTTTAAAGTACACAAATGGAAATGAACGGCTAAAATGTTGATAATGAATATAACAACAACGTCAGAAGAAATCAACAAATCGGTAATAAACTGAAGGATTCTGGAGTCTAGAATGTGTTCTATGAGACTCATCATACTCGGATAATTCCATATGCATTCCACTCAAATCTGCTATCAGTTGTCTGGCAAAGCAAAGCACTCTGCGCAGGTAAGGTCTTAAAATGGAGTCGGGAACAGGACCTGAGTAACATGACGCTATCGATTAGAACACTATGATGGCCAGTGAATAAGTCCGCTTTGATGCTGCCGTGTGGAACTGAACTCTTTCTAGTTCTAGGATCTTGTCTTCGGCTCTATCAAAACGGTCAGCCAGTCCTGGAGGAGATGACTTTGATCACACTGTACAGCGTGGAGTCTATCAAAACAGTCAGCCAGTCCTGGAGGAGATGACGTTTAACCACACTGTACAGCGTGGAGTCTATCAAAACAGTCAGCCAGTCCCGGGAGGAGATGACTTTTAACCACAATGTACAGCGTGGAGTCTATCAAAACAGTCAGCCAGTCTTGGAGGAGATGACTTTAACCACAATGTACAGCGTGGAGTCTATCAAAACAGTCAGCCAGTCTTGGAGGAGATGACTTTAACCACAATGTACAGCGTGGAGTCTATCAAAACAGTCAGCCAGTCTTGGAGGAGATGACTTTTAACCACAATGTACAGCGTGGAGTCTATCAAAACAGTCAGCCAGTCCTGGAGGAGATGACTTTAACCACACTGTACAGCGTGGAGTCTATCAAAACAGTCAGCCAGTCCTGGAGGAGATGACTTTAACCACACTGTACAGCGTGGAATCTATCAAAACAGTCAGCCAGTCCTGGAGGAGATAACTTTAACCACACTGTACAGCGTGGAGTCTATCAAAACAGTCAGCCAGTCTTGGAGGAGATAACTTTAACCACACTGTACAGCGTGGAGTCTATCAAAACAGTCAGCCAGTCCTGGAGGAGATAACTTTAACCACACTGTACAGCGTGGAGTCTATCAAAACAGTCAGCCAGTCCTGGAGGAGATGACTTTAACCACACTGTACAGCGTGGAGTCTATCAAAACAGTCAGCCAGTCTTGGAGGAGATGACGTTTAACCACAATGTACAGCGTGGAGTCTATCAAAACAGTCAGCCAGTCCTGGTGAGATGACTTTTAACCACACTGTACAGCGTGGACTATCAAAACAGTTAGCCAGTCCCGGAGAAGATGACTTTTAACCACACTGTACAGCGTGGACTATCAAAACAGCCAGCCAGTCTTGGAGGAGATGACTTTAACCACATTGTACAACGTGGAAGACACTTGATCTTCTCAAACAAATTCTAAAATAATGGACGATTTCATGAGTCTAACCCTAATAAGCAGGTTCGGCTTCTCTCCTTCCCTTTGTCACTCGATGCATCTTTCTCCTGGGTGGTCTTACCACCGGAAGACTCTCGATCGTTTTCCAAGAAGCGTCAGACATCAAAGTGCAAGACGGTGCTGTGGGATGCAGTTCAACTGTCCCGTGCAGCGCAAAACTTCATGATTTAATTTATTCTGCAGCCAGTGATCGCCCAGCACTAGGGCAGGAAATAATGACCGGTGGCCTCTCCTGTTCGGACCATTTCACCTTCACATGCGACCACCCTGTTAGGAGGTCAAATAAGACAGAGAAGAACACAGACACACACAACACAACACACAAACACACGCACACGCACGCACACACACACACACACACACACACACACACACACACACACACACACACACACACACACCACACACACACACACACACAACAACAACAACAACAATAAACACACACAGACACACAGATAGAGAGAGAGAGGCCTTCCGGATCCATATTGCCTAAAATCACTTAGTAAATAAATATGAAGTCAATGACCACCAGACCTATAGTCTCATTTTGATACAATCATCCATATATACATTACCACCACTAGGTCTATAGTGTAGTTTTGATACAATCATCTCTTACATGCACCACCGCCATCAGGCACACAGTCTAGTTTTTGATAAAGTTAACTCTACTAATCTTTGCGTACTCATTTTACTTTTCCATAAACACACGATGAAATTCATGGAAGATCATTCACTATTTCATCCGCCTATATCAGGATTCCTTTGAGTTTCAAACATGACAGACTCGTGGTGATCAGCCATAGAGGAAACAAATTTAGCAGGAATTCTCTTAAGAAAGCATTTGACTTCATTGATCACAACATCCTTCTTTCAAAACTTAATGTCTATCTTAATCATTCCCACAGCTTTCCTATCCTCCTGTCATACCTTAAGGACAGGGTACAATGTGTATAATACTCATCGTACATTCTCTTGTTATGGAAAGGTATCATTTGGATTAAGCAACGTTATAATAATAATAATTAATAATAATAATAATTACAATATTTATTATAGCGCAAAATCTTGATAAAATCAAATCTGAACAGACCACACACAGCCCCGCACGCACGCACGCACCACACACACACACACACAACACACACACGCGCGCGCGCGCGCGCGCATGGCTATAAATGGGGAGAAAGATTAAAAGCAATGGAAAATTATAGAGAGCATATTATATACAATTATATATTACAATGTAATTCCCCTCCGAGTGGAGACAGGCTGCAGAGGGGGGTTGAGTGAGGTCAAGATTTTATGCAGAGGAGAAAAGGTGAGTTTTGAGAGCGGACTTGAAGGAGACAAAAGTAGGTTGCTGACGGACTGAGAGAGGAAGTTTGTTCCAGGAGAGTGGACCAGAAACAGAGATGGCTCAGTTCAAGGCAATATTATTTTGTATGTACATCAATGACCTACACTTACACGTAACATCAAACTCTATTCAACATCATATATTTGCTGACGACACTGTTCTTATTAACATATCCAAGAAACAGACTTCTTGAATCCAAGAAACAGTACAACTATGTGTAAACCAAAGTGTCAGAATACTGTAATTCAAACTATATGCAGGTCATTTCTATAAAAACAAAGTCAATGGTAAGAATAACAACTTGCAGAAAAAAACAAGACACCCAACCAAAAACAGAACAAAAATGAAGCTATCAAAATTGTATCTTCAGTTACTCTAAAAAGTGTGATTATATCAAGCTTCCGAATATTGTGTACTTCATTCTGCTAAAACTTCTGAGAATTTATTTCTTCTCACTATGCTGTCATACTTTATTTTTTCGCTGCCCCGATTAAATTCCACGCTTGGAATGTATCAAGATTATGAGATGGTTGCAGTGAACTTCTAATACCTGACAGATATCTATAAACATAGTGTATTGATGGAAATAGTGTACAATAAATTGATAACAGATTTGTTTTCCTTCAAGGCGCTAGTAGACGTGTAGAGCTATTGAGATGCCTATTTTTGTTGTTGATTTTCATACCGACTCAGATGCTATTCTGCTTGAAGCAGTCTGGTGATATTTCGCATGACAGTTTTTTTCACATGAGTTTTGTCAGAATTGATAACAATTTTCTGCCAGAAGACGTGATGCACATGATCATGTGATGAACTGGTTTTTAATTTGTCTGTGGGATCTGTTTGTATGTTTTGTTTTGTTTGTATGTTGTTCTATAGAATGTAAAAATTTCTGTTTTGTAAAGAGGCTCTGATTACGCATCAAAAGTACGCTGCATTACACTGTTTTCTTGGTACGTCTACAACGGAACATAAAGACATTGCAGAAGAGCAATATTCAGGAGTTTAAAAAAACAATGGACGGCACCAGGGTGGAGCTGGCGGGAGCAAAGAAATTTAAGAGGTTTACGGGGTTAGAAAAACAAAGTATTCAAAACAAACCTCTTTACCCCAGTACTTCAAAATCTCCTGATCCAGACCTCCATTGTGTGGGGTAGGAATGCGCTTTAACGGCAAAAAAACTCCGTTCTTTTGTCTTCTTAGTAATCTCCCTTTAATGGACTCTTCAGCCAGTGGAAAAGCTAACCCGTCTATTCCTTCCCGTTCCTGCCTTGCCGTGAACTGTCTTTTTATTTTTCGCCCAGTTCTGCCCAAACGCTTACGAGTCTGTCATCAGATGTCGAAACGGCCTCCGCCGCCAGAGGAGGGCGAGGGGTGAACGAGGCAGGGGATGAGAGATGCAGTGCTGCAGACAGATGTCTTTGTGTATGTGCGTTAGAAAAAATATACACATGAAGAGGCAGTTGTCTTCAAATCTGCTGTAATGTCCCGCAGCGCCCAAACAAAATGCCTCAGCGATCAGCCAGTAAGTAGGATGCCCACGTGTCTTTGGTGGGACGGGGATAGGCTGGGAGAGAGACAGAGAGAGAGAGAGAGAGAGAGAGAGAGAGAGAGAGAGGAGAGAGAGAGAGAGAGTTTAAAATGTGAACGGTAGAGGTAACGGTAGGGCTTTTAGTCAGAGTATATAATTGTAACAGATTCAGAGTAGCAGATGCCAGAGACTTGCGAGTAAGTCTTGCTTGTTGAAAGGTCCACTTACATTGCATTCGTTACTGAATCTGTCCCCGTGATGATGATGATGGTAATGATGATGATAATGATGATAACTCTCAACGATGCGAAGGATGTGTAAGGCATACTGGTCTTTATCACATGGTACGTCTATATGTGGGATAAAAGACCGATCCTGGAACCACATATTCTTCCACAAACGGAAATGAGTCTTGCGGACACTTGTATTCTGCTTCCGCTGGTTCCGTCTTTTGTTAAATACTCGTAACAGCTGCTCTGAGCTGCTGAAATGCATAATGTGCACTGATGTCCTCAACTTACTCTGTTGTGGGCAAGATTTTCCCAGTTGGTGGTAGTGATGTCACAGTTGATGAGGTTAGCCTTCAGAGTGTCCTTGTATCGCTTTAGTGGTCTTCTCTGATCACGGTATTGTTGGTTCAGCCCTTCGTCTGTGCCGTTCTGTGGACTGTGGTAGAACGAATCCTGTCCAATGAATCTAGTATTTGATGAGCAAAAACTCTATACTTGACAAGCCACATTTCTTCGAAACTTGAAACAGGACATTTGAACTTGCCACGTAATGTGGCAGATCCTGCGCAGACACCTTTGGTGGAATCGTTCCAGCTAAAGAATGTTCTGTCGGTACTTAATCCATGTCTTGCAGCACTACAGCAGGGCGCTCAGGACTACCGGTCATCTACCGGCATAGACATATTTGTCTACGTATGTTTATATTCACGCATCTGTTGGGCCATTTCCGCCACTGTTAGTCACGTCTGACGTGCATGCGTTACTGAATGTGCTGATAACTGTATGCTTGTTACAACCATGTCTTCTTTCTACTGGTTTAATCGCATTCCCCATACCCACCTACCCATATAATCACTTGACCCTAAGTGAATGGACAAAAATCTTCAAAATGTTTTTGATCGTAGAACTCAGGATCAGTTGAAAACTATCATCTTCGTTTACAATCTTTTACATTTTCGTTGCTGCATGCTTACGTATCAGTTCTAAAGACACAGAGGAGCAGTTTTCCAGTCGATTCCATATCACCGTGAGATATCAAAAAGTGAAAAAGAAGGCAAATTTGGCAAAAGGACCTCAGAAAAAAACATTAGTGGCATTAGCTTTAGGAACAAGAAGTTATCGTCATTACATTTATGGAATCAAAAACCGACAGAGGGAGAGAGAGATGTCTACCATCTAATGTGTACAGAACGCCAAGTTTTTTGTATGACATTACAGACTGGTCACAGCAAACTCGTATCTAATCCCAAAGTTAAGTCTGGCGCCCATACCAATTTGTCCCTATGGTCAGGATCAGACTGCAGAACACAATCTATAGAGATGCCCCCTTCTACAAGAGAATGGCAAGATTTGCAGTCTTACTGAGGACCATGTTCAATGGTAACCACCTGACACAAATGGTACGTATCATCTCACCTGAGCTAGACTGCCAAGATAGAAAAGATCGTGAACGGACGTATCTGGTTAATTATGCAAATTATCAAAAGCATCCGTACTTTTCTACCTGATCTTATCTAGCTCAACGCTCAATGAAACATTAATAAAAGGTTTGCTGGTCTTTTAATTTTGTCCTAAATGTAGCGATTTTGTTCTGCTCTTTTTGTTTGTTTGATTTTGTTTGTTTGTTTTGTTGTATATGCTTGACAAACGCCAGTTGTCCAAAAGTGTGCACCTGTCCAGTAATGTCCGTTCACTTCCGTTCATAAAAATATATACAAACGGATGTGCACTGTTGAGTGTGCATGCACACACAAACACACGGACACAAGCGCACGTATACATGAGCAGACCTGGCAAATGCACAAACGCTACACACATGCGCATGGATTTTTCAAAGCTCACACTCCATCTACATCCACAGAGTTATCACTACACACATGGACACGCAATTGGAAACGATATACATGGATACACACTCGCGTGCACACACACATACACACACACACACACACACACACACACACACACACACACACACACACACACACAACACACACACACACACACACACGCATACACACAAATTGAGTAAAGTAAAACAACATTGTAGAGCATCATGTTCAGCTCGTTACATCGTTCAAAGAGTTGGCTGAATGATAAATCAAAGCCAGCTGCATCCTGCGCACGGAAGTGGTCGTACTGAAATCATCCATCTTGTTCTCAGATCTGGCGGAAAGCTAGACACAAGGCATGAGTTTCGAATTATTACCCGTCTCCATCCTCGTTTCCGTATAGCCGGCACAGCGAGATTCGGCCAAACAAATCTGACACCCTTCGCCGCCATAGCACAACAAACGAAGCCAGCTTCTTTCCGGCAGTCCCCGGTTCCGGAGCGAGGCGGGGTCGGAGCGGGGCAGACATATTTGTGCAAGTGTTTTCTGAGCTGTTTTGCTCGCCTCTCTTTTGTTTCCAGTGCATTGTTACAGGCCGCTGAGGCCTTGTCCCACTCGGCACATCATTACTCAGTCATGTACGAAACTAATCTGCCGCATGTGACTTGACTTTAGCGCGTCCGCCATAGTGTGGGTCCTATCAGTTCCGCCATTTTTCCCAACGACAAGCAGCTGATTTGAAACGGGTCACGACAAGCCACTAGATTGCCAGCAATTTGCCAGCGTTTGACATTCGCAGCCGCCCGCTGTTTATCCGCCAGTCTTTTTAATGAACTTGGAATCTTAGCCTTGTGAGATATTGGAGACACAGCCGTCTCCTGCCAGGCCTTGAGATTCTGAGCTTCCAGAAAAGCCGGAAGGTTGCGTCAATCCAGAGTGAAAGCTGCGTGTGCTTTAAAGGTCAGACAACAGAGACTTGTGTCCTAGCTTTATTGACACTACTATCGTGGGTAAAAGCCATACTGTCATGGGAAAGGCTCTGAAGCTGAACTATAAAACATACGGAGTCATTTTGCCCATTATGCAATTAACATAAAGGGCAGCAACGAGGATTCTCCACTCCTGCATGTTCTAGGTCAAGGTCTGTATTGTACACCAGATATGTTTAAGGGCCTGCTCGTCTTCGGGTGTTCCTGGGTCTTCTTCTCTTGCATCATCTTCCTTGTGTCCATTGAATTGCAATCTGGTTAACTTTATCCTGCTGTCTTCAGATGATGTGCCAGATCTATCTCCATCGCTTGTTTTATGTCGATGGTGCACAGATTCTGTTGCCTGCATAAGGCGAGTAGTTTAATCCTTTGACTCCCGCACGCTGTCCACCAGCTATCCTGCATTGCCAACAATGCCGGGAAAGCAAAAATGTAACCCTTAAATTCCCTCACCCTATCCACCAGCTTCCTGCAGGAAGCTGGTGGATAATGTGAGGGAGTCAAATGGTTACGTTTCTGCAGTTGGTGGATAGGGTGTGGGAGTCAAAGGATTAAAGTATGCTCATATTGCTTCACTTTGTATCAACTCGTGTCATGCATCATCAATAAAGGTAAATTGAAATGCCTGGATGTGTTGAGTGACCATCTCCGAGAACATCTTTTGAGAACTGTGCACACTACAGACAGACTACAGAAGAGTAGATCAAGCGATAAAGAACGAATCGCACAGCTGGGAAAGAAAAAGAAATACAGTAAGACACAGACAGCTAGCTGCCACAATGTGGCCACATCATTTGGCGAGGTCTTCAACAGATTCACTCCAAAATCGTACGTTTCAGTCATCGCAGATGCTCTTCGCTCTACGAATGGAGTTAACAACAATAAGCTGGTTCCACTGTCCTGCGAAACAGACAAGGCAACGACATGGGTATTCACATATTTACATGGTTGCTGACTTACTGCCTTTACGTCTGCTTGTGTGTAAAGCAGCAATGAAAGGTGAAACAGTTGTCATCTTTTCAGCTCTGCAACAGGTCAGGGTCCACTTTCTTTCACCCTTGTTATCCTTCGTTGTGCTCTCTCACGTGTACCCTCTGGCCCTCAATAGAAATCAGTCTTTGTTTATTTAGCTTAATTACAGTATGTATAGGCGTCCTTCAGTCTCGGAAGACTATGGAGTTGCGCTCTGGGTGTTTATTCTGGTGCAGCGTCGGGTGTGGCTGGCCAGTCCGACGCGGGAATGACAGTCCCTGTGGCAGAGGGCACAGATGAAGTCTGACGCTGGTCTGTCTGCCTGGGCTGCAGCCTTTCTTCTCGTTCTCTTTTCCTCGTGCCGCTGAGCGAGTGTCTCTTCGAACTTGGAGAGACCTTTCTGCACAGTCTGTCTCCAGGCTGACCGTTCGAGGGCTGTTGCTTCCCAGTTGTCCTTGTCGATATTCAAGGCTTTTAGGTCCCTCTTGCACACTCTTTGAATCTCAGCTGTGGTCTGCCTATGGGACATTTTCCCTGCACCAGTTCTCCGTAGAGGAAGTCTTTGGGGATCCGTCCGTCGTCCATGCGAACGGCATGGCCAAGCCAGCGCATGCGTCTCTGTTTCAGCAGCGTGTACATGCTGGTGCATCCAGCTCTTTCCAGGACAGTGTTGTTTGGGACCTTGTCCTGCCAGGTGATGTTTAGAATGCGTCAGAGGCTACGCATGTGAAAAGCATTGAGCTTTTGCTCTTGTCGGGCACGCAAAGTCCAGGACTCGCTGCCATACAGGAGGGTGCTCACAACGCAGGCTCTGTAGATCTGGATTTTTGTGTGCTCAGTCAGCTTCCCATTGTTCCATGCTTTCCTTGTCAGTCTGGCCATGGTGGTAGCTGCCTTGCCGATGCGCCTGTTGAGCTCTGTGTCAAGTGAGAGGGGATAAACAAAGTCATGGACGACATCCAGTTCATGGTCATTGATGCTGATGGCTGGGGGAGGGTCAACATCCTGTCCCATGACCTGTGTTTTCTTCAAGCTTATGGTAAGCCCGAAGTTTTGGCAGGCATCGCTGAAGCGAGTCATGAGCTGCTGTAGGCCCTCAGCTGAATGGGCTGTTACTGCTGCGTCGTCTGCAAAGATGAAGTCACGCAGGCACCTCAGCTGGACTTTAGTCTTGGCTCTTAGTCTGGAGAGGTTGAAGAGCTTTCCGTCTGTCCTGGTTCGGAGGTATATGCCTTCAGCTGCAGGACCGAATGCGTGTTTCAGCATCACAGCAAAGAAGATTCCAAACGGGGTGGGAGCCAGGACTCAACTCTGTTTCACTCCACTCCGTATGTTGAAGGCAGCTGATGTTGAGCCGTCAAAGACGACGGTGCCTTTCATGTCTTCGTGGAAGGATCTGAATGATGCTGAGAAGTTTGGGTGGACATCCAATCTTGGGAAGGATTTTGAAGAGGCCATCCCTACTGACCAGATCGAAGGCCTTTGTGAGGTCTATGAAGGCAACGAAGAGTGGCTGCCTTTTCTCCCTGCATTTCTCCTGAAGTTGTTTGAGGGAGAAGATCATGTCTATAGTGGATCTGTTGGCACGGAACCCGCACTGCGATTCAGGGTAGACTTGCTCTGCGAGTACCTGGAGCCTCTTCAGTACTACTCGTGCAAAGACTTTCCCAACGATACTGAGGAGGGATATGCCGCGATAATTATTGCAATCGCTTCTGTCACCTTTGTTTTTGTACAGTGTGACGACGTTAGCATCCCTCATGTCTTGTGGTACTTCGCCTTCACTCCAACAGAGGCAGAGGATTTCATGCAACTCGGTGATGAGTGTCTCTTTGCAGCACTTCAGTACTTCGGCGGGAATACCGTCTTTCCCTTGTGCGCTGAGCTCATCTATGGTTGGTTTTCTGTCAAGCTCTTCCAGCTTTGGTAGGCACTCTATGGCATTCAGGGCGTCTTCTGAGACTACAGTTTCCCTTGCATATAGCTCAGTGTAGTGTTCTACCCAGCGCTCCATCTGTTGTTCTCTGTCTTGAATCACCTCCCCTGTAGCTGATTTCAAAGGGGCAGTTTTCTTTTGCGTTGGGCCCAATGCCTGCTTGATGCCTTCATACATCGCCTTGATGTTGCCTGTGTCAGCCGCAGTCTGAATCTGGGAGCAAAGCTGAAGCCAATAGCCATTGGCACATTGTCTGGCACACTGCTAGACTTTGCTGCGAGCAGCACGGAGAACCTGGAGGTTCTGCTCACTGGGATTGGTTTTGTATGCTGTCAAGGCGTTTCTCTTGGCCTCGATGACTGGTGTCATTTCTTCTGAGTGGGCTTCGAACCAATCAGCTGACTTGCTGGTCTTTTTGCCAAATGTAGACATGGCGGCATTGTAGACAGCATCTCTGAAGTGTTCCCATCGGTCTTGGGCATTTGCAGTAGGTGGGCCAGGGAGAGAATCCTCCAACACACGCGCAAACTCCTTCACTTTTCTTTGATCACGTGTTTTGCTGGTGTCGATGCGAGATCGGCCCTCCTTTCTCGTACGGTGCAGTCTCTTCGCGCGGAGCTTCACATTGTTGCACACCAAAGAATGGTCAGTGTCACAATCGGCGCTCTGGTAGCTGCGAGTGATCTTGATGCTGGAAAGGTTGACACCTCTGGTGAGGATCAGGTCGAGCTGGTGCCAGTGTTTGGATCGCGGGTGTCTCCAGGAGACTCGATGCTGAGGCTTCGTGTTGAAGAAGGTGTTACTGACGCACAACCCATGATGACAACAGAGCTCTAGCAGGCGCTGGCCATTCTCGTTCATTTTCCCAGTGCCGAACTGACCCAAGCAGGTGGGCCAGGAGTTGTAATCGACACCCACTCTGGCGTTGAAATCGCCGGCGATGAACAGTAGTTCTCTGTCAGGAATTCTCCTTATAGCAGCACTGAGGTCGTCATAAAACTTGTCTTTCGCTTCTGCTGTGGATGCCAAAGTTGGTGCATAGGCACTGATTAGACTGACTGGTCCTGAGGATGTTTGGAATCGGAGAGACAGGATTCGCTCTGTTCCTTCTGCTGGTGGGGTTATGGATCCCAATAATCTGTTTCTAACTGCGAATCCCACGCCGTGTTCTCTGACCTCGTCTGATGGTTTGCCCTGCCAGAACAGGGTGAAGTCTCTCTCCCTCACAGATCCTGTTTCTGGTAGCCTGGTTTCTTGAAGGGGGACGATGTCCATCTGCAGTCTGCTCAGTTCTCTGTCGATGACGGCTGTCTTGCGAGCATCATTTACTTCCTGCAGGTAGTCAGAAAAGCCTGGTGTCATTGTCCTCACGTTCCACGTGCCCAATTTGAGGGCGGGAGTTTTCATTTTTCTGTTGCCTGGTGCACAGTTGTCGATCCGCTTGTCGGTTTTCACCCTAAACCCCACGCACCCAGTGAGGCTAACGGACCGTGGCGGGGCAGCACCTTACTGGCTGGGGGCTGCCCAGCTTAAGGCGGGCGGTAGCTGCCCTGTGAGATGCGATGACCTCTCCCACCGTCGGAAGCAGCCCCTGGCGTCTGACTCTACGCCAATTGAGTATGCAGACTTAAAACCGGTAAACTGCTACTTCCCGTGTTTAGTCGACGCTACAAAGCGAAGCTGGAGTGACCTCTCCAGAGCGCAAGGCCTGGGTAAGTAAGTGTGGAGGGCAAGCTGTTACCCATGCAGCAGACCCCCCCCCCCTCTCCACGTCGCTGGAATGGTCCATTGGAAAGGCAAGCGCCGATACACATGGTTCCAGTGCCGTCCAGGAGTTGCCAGAACATTGCTATATACAGTGCACCTAAACTAAAATAGCAAAACAGAAAATGATCCAACTCTACAATATTGAACGTTGGAAAGACAGAAGCATACGAACAACCCTTAAGATCAAAATTCTAAATTGTCTGATCTGGCCAGTAATGATGGCTGTGAAGCCTGGACATGCAGAAAAGCAGATGAAAATAGGTTCGAAGCAGCAAAGATGTGGTTCTACGGACAGCTTCTTGGAATTAAATCGACCGATATCAGTGCAAATGAAGACATTTTTAACGAATTCACAGTTCAGCGTCACCTGCTGGCAGATCTACGAAAGAAGAAGAAAATGTTATCAACCATGCACACCGCAACAGCAACACAACTTGAATAACAGTTTTGCAAGGGAAGGTTGAGGCCAAAAAGAAATTCGGGCAGACCACACACACACACACACACACACACACACACACACACACACACACACACACACACACACACACACACACACCCACACACACTCTCTCTCCTCTCTCTCTCTCTCTACGTGAATAACGTCACCAGCATCATCGGTTTGAAGGTCTACAAAGTAGTACAGAGAAGTCAAGACTGGAGTGAATGAAGGAGAATTGTTGTGATGTCTGCTGCTGCGGTTGCCATCATGCTCGATGATGCTGACGTTTGACGGGTGACAATGCTTTCTGTGTACCAATCCAAACAATATCGGCCAGTTTTCAAAACTGCAGACTGTTTTCGTTTGCATCGTGAAAGGAATATTGTTGACGTGGCTTGACCATTTGATTTTCTTTTCTTTTCCATGTATGAGATCTATCAATGAATTATTTGTAGTTGTAGTTGTTGTGTTTATTTAAACGGGAAATGAATTGAGAGTAAAACATTATATGAACATTATTTAAAACGAGAAACATTCTGTAATCGCATTAGAAAGTTGCTTTATTAGAAAGTTAACAAAGAAACAAACAACACAATACAAAGATAAATACTGTGCAGCAGTTTAGAACGTGAATGTTTTATCTATTTGAACAGAAAATGAGAAAAAGAATTGTAATCGCATTAACTATCCGAAATACATCTGTTTCTTTTGGTTTGAAACTGGCTTTTTCCTGAGTAGGCAAAAAACAGTACCAACTGCTTAACTCAAAAGTGAATGTTTATTTGAGCTAAAGGACTTTCTTATATTATCTGATAAAACTGGTTTATTACATGAGACTTTTTGTGTTATCCGCTGAACAAACGTACACATTTGTTTGTTACATTGTTAGTCGTTTGGTTAAAACTGATGTGATGTTTTCCAAAATCACTGGAAAGATATACACTGTTCTTTCCCTTTTTCTTTGTTGCTGCTATTTGTTCTTGTTGATTTTGTCGTTGTTGCATTTTTCACTCTCCCATTTTTTATTTACATATTTTCAAAAGAAAGACTGTTTCATATCGACCTTTGAAAGGTGTGTCCGTCTGCCTGTCTGACAGTGTGTGACAAAAATGTGTTGGCAAGACTTTCTCAGCTGAGCTGTATCGGGATAGATCTTGACCTCTTTACCACATTTGAGTGAAGATCGTTGTGTCGCGAAAACTTAAGTGTGGAGAACGAGGTGTGATGGTAAAAAAGAAGCTCAAAATCAGCACTCTTTTTTAGGGAGGTGTTTGGGAACAGTGCTTTTTCAGGGACTTGTGATAGTATTTAATTTCTGATTTCACCTTTGTGATGGTCTGCTATTATCCTCGCTTCTCGTTGTTATATTTCAACTGAAGCTTATTCGAGGTTATAGAAACCATAAGAAGTACAAAATCCGGATTTTCTGTGACGTGTTTTGTATCAGAAGTAGCTTAATCAGAATGGCTCAAATATCAGTTGTTGACTTGAAAAAATTATTTTTCGATTAATGTTATCGGACAACTTATAAATCTTCTGTCTTAAAGGACAGAACAGAGAATCATGACATGCGCCCGCACACACGCGCACGCGCATACACGCGAACACACACACGCACACACATACAAGCAAAAGGAAGAGATGAACGTTAGCGAAGGAAGGTGGTAGTTGGAGCTAAATGAAATGAGATCTGGATGACAGAAGACAGAAACGCTAAACTGTGAAAATCAGTTCAACGACAAAACCCTCATTCTCTCCAACTTCTCATCGATAGGGAAACCAAGAAGTGTTCTGCAGATCCAACGTGAAAAGTTTAATGCCAATGGAACTCCTCCTTCTCTTCAACAGAATCCTCCAACAAAGGCCACTCCTTCTCCTTCTTCGACTTAAATAAAGATCGTAACTCTAGTTTGGTTTGCCGAGGAGTTAATCAATGAAGAACGATTTTTGGGCGACACCAGCCAGAGCCTTTATTCGACCCGAACCAAGACCACCATCCCTGTCCATCCTCTCACCCTATTCCATTATCTCCCTTCCTACCTCTCTTATTTTCCTCCTCTTTTTTCCCTTTCCTCCAGGCTAACTCCTCTTTCGTGCCAACCTGAAGAGAAGATAAGAAAGTCTTGAAAGACAGGGAGCGGTTTGGGTGCAAGGAGCTGCCAAAGTTCCAGCCTCATCAGCTCCTCTTGGCATTCATCACGGCGTGTTGGCATGGGATTTCTTGCCGACGGGTAATCTGGGTAAATTAAAAGCTCTTTCAACAGATATTTGCGGGCAAGCCAATTGCTTCGGCGTTTGCTTATCGAGATAAAACAGTAGAGGCGTGTTGACTCTCGCGCGGGAACCCACCGCTTTGTGGGAGCAGCCATTTGTGACTCTCCACCCGATGGGGGCGATCAAGCTCCACGCGCAGCATTGATTTTCGATTGGATGTCGACAGGCGCCAACGCCACACGTCGCGCGCCAAAGGGGAGATCATTACTGTGTAAATATTATATCAATCGACCTTAATTAGGCCTGGCCGCTTGGAGAGCTCTTGTGGCCAGTTGCTCGCGATAACGCAGGCCACTTCAATGCTAATATCCTCCCATTTTTATGTCGTTGGCGTCGTTTTCTTCTCTTTGTTTTTGCCGGGATTTAGTCGCCGTTTTGCAGTGCGGACATGCGCGTGTCACTCAGAAAGGGACATCACTCTTATCTTCCGGCTCACAAGGAGTGCGTTTGCTCTCCATGTCAGTGCTGTAATCGCCCAGTTTAATGGAAAAGTTCACAAGAAGAAGTTCCCGTTTCTTCTCCAGGGCTTTCATTTTTGTTTGTTTTTGTTTTTGTTTTTGCTACTCTTAGAGGAACTAGAACTGGCGTTTTAATGAATAATCTTGGATGTTGGTTTTTGAATTTCAAACAACTGTCTTTGCTGTCAGAGTCAGTTATATAAGCCCAGATTATTTGTTGGATTGCTTTTTCTTTTATTTCATTAAATTACAGAAAAAACGAGTCAAATCAACTGTAGCTCTCTCTTTCTCTGTTTCTGCTATTTCATGTTGTTTTACTACAATGGCAGATCTGTGAGTTGCCCTATGAACAAACCGTTGGAAAATCAAGTTTCATTTTTTTTCACTCCTCTCTCTTTATATGCAGGATCATTAATATGTGTATATGTCTTCTTCTTCTTCTTCTCTTTCTCTCTTAACTCCTTAAAACGTCACAGCTCTGTCGGTTGTGTGCCAAAGCCATGAGTCTCAGCAAATAGTTTCTCAGTTCATTCCGCGATGACATTAGTCCACATTATTTGTTTTTGCTTTTGAGTTTTTGTCTGCCTTCCTGTCTCACTCCCTGAACAGTAGGTGGATTAATTTGGCAAGACCATTGGATCTTGTGAAATGGCCATAGCGACGTAATTTTGTCTTAATTGAAGTCAGCAGATCTTCATATGGTCCAATGTGCTGTCTGATAGTTTGGCGCTCTTGTTCATCGTTGAATTGATCAGTGTCTGTTATGTTTAGTATATTGCGATAACATCTCATTTCCATGGAAAGGATTCGTCTTTCCAAATCTGCTTTGAGGGTCCATGCCTGACATGTATACAGGAAGATGGAACATACCAAAGCACGTAAGAGCCTGTTCTTGTGTTTCATGGTTAATTTCTTGCCCTTCCATACAGGTTTCAGCCTATGTATGTGTGTTATCTCCCTCCAATTGCATCAGCCTTGTTGTGGCGGGGGAGCTTGTGTGTCCTTACGATCCCAGGAGCTATGCCGGCGGGGACTTCGTGGGCCCTGGCAGCTTCAAGCAAGCCGGACAGGTCGCTGGGGGAGGGGCCAGACTAAGGGGTGCATACAAACAAGTCCTGGCAGCAGGGGATGGGTGAAAAAGAGGGTAAAGAAGATACACTTTTCATATATGGCTTCTTTTTCAATGTCGTGAGCAGATGATTTCTTCGAAGGAACAATGGTCAGGATCTCAGCACTGTAAGTGCACTGCGCGGCAAGAAGGCACCCGCAAACTACTTGCTTGTACTTTTGCTAATCATTGCATATGATGAACTTACAAAATGGAAAACGTTATAGTTCTGTGTCCTCTGAGTCCCCCAGGGGGGACCTGAACTCAATGGCTACTGGGGAGGGAGAGTCCGTGTCTGTGAAAGGTAGCTGTGATGACGGTAATGGATTACCCGACGGAGGTTATTGGAAGCGGACATGTAGAAACTCCTCAAAAATGCAAAATCACAAAAAGAAAAAAATGCAAAAAAAGGATTTGAATATAGGGACATGGAATGTACAGACTATGTTAGAATTAGGAAAGCTCTACCTACTAGTCAAAGAATTAGAAAGGAGCAAGATGAACATAACAGGGCTCTGTGAGGTTAGATGGAGTGGGCAGGGACTTTTTACTGTAGGAGAGCATACAGTTGTATATAGTGGAAATGAAAAAGGTGGCTCAAGAGGAGTAGCAATTGTGCTGGACAAAAAGCATGCTGGAGCTCTGAAAAGCTATAATCCAATTAATGACAGATTTCTCACTGTCAAAATAAATACCAAATATGCTGTTTTGAACATAGTTCAAGCTTATGCTCCAACATCCACTAGCTCAGAAGAAGAAATAGAAAATTTTTACAATGACCTCCAAACTATCAGAGACAAAATTCCCAAAAAGGAAATATGCATTGTGATGGGTGACTTCAACGCTAAAGTTGGAGAGGGGGCTGACACAGAATGTGGAATAGGACCATATGGTTTAGGAGAACGAAATGAGAGAGGTGACATGCTGGCTCTGTTTTGTCAGGCAAATGAGATGAACATCACAAATACTTTTTTCCAACAACCACTGCGCAGAAGATACACATGGATCTCTCCAGGAGACAGGTGTCGTAATCAGATTGATTATATTATCATTGACAGATCCTGGAAATCAACTGTCCTCAATGCAAAAACAAAGCCTGGAACAGACTGCGACACGGATCACATTCTTGTGACAACCAAATTAAGAATGAAAATATTGAAGAAGCCTAAAACCAAAACTACGCCAAAGTTCGACATATCAAAATTAGAAAACCCTGAGCTGGCGTTAGAATTCAGTATAGAAACAAGTAATCGTTTCTTAAAGTTACTTGAAGTTTGGGATGAAAATGACTCATATCCTGATGAAATCTGGACAGACATAAAAAACACACTGACCAAAATCTCTGAAGAAAAACTAGGAAAAGAAGAAAAAAGGAAAAAAGCTAAGCCCTACATAAGTCAGGAAGTGATAGATCTGGCAGAAAAGAAAAGTCAAGCTCGAAAGCAGGGAGAGCGGGAAAAATACTCGGCACTGAAAAGGGAAATAAAAAGTAAAGTCAGAAGAGACAAAGCAAATTGGCTGGCACAAGAATGCAGTAAAATCAATGAACACAACGAAAACAGGAAGTCGAGGGAGCTCTTCAAACAAATAAAAAAAGTGAAAAAAACAAATTTCAAAGCAATAAACCAATGCATCAACAACAAGGATGGTCACACTCTGACTGAACCAGATGATGTCTTGGATAGGTGGAACGAATATGGCACATCACTTTTTGGCAAGCCTGACAGCCATGAAAATAATTTAGAGCCAAATTTGGAATTGATCCCTGGAGATACGGAACCTGAACCTCTGCTCAGCGAAGTTGAATCTGCCATTAAAGATCTAAAATGCAGAAAGTCTCCTGGTCTTGACAATATTCCTGGAGAGTTGTTGAAACACTCAGGTGATGGTGGACTCAAAGTAATGCATCACTTATGCTGCAAGATATGGAAGACTTGTCAGTGGCCTACAGACTGGAAGCTCCAAGAATTTGTCATGTTACATAAGAGTGGAAATGTCAAAGACTGCAACAATTATAGAACAATTGCACTGATCAGTCATGCCAGTAAAATACTGCTGATAATAATTTTAAACAGGTTAAAGCCAAAAGTAGAGGAAGAGCTATCCGACTGTCAGGCAGGCTATAGGAAAAACAGGGGAACAATAGATATGCTGTTTGTACTCCAGATATTGATAGAAAAGATTAGAAACACAGACCAAGAGATGTTCATCGTTTTCATTGACTACAGCAAAGCATTTGATAGCGTGATTCACCAAAGTCTTTTCCACTTCATGATCAAAATGGGTTTTCCAAGACATCTGGTTTCCCTCATAGCTTCATTATATAATGATCAAAAAGCAACAATCAGATGGAATAATCAAAACTGCAAATTTTTTAACATCACTAAAGGGGTAAGGCAAGGTTGCATCCTGTCTCCACATCTCTTCAGCATATACACTGAACATATCATGAGAGAAGCAGACATAGAAGACATGGGAGTAAATATTGGTGGTAGAAACCTGTCAAATTTACGCTACGCAGATGACACAGGATTACTGGCAGACAACATTACAGGCTCTAGGAGGATCCTGTACAGGGTAGACCGGGTTGGAAAGGCAGCTGGGCTGGACTTAAATTCAAAGAAGACAAAGGTTATGCATGTTGCAGGCAAATATAACACTAGACAGGACCAGATCATGCTAAACCAAGTCCCTCTAGAAAATGTCAAGGACTTTAGATATTTAGGTTCAGTCAAGACACACGATGGAACATGCTCAAAAGACATAAAGATGAGAATTGGAATGGCCAAGAACAGTATGGTTCAATTGAACAATATATGGAAAGACCACAGCATAACAGCAGACCTTAAGATAAAACTCTTAAAATGTCTTGTCTGGCCAGTGATGTTATACGGCTGCGAGGCATGGACAATGAAGAAAGAGGATGAAAGACGAGTGGAAGCAGCAGAGCTGTGGTTTTACCGAAGACTGCTGAGGGTCAAATGGACGGATAGGCGCTCAAATGAAAGCATACTGAATGAGTTGGGTACTACACGCAAGCTTCTAGTACTCATACAACGGAGGAAACTGAAATATGTTGGACACGCAATCCGTAATGAGAGAACAGACTTGATGTCCACTGTCCTCCAAGGTAAAGTGGAAGGAAAGAGAAACAGAGGACGGCCACCTGCATCACTTGCTAGAAACATCACAAACATCAGTGGCAAGAAACTCCAGGAGGTGGTCAGACTTAGCCAAGATCGAGAGTGCTGGAGGCAACTTGTGAGGACATCATGTGCAGCGGCCAACACTGTTCCCGGTGACGCCGACAGGTGAGACAGGTGAGATGTGTGTTATTCATTATTACAGAGAATGTTGTATGTTGAGTAGTCATGGTGTATAAACGTATGACTATGTAGTATATATGTGTAATGACATTATCATTACGTGAAATGTTTATGTTTAATAATTAATGATCGCATGTAGACTTGCGTATGTCTATTTTTCTTTTTCATTTCTACAAATTCTGTCGTTTGGAACGCAATTTTAGGTGGTTCAGGCCACTTTCTGTATTTGTTTTATTTCCTTACGCTTGTTTACATTTATATTTGTTCGTTTTTCTAACACCTTTGGTAATAAATTGGGCGAAATGGTCAACGCCAGAGGAATATCTGTACATTATGTGCGCGAATGCATTGATATGTGTATTTGAATTTTCTTTTCAATTTTTTTCAGAGTCAGTGAGGTGCCGCGTATGTTTCCAATGGTTGTAGCCATTGTCTTTTCCCAATCTTCAGTAATGAAAAAAAAAGATTAGGAAAAGGCACGCAACATTTGTAGGACATTTCATGAAGAAAGAGAAATTAGGGCACCTGGTCATGGCAGGAATGCTGGATGGAGAAAGAGCATCGGGTGGACCCAGGGAGAAAATACTGGACGGACTTGCAGGGTGGCAGAGGACAGAGGGGTGGGGGATGTGTTTGCGGCGACGGGGGATGGATTCATATGGAGGGACATGATCGCCAACGCCATGCGGCAGGGCACATGATAATGATGTAGCCGTGATATGGCTCTGTGCAGTCGGCTGGACTTCAAACACTAATCACTACAGTATTACTTCTTATGGTAATGTTACTTAAAAAGTTGTATCTCTTCCAAGTTCAATCTCTTTCAAAGCATGTGACATTCCCTTCTCTGAGTCTGTTCGAAATCTAAAATTCATCTTCAACTCCATCCTTTCCATGCGACAGCATGTAACCAGATTATGTCAAATGGCTTATTCGGAAACGCATTAGCTGTAATCGCCATCTTCTCGCTGATTCTGCGACCATAACTCTTGTAACCTCTTGTGTACTTTCTCGTCTAGAGTTTTGTAACAGTCTTTTTATTGGGGCTCCCTTGTCTGTTACTCAGCCTCTACAGAAAGTTTTAAATTTTGCCGCAAGACTCGTCCTTAAAGCTTCTCGCTGTGAAAGGTCAACATCCCTGCTTTGTACATTCCACTCGCTTCCTATTCGCATTAGACACAAAATTGCTTGTGTTTGTTACAATATTGTCTCTCGTATTGCCTTTGCTTATATCTCTGATTTGCTCCATGGCTATTCTCCTTGTCGTACTCTTCGCTCTTCTTCTGGTGTTCGGCAATTCAAAATCCCTCGATACAAACGCAAGACATGCTTGGCGATCTTTTGCCCATTCTGGACTTTTTGTACGGAATAATCTGCCCTTTGATCAGAGAAAATCGCCTATCTTTCGTCTTTAAAGACCAATGTAAAGCTCAGCTTTTCAACGAATTCTTCCGTTTGAACTAACTTTGCTACACTGACCCTATCCCATTCTGTTTGAGTGCGTTCTTGTAGTGTCTTCTATGTGGATGTTATTGAGAGTGTGATTCCACGGGTCTATCAAAACATAAATAAATAAATAAATAGATAGATAGATAGATAGATAGATAGATAGATAAGCGAATAATTAAATGAACGAATAGATAAAAATATAATTAAACAAAAAGCCATCCAGCCCGTACTAAGAATACTTTGGAAGTCTGGTGAACTCAGTCTTTTAAAACAAACGATGGACGTGGTGCAATGTTCTTGTACTCATGGGTTCAGAATTACATCTTCTTCACTTCATTGATTGACCTGCATTTTGGGCGAAATAACCCGCTGCTACAGGTCTATAATTCTCGTTTGCACAGTTCTTGAAAGTTTCTTTTTTTTTTTTACTGCATTGGGGAAAGAATGTTACCGTAGCTATAGATATTATGCATAGATTACGGAATACTTACCTTTGTTTTACATTTTATCTCATTGTTTTCAGTTTTTGTTGTTAGTTTCCTGAAATGTTAAGACTCAGATTCTTGTTCTCTTTCTGAAATATCCACTTTTTCAAATATCACCCATCGTTTTAAACAGCAGGCCTACTAGTTCAGGCAACCTTGGTTTCCTGACTGACAGTTAATGGGCCTATTTTGTTGCTTTATTAGACGTAGGCCTACATAAGTATGTTTTCACTAGGCATTTATTTTATCGAAGACGTGTATTCATGCCAAATTCTTATGAATGTTTAAAGTAAGAGTTTAAAACATGTATTGTAAACGAAATTATGTGGATTGAAGAACGGGGACGGAGAAGCATGATACTGCAAGGTGGGGGATGATCAAGTAAAAGATGTGTTTGTGGAGACTTGGGTGGGGAGATGGAGCTAGGGCAGAACAGACCAGCTGAAAAAGAAGAGTTCGTGGTAATACTCGAAATATGCAGCACCGATCTACCAGTTCTTTGAACCACCCTGCCTTGCACACAGCACGCGTACACACACACACACACACACACAACACACACACACACACACACACACACACACACACACACACACACACACACACACACACACACACACACACATCCCGATAAACAAGATGATGCGTACTTTATGGAATCCCTGGCAGCGAATGAAGAATTAACGGCAACAATGCAAGAAACGTTTGCCTCCAAGGGGGCCACCGACAGCGCGTGAAAGCGGTGCGTATTGAAAGCGAGCCCCCCGCCTGAAAATACCGCCTACCGCTTAGCCCGCACTTCACTTCCCATTGCTCAATTTGGTCCTCATTGGCAAGTTCTTGCATGCCGCGCTAGTTTTTTTCCCCTCTCTTGTCTCCATCTTGTATTCATCCCAAATCAAACCCCTGACCTCGGAAAATTAATCCGACAAACAGGAGAAGACCTGGGGGGTGTATATCTTCCCCGGCTTGGCCCGTCCCAGGCACTATGGACCATCTTGATCGCTCTTTCTTCGCTCTCCAGGGTCGCCGGCGGGGCCTGTCCCGCTCCTTTTCTTCGTCCCTTCAATGTGCTCCCTTGTTCAGGGGTGAGATGAACAGCAAACAAGCAATTGAAAGATAATTAAAAACCAACCCGTGTGTCGGCCAGGGTCTTGGATCCATTAAATAAATATTTTCCGAGCAAAATGACTAACTTGGCGCTGGCGAGAGGTCCAGCAGGGACCTGAAGAGAGACTCTGAAGCTGTGAGAAAAGGGACGTGAAGGCACCAGCCGTTAGCGTCTAGTGAGAGTGAGGACGGGGGGGGGGGGGGGGGGGGGGGGGGGGGGAAGTGGGTGAGGTGGTGTGTGTGTATGTGCGTGTGTGTGCGCGCGCGCGCGCGTTGTGTGTGTGTGTGTGTGTGTGTGTGTGCGTGTGTGTGTGTGTGTGTGTGCGTGCGTGCGTGCGTGTGTGTGTGTGTGTGTGTGTGTGTGTGTGTGTGTGTGTGTGTGTGTGATTGAATCTTGAACAAGCGTAAAGAGAGACAACTTCTTCCGCCCTGCAATTGGTGTGGGGATCGATACTCTCCAAAGAGAAACGAAAAGGAGAAGCAAGCAGGAAACGATGTTGGGAGAAAGAGAGAGATAGAAGGGGTGGGGGTGGAGGAAGAAAAAACCAAACGAGACACTTCCTTGCCCACCTCTTGAGAGAGAGAGGAGAAAGAGAGAGATGCTTCCTCTACCCACTTCCATGAGAGGAAGGGAGAAATTCTTCATCTTTCCACATAAAGAAAGAGCAAAAAGAAGTTAGATGCTTCCTCTACCACCTCGAGAGAGAGAAAGAGAGAGAGGCATGCTTTTGTCGACCACCCTCCACAGAGAGAGAAAGATATTCTTCCTGTGCTCACATCCAGACTCAGAGAGAGAGAGAGGAGAGAGGGGGGGGGGGAGGGGGAGAGGGAGGGAGAGATGCTTCCTCTGATCTCTTCCAGAGAGAGAGTGAGGCATTTTCTACCCACCTCCAGATCACTGTCTGTCTTTCTGTCTGTCTGTCTTCTCTCTCTCCCTCTCTCTTCTATGTATGCTTCCTCGACCCAACTCCGGAAAGAGAGACAGAGAGAGAGAGACAGACAGAGGATGGAGAGATGCTGCCTCTGATGCCATCCTCCGGAAGAACTTTTTGCACACCTCCTCCTCGCTGAGCAGAATACCTCTTCCGCCTCGCACTCTCCCCCTCCCCTCTTCCCTACCCCCTTGTGCCCCCCCTTCAACTTTCACAGCGTCTTACTGTTTTTTCTATGGACCGTGTTGATTAAATTGAAACAGATTTGGCAACGAGAATCCAATTACGCTGGAGGAGCTCTCGTCTTTGTCGCCACTTAACCCCCCGACATCAGAGCTCATTGGCAGTCCTTGTTGGCAACAATGACACCAATTGCCTTGAAGCTCCGCCGTGATACGAGAGCGTTGACCACCTCGTGTGAGCGAGCTTCTTCTTCAGCTCCTGCTCCTCGGGATTCTGGAGGACGTCTTCAGGAACAGGGGGCTGGTGACGGCTAAGAGTGCTCCACTGTGGGATGGCGAACAAACGGAATCAATTCATGGAGGATGGCGGTGGGAGTGGACGATGGGGGTGGAGACAAACAGTTATCAGCTCTGGGGACACTCACAAAAAAGGACAGGAATCTCAAAGATGGGGCTAGGGGTGTGGGGCAAATGGTATAAACTCTTGGAAAGCGGGGGAGAGATGCGAAGGGAATTGTTTATTTGTTTTTTATCATTTCATTTTATTTATTTCGTTTGAGAGAGAGAGAGAGAGAGAGAGAGAGAGAGAGAGAGAGAGAGAGAGAGAGAGAGAGAGAGAGAGAGAGAGAAAGCATACGGAAGCAACATTTTGGTGAAAAGGGACAAACCGAGTAAATTTGGGGATGGGGACAGAGGAGTGAAAACGTTAGATTTGTTTACGGTATGAGGGTGGGGGAGGGCAGAGGGATTGAAGAAAATCAACTCTGAGGGAACAAACGCAATCAACTCTCGCAAGTGGTGGGGACAGGGATAGTAAAACAAAAAAATCAGCTGGGTGGGGAATGGGGGTGGGAGGTGGGGGTGGGGGGTGGCAGACAAGCAGAATCAATAGTGCAGGGATAAAAGGAGTCGACAGAGTGGCGGGATGGAGGGAACAAACGGAAGCAACTCCATCCCGTTATGTGATTCTCTCCTCTTGTTTCGTTTACCTGATCAGTTCTAACACTTGGATAAATATTACTGGTCCAGTCACCTACAGTTTTTCAAGTATGTCTTCTTCTTCTTCTTCCTTTCTGTTCATGGTTAGACCATATCTGGCGACGAATGTAGCCGTATCTTTTCCTGTTCCTGTAAGGTGCCATGAAGTTTGACAGAAGGCTGCAGAGCCTACTAACAAACACGTTACCGTGTAATATAACGCAATATTAACGCGGTCATGTACGTATTTAATTCTTGCATTTTTGGGGTCTCTTATCTTCTGACTCCTCGAAGTCTGTGCAGCTCGGAAAGTTGCCTGTGCAATGTTGGCCAGCCCTGTAGAACACAGTGCATACTGTGTCATCACAAATCTATCACAAAATGGATAGCAGCCATCTGGGGCAGGATTATTCTCACATGCAACAGTCACTTGACATGGTGGTAAACTCCAACTCAGTTAGCATCCATTGCTCGTCCTTGATGCCAGTTTAGTCTAGCCTCCAGGAAACTAGAAGTTAGACAGTAGTTTCGACCGTTTGATATCCGGACGAGTAGAAAATAGACAAACAACAAACAACAAACAAAAAATAAGCAAACAAACAAACAAACAAAGAAAACCCATAAATACGTAACAAATGAAATAAAAATGGTAGCCTCATTGCAGACATATTTGGTAAACACTCACTCTACTAGAGAAATCGTTGTTGTTGTTATACTTTTCTGTTTTGTTGTGGTTGATTTGTTTGTGTGTGTGTGTGTGCGTGCGGGAGTGCGTGCGTGTATGTGTGTGTGTGTATGTATGTATGTGTGTGTGTGTGTGTGTGTGTGTGTGTTGTGTGTGTGTGTGTGTGTGTGTGTGTGTGTGTGTGTGTGTGTGTGCGCGCAACGCACTAGACAGGACTTCGTGACGAGACTTAAAATGTACCATATTGTCCGATGCACGTCAAGGATTCTTCTCTTCAAATTAAACTTCTTCAGGGTGAAAGTGACCTTAAGAAGTACATAAGCTTGATTTTCTGTCATAATTTTTGAATAGATATGGAGATATTAAATTGGCTGGGCCAGCTTGGTTTTTCCCCTCTTTACAAACGAAAACGTGTAGTTCTTCTAGAGATGTCAACTCATTTTGCTTTTCTATTCCAAGTAAGAAAACAAATGGCAATTAAGAAAGACATAACAAAACAATTATCAGCATAAACAAACCTTGTATGCTTTTTTAAAAGGTATATTTGACATGACAATAGCACCGTGGTACCTAGTTCTGTTGTCCCATCAACTTCCTATGAAATGTACTGTCCAGGCCATCTAGTGGTCACTTTAAAGTCAGACAAGAGAACTAAAACGAAAAAAAAGACTAAGTATAATGGAGCAAACGCAAGGGAAACTCAGATAACTGAATGTTTTGTCATCAACATTATTAGTCGTGACGATGATGATGATGATGATGTAGATGATGATGATGATGGACTTTTCCATTGAGCACGCAGTCCACTAGAAGAGTAGACACGCTGGTGCCCAGCACCTGTTTACGTGTGGTGAAGATGACCAATCTTTAAGGCACATGCTCTTCCACAAGCATGGCTCTGCCCTGCAAGCACTGCTGACACTAGCAGAATGTTGCGGACAACGTCTTCCCAGGTAGTGGTATTGTCGCTGCAGGTGATGAGATTGCTTTCAGAGTATCTTTGTATCGCTTTTGTAGTCTGCCCTGCTCACAATGTCCTTGTTTCAGCTCTCTCTATAAAAATATGTTGGGGGTTTGTTTGTCTTCTATAGGACAAGGACTGGTGTCTTGCTTAACAAAGCTGGCATTTGATGCGTAGATACTTAGTGCTTGGGAAACCACACTTTTTCAAAATTTAAAGAGTTGGACGCCCGATTTTGCTACGCGATGTTGCAGATGTTGCGCAGAAATCCTTAGTGGAAACATATTACTAATTAATTTAATACAGTATTAATATGATTGATAATCATGTTCAACATGTTAAAGAGTCGGTACATTAAGTGAAAGTCCAGTTTCTTCATTATTCCCTTTTATTGCATTTTGTGTGTGTACACTGGGTCGTGGGTAGTATTGTTTGGTTCTAGCAATAATCGATGCCCTCGCTGTTTTCATGATTAATCAAATTAACTGCGCTTCACTCCTTTACTCTTTTTTCTGGCAAGTAATAATATTTGTTCCTGAATGTAGAGAAAAACGATAAACGGATTAGCACCAAATCAAGTTAATGAACCTACTGTTGTCAAGATCTCTTCAGCAAACACACGTCTCCAGACACTGAGGTTGTTTGGGTCAAGGGACAGACGTCCTCTCCAACACAAACAGGCTCGTTTTGGCCTCAGCCAAACTGTTGGTTCCGGGACGCGAACGGATACTCGGAAACCAATCAGTCGCACATTTCACTGTCGAAAATTATCGGCAGGAACACACTCCTCAGACTGACAAGCACAGACAGAAAATGGAAGTGAACATTTTTTTGGATTTTAGTTTCTTGTGAGGGACAGATGTATATCATTTTATTGGAAAAGATGTCTGCAAGGAGCAGAGAGCAATCAAATACAGGTTTGTGGTGATTGTACTGTAGGCTGACCGCTCTGGTTCTTGGTTCTGTCGGAAATAACATAAGAATAAAAGCGATAAGATTTGTCCACACTTATTTGCAACTGAAGTACCAGACTCGCGTTTTTTTATGCCTTTTCCCTTCTTTCCACACACTCGGCTCCACGATGTCAGAGACAGGTTTATGCAGCGTAAACAGAATTTGAGCGGTCCAGAAAACTTAACAAAAGTTTGAATCACTCAGGTGTTCTGTGTGTGTATAAAATTTGTGTTTACTTGTGTATATGTGTGTGCTTGCACGTGTGTCTGTGTTCAGATCTATGTGTATATGTGTCTTGTGTGTGTGTGCACGTATGTGTGTGCGCGCGCGCGTGTATGTGTGTGTGTGTGTAAGTGATACTTGAGTATGCATGTTTCATGTATATATCTATTCATTTGTGCATCCGTTTCTTTGGTGTGTGTGTGCAAATGTGTGTGAGTGCGTGTAACTGTGTGTGAGCGTGTGTATGTGTGTATGTATGTATGTGTGTGTGTGTATACATGAATATGCATGTCTATGTACTGAGAG
>CM060307.1:62779652-62812152 GCA_030674185.1 Monoplex corrugatus
TCACGTGACACAAAAAATCAATCTCGCGACATTAAACAGCCAATGAATTTGCATGATTGGATTTAGTTAGATAACATCCATCCCTCCTCCCCCAAACAACAACAAACAAACAAACAAACAAACAACAAGAATCAATTACCACTTCTCGAAGTGGCTGAACAAAGGACACAGTTAGTCAAGTCAGTAGATATCGGATTTCCAAAAGGAATGTCCTAGTTCGATCCGTTGAACACCTCCGTTTGGTGGGTAAAGGGTTGAGATTTTGTCCGATCTCCCGTGTGTGCAGACCTGCCAGTGCGTAAACCCCCTTCATGTATGTACGCTGCAGAATATTATATGAAATACGCGTGTTGAAGATCTTGTAAGTCATGTAAAGTAGCTGGCTTATGGAAACGTGAAAACACCCAAAATGCACGCCCACTAAAGATGCGCTGACTGCAACAACTCTTCAGCTCGTCTGACGGCTTGAGTTCTCTGTACTCCATTGAAAAGCCTGGTTGTGTGTGTACTGTGCTGTGAGCCCTGATGAATTTAACCCTTCGACTCACGCACCCTGTTCACCAGCATCCTGCATTGTCAACCATGTAGCAAAGCAAGAACTTAACCCTTTGACTCCCCTACCCTATCCACATAGGATGATAGAATCAAAAGGTTAAGTTTTTTGCAGTTTGTAGTTAAGGCGCAAGAGTCAAAGGATTAAAGAATAGTGCTATATAAGAATGATTCGTGATAATGCTGACTGTTTCTCGTTACAAACAAGAATACATTTACATTGTAACAGATAGATATTCATTTTAAGAAAGCAAGACCACATTTTGGAGACAGAACTGCAAACTCAGTCTGAATCAGTTTCACTTCTGAATAAAATCGGGTTTGAAAAAAAAAAAAAAAAAAAAAAAAGTCAGGGTAGTTGGGTGAGATATAGTGTGTCTACACACGACTGGAGAAGCTAAGCCAGACGAGGGGCCAGTCTTTTACCAAGAGAGGGGGGATCCGATGAACGTGTTAAGGGGTGAATCTACAAAGGCAGCCTGGTTTAATCGGATCACACTCCAATCGTGGCGGGGTGGCGCCAGTCTTGTTGACTATAAACAGGGTGCACGATCCACCCGTAACTCCATGGCGGGTGGCCCTTCGCAGTTCACACCTGTAATGAGTCTGATCCCTCCACTCTCAGGTCACCTCTCTCGTCTTCTCCTTACGTTTTCCGTCCCCCGCCTTTATGGGATACAGTTTATGCTCTGCTGTATATTTTTTTTCCAGAATTGATTGTTATTTTCTGTTATTTTTTGTTTAAAGCACAGCTGACCGCGTAGAGCCATATCAGGGATTTAACCGTTTCAAAACATACACAATACTTCAACAGGAAAGAAAAAGGACAAAGAAATTAAGTACACGTATCAGTGCTTACGCTCACTTAATCTAAGGAGCTACCTTTGGTGTTGACCATCCGTCCAATTTATCACATAGGGGATTTAAGGAAACGTACCTGAATACAAATTTTAACATAACTAAGGACACTAATACATATAAAACGGGACAAAATTACCTAAAATTCCTTCCGTAACTCATTTCCCTAGAGCCAAAAATGCACTTAATACATGTACCGAGTTAGCAATTTTAAGACAATTACGTAAAACTTTATCGACCACATACAGGTAAATGGACCAGCAAAGCAGAAAATGATTGGAAGAAATGGCAGAAAAAAAATGAGGAAATAAAAAGAAAGAAAAAGAAACAAAGAGAGTGAGAGAAAAGAGGAAATTTCTAGCACAGAATATCCAGAAGGTGGGGATATCATTTATACTGAAAGAGCCCCCGGCGTGTCCACGGGCAGGATTAATTGTTTTTGCATTACATGAACAAACATACAGAATGAACAGAATACATGCGTCCATATTCTTTGAATTTGAATGTCGTGCGGTAGAAAGGTATTAATGATGCTGACAAACAATGCTGCACAAGAACCCAGAAATAACATAAGCATAAGAATACTTTACGTGCAATGTGCCTGATGATGCTGACAAAACCCACGTGACACTATCACTCCAAATTACATGCTGTTTCTCAAAGTAGATTTTAACGGACAATTATTTTTACGTAATATCCTAAATCTAAAGTAAGCTTATTTAGTCTTGTGCGTGTGGTTTCTGGGGTTTTTGTTTGTTTATTTGAACTGAAAAGAATAACAGCCATGTTTGTAGTACTTTAATGGGAGTTGCATGTATAAGAATCCATCTGTAAACTTTTACGTAGCGGACGAGAAATCTGCAAAACAGACAGCGAATGTCCGTAAGTGAAACCATATGCCTCAACATCTAAACACAGAATCAGAGTTTGTGGAGAGATGGAAAGTGCTACCAATAATATCTCATTGCTAGCGCCTACATTGGATGCTTTTGCGCTTTGGCTTGAGAGTCTTGACTGATAAGTCTGTTTAGAGAAACTTGATGCTACCGTTCAGCATCTCTGGTCTGCCTTAGCTATTCAGCCACCCAATTCACCCGGCCTGATCCTGCTGGTAGCCCCGTAAGGTCAGCAGGACCATCTCGCCGTCATCCTGTCGCCTGGCGCCACCATTTGGGCTGCTGCACGTGACCCTGCCCATGTAAGGCCCTTGCTGATTGGTCGCTGACACGTTCACGTCAAAGTTCGCTTTTTGATATAAAGATGGCGAGAGACGGAAAGGAGGTCGGGGGTGAAGGGGTACTGCAAGGTGTCCCCGAGTCAGAATTTCACGAACATCACTCTATGCGTCTTATTTCATGTGTTCAGCGTATAAAAGATGGGTGTTTGTTGACGGGCAGATGGGTATAGTGTGAAAGGGTAGCCCATTGAAGGCGGCACGTTCATACAACGTGCTAATATTTAGCGAGGCGTCGCGTGTGGCGCGGTAATCGTCAGGGAGGGGAGGTTAACTGTCCTTGCCAATGATGCCTGTCTGTGTGCAAGTCCTCACACAGAATGTAGGCCTCAACACGATTGCTGGGAAACGTGCGTGTTTCGACTACTCACATGTTCATCGCTGTCTCCACATCATTGTATGAATAGGGGAGATGTCTGTAGGAAAAGGTGACCAAATCATATTCCTCGTCTTTCTTTTCTGGTGTCTGTAAGATCATACATTTCGCGTAATCGGGTTTACAGACACGATCAGATTCAGAGCTCATTGTACTCTACTTTTTTCAAGTTTAGGTAAAGAGGTAAAGCCTGTCGTGAAGATTTGAGAAATCCCTGCGAAAAACAGTTCAATGGTTACAATACACCAATTCTGCTGACAAACCAGAGGCCGTGAATTCCACCCTTAGTGGGGTCACAGGTTTTCCTTACCCAGCCAGTGCGTTGGCTCTAAGCGCAGTCTTATGGCTTAAGCCGTGATCATTTAGGACCTTTTTCCATTATAAGGCTGATGTGCAGCTGATGTATTTAAAATTCATTCCGAGAGTGGAAAAGCTGTCTTTGAAAAAATTGAAGCTGTGACCGGAATTACGCGCCTATTGCATACGTAACTTCCTGCCGTCGTAAATGTGTTATAAATTTGGTCGAGATCCTTAAGTCTTTATGTCTCCTTGGCTTTCAACAAAGTATTATGGCACATTTGTCGGATGCGATGGCGAAAGACCCAGTTGTCACATCAAAGGTTTTTTTGTATGTGTTCCTTGAATGTTATATAGAACCAATACTGTTGTACGGATGCGAGGCGTGGACAGTCAGCAAGCAAAGCCAGAGCAAGATTGAGGCAGCCGAGATGTAGTATCTCAGAAGAATGTTGAGAGTTCCATGGACAGCAAAGAAAACAAACGAGACAGTCTTGATGGAGGCAGACACAAGTAGATCACTCATAAGGAAGATTAGGAAAAGACAAGCAACATTTATAGGCCATTTTATGAGGAAGGGGGATTTGGAGCACCTGGTCACAACGGGAAAGCTGGAGGGAAAGAGAGCACCAGGTAAACCCAGGGAGAGAATGCTGGACGGACTTGCAGAGTGGCTGGGGATGAGGAGGGTGGGGAAGATGCTGGGGGCAACGAGAGATAGAGATGGTTGGAAGTCCATGGTCGCCAACGCCATGCGGCAGGGCACCTGATGATGATGATGATGATGTGTTCCTGGAAACATTCATCCATAAAAGCTAAAAATCCTTGTTCATAATCATACTCACAGACAGACAGACAGACAGACACACACACACACACACACACACACACACACACACGCACGCACGCACGCAGCACGCACGCACGCACCCATACTTGTCTATGTGTACCGAAAAGATCATCTTTACACCAATAAGCTAGTTCGGTATTCCCAGACAAGTTTTGGAGAAAGCGACAGAATAATAATTCACGGTTAGTTCAACAGAAAGCATAGATGAGAACTTTGGCAAATTACCAATGTTAATGGTCGTATTTACTAAGCCTGCTCAGAAATATACATGACGTCCGATCACCATAAACAATCTAGATCTTCAACCAAGCGCTCCATTATTGTGGCAGACAATGAAGCCACTCTGACGAACTAAAGAAACATTACGTTCAGCCAAACTAAAAGTATGCAGTATCCGCCACCAGAAACAATGGAAATATCTTTCGTTTTTCTTTGTCTCCATCCGCAAAGAACAGTTCTGTGTTATTCCTTAGTCCAAATCTGCCAGTGATGATCTGGCAAAATTGTGACGATGTGTAAAATTCTATATGTTTGCAAGATCTTGAAATGGGAACAGAAAGCGGACCCGTAAAAACTAAACTGATACCTCCGGAACGATTGGAGGATTGAAGATGGGCAACAAACAGAATAGTTTTTATGTTACGGGCTGGGTACGAACTCAAGATATCAAATCTTCAGTACATGGCCGTATCAACTGAGCCAGCCGACCTGTTTAAAAGCAGCTAGAGATACAAAACAAAATAACGTAAGTCACTTTGACTGAAAGAAAGACAGAAAAAAAATTGTTAAGGAGCTTGAACTTCGACATTTTGCTTTCAGGTTTCACTTTTCAATTCGTCCTTGGTTTGTGTTGCTTCATTCTCTCGTGTCTTGACTCAGTTTTTTGTGTATATATATTCCATCCTTTCCAGTCCCTTTCACCTGTATTTACTCAAAACCTCTCAGTTTCATCCAGGATGTGGCAGAAATAATAGATCCTTATCTTGTGTTGACACCTCTGAAGCTACGCATAAACACGATAGCATCATTGTCATCTAGGAGGCAGCAGAGTGATAGCTGACCTTCGCTTCCAGAAAGTCTTGATGGTCGGGTTTCCCTGTGCCAGCATTATCTTTCTTTATTCACCTTTTAACGTGCCTGGCAGTCACTGTACTGTTCAGTGTCACACGGTGATGGGAGGAATTTTTCTGAGCTCCAAGATGGCACCAACAATGTGTCGCATGTGAATGAATGTGCGATCGTAAAATGAGACTGGCAGATAAAAGAGAATGTGAGCAAACGATCTGCTGGTTTGCGCATTTAGCTTTCGTTCTGTTGTTGACAGAAACATGCTCGACGCTTTTCTTCCGCTGATCTCTTTGGTGTATGTCTGTCTTGGCTGTTTTGGAATGGAGCATAGATATGTCTGTGTGTATTTGTGGAGTGGGGTCATCAGTCCGTTTTAGTAGGCACTTTGCGTACATGTATGTTTGAACGGCCATGAACCACTATTTGGCTTGTGGTGTCGAAACACGAAAACGAAAAGTACCATCATACGAGTTCTCAGGGCTTGGTAACAGATTGTTTCCCAATGCTGCACTCAAGTTTAACGCTTGAAGTCTATAATTTCTTTTTTTCAAAGTGGTGTCCCAACAGTCTATACATCACAGTGGTCCAAAAATAAAATGGGTAACCAAAAAATCTTTTCTGTTTCATGCATGTAGATAATAAAGTAATGGAAGAAGTTATACAAACCTTCACCGAGTTGTGAAGCACTGCAAATCCAAAGAGCTGAGCACGACGAAGGAAAAAAAACAACAAAATAATGATTCTACAGAAACAAATTCCCTGCAGTTCTCCAACACAGATCACATCAAACATCAGCACAGAATAAAATTAATAATTTCTGAAGCATATGCCTGAAGACATTTTTTATTAGAATTCTGGCTAAACTCGATTACAAATGAAGGTCATCTTAGAAGAACAACTTGCACAAGTGTGGCTATAGCAGTCAGGGGGAGACAATGGAGGTGGCTGAGGAACGCACACGAAGAACACTTCCCAGAGTATAAAGTCTGGTGTTTGGAGTTTGTTCAAGAGAGATTCATTGCAATAGGACAATTCCACATACGCTCCATCAAGTTCTGTCAGCCCTTATCCAGCAGACTCCTTGAGCCTGCGCAAAGTCCTATGCACTGGTAAAGTCTTGAGCTGGAAAAGAACAGAATCCCGAAGCACTGACATTAGGATTAATCTAGACATATAAAATCTTGAGTCTGCCGATCTATCTAGTGGACAACATATTGTGAAAAGAGAAAACGAAGTCGTCTTTAAGAAACTTAGAGAAGGACAAACGAAGACAGAACTCAAAGAACGCAGTCTGTCTTCGGACAATCATTATCAGTAGTAATAACTAAATAAGAAACTCTGGTGAGCCGGACAGCAGAAGGTCCACAGAGGAGAAACCCCCGTCAAACAAGTGTTTCGGCCCTTAATTCCTTGACACTATAAAGGGGCCGGGCCACATCCAGGTCATGACTCCTGGATGCCCCTCTGCTGTCGCCATTTTTAGCGATCACGCAACCACCTTCAACGGTTCATGTTTTCGTTCCGACAATGTTGCTTGAAGTCTATGATCTGACATAACCGATGTGAGTTCTTCTACATCCGAGATCTATTTGGGTATTGATTGAAACAAACTATATGCAGTTTTCGCTTCCTTTTGATGTTTTGTTATCAGATGCACCCTTTAACCAAGTTTTGAATAAGGTTGGTTTAGCTGTCTATGTCTGAAAGGAGTTTTCTGTCTTGATTCTGTGGTTTAAATTTATTTCTCACAAATCAAAATTGATAGGTAAATGTTTGGTATGAACCAGTCCGGTCAGATCCAATCCACTCAGGAAAAAGCATCACTTAATCAGATTGTTCAATAATTTTTCCTCAACAGTGTAATGCACTTGCATGCTTCCAAGAGAGGAAGAGAGAGGGAGGGAGAGAGACAGAGACAGAGAGAGACAGAGACAGAGACAGAGACCGACAAACAGATAAAAAAGAGAGAGAGAGAGAGAAGACAGACAGACAGACAGACAACACACACACACACACACACAGAGACCAACCACTACTTTTATACCTTTCCATCACCACCACCACCACCACCACCTCAGAATCATGGCGGGATCGCTTCCCTCGTTCCCCCAACACAAAACGGCGGACCCGTGTGAATCCTGAAAGATGTTGCGCTCACTTTCAAGAAGTTCCGGCATTATTGTGTCACGTTTTATTGCTCTCTGCGTGCTGTTCAGAAACAACTTTTCCCGCTTAACTCCTGTTTTGTTTGTTCGTTGCACGACACGCAGCCCGGCTCCATTTCCCCAAACGTTTGCTCTTTACTGCATTCAGGCCCTGCTGCCTTGGCCCATTACACGTTTACATTTAACAAGATGATGAGCAAAATTTCGCTGCATTGAAATCCGAGCGCAGCCTTCAGCAATTGCTCTTTATGTTTGGACTGGCCCCCCCCAGTCTTCCCTAAGAGCCCAGTTCGGTTTCTTCCCCCCGCTCTTCTTCCACTTGGTCTGATGTCGACGGAAAGGTCATTGCGTGATTTCTTGTGGCCTTTTTTTTAACACCTGCTTTTTTTTTTTTCGTGTACATTTGAATTCCAGTTGTTTTTTTCATTTTGCGTTTAAGTGAGTTTGAATCTTACCAGTACATGGCGACGTTGTATGTCTGCTTTTTTGTGTGTCTATCTACGCGTGTGTGTGTGTGTGTGAGTGTGTCTGTGTGTGTCTGTGTCTGTGCGTGTTTGCGTGCGTGCGTGCGTGTGTATGTGTTGTGTGTGTTTGTGTGTGTGTGTGTCTGTATGGCTATAACAGATTTGCTTTCTGTTCGTAAAGATGAAAGTTTACTATATGGAATTTGGCCATCGACCAAAGAAATGCTATGTATATAAGTTTGAATAAACATAAGCTCCTTCCCACCTCCCACACCTTCACCGTATTTTGTCCCTTTGTATATCATCCCACTTCGGGGCTTTTCAGTTCACTGCTGACCATCAAGTCTTTCTTCCCGTGACACTCAAGACTTATTTACAAGAGGACAGATAAAAGCAGAGTTTCAGTTTCAGTTTCAGTTTCAGTTTCTCAAGATGACATCTTCGCGCTCGGAATGAATTCCATATGCACTAACGTGACAGGTGCCATGTGTATGGTGATCATGGCACAAGCTTTAAGTCTGCGCAAAAACCCATGTAAATTAAATTGTGGCCTGCCTGAGGATTGAAACCACGAGCCTTGGGTTAGCAGCATGACACTCTAACCAACTGAGCTATCGGCCTCGGGGCCACTGGGGAGGCTCGTCCGGGATTTGAACCCGGGACCTCTAGAAAAAAGAAGGATATCACGCCAGTCTTATTTTGTTTGTTTGTTTGGTTTGGTTTGTTTAGTTTAGTTTAGTTTTTATTTGTTTTGTTTTGTTTTAAAGGTGTGATGACCCTTCGTGCCCCAGCAGTACGATGATGACATTAGGTCTACCTCAGTCTTCCTTCCCCATTCTTTTTGTTTATGGGATAGGGAAGATAGAGGAGGGTGGGAAACCCCCCCCCCCCCGCCCCCTAATAAAAGACATGGAGAGACAACAGAGCTGCAGGGAAATGTTGTTGTTTCGTTATCACAATATCCAGTTCAGACATTTTTGCCTTCATCTGAGTTACTGAACTCGAGCTTGTATTGTTTCATGTGGACTTCTTTTGCCTCTACGATCTTTTCTTTATTGACTTTTTCCCCCGATCTTAGGCCCTGTGCCTAGTTTCTTGCCGAATTCTGTTTTAAATACTAAAAAAATGGGGGTATTGATGTAGTAGACTACTGTTTGGTCAGCTTCATAGGTGGGTTTCCACCTGTGGGGATGCCGGGGGATCTTTCACTATAAATAGTATCTCCACCTTCTGGAAATTCTGTGCAGAAATTTCCTCTGTTCTTTTATTCTTTTTGTTTCTTTCTTCCTCTTTTGCTTTCTGTCATTTCTTCCTATCATTTTCTGCCTTGTTGGTCCATTCGCTTTTATATTTTCGATAAAGTCTTACGTACTTTCTTTTAGGATTGGTAATTGGTATTCAGCGCAGTTTTGGCTCTAGGGAAATGAGATATGCGGAAGCAATTTTAGGTAATTTAGGCCCGTTTTTTAAAATGTTTTAGTGTCCTTAGTTGTGTTACATTTATACTGAGGTGTGTTTTTTAAATCTCCTGTGCGATAAATTGGACGAGTGGTCAACGCCAGGGACATCTCCTGATATTATGTGCGCAAATGCATTGGTATGTGTATTTAATTTTCTGAAATTCCTTAAACTAGGCCAGAAATCTTCCCGACGCGTAGATTGCCTTCTCTGTCGCTGTAACTCTCTCTCTGTCTCCTCTCTCTCTCTCCCCCTTCTCTCTCTCTCTCTCCCTCTCTCTCTCCCTCTCTCTCTCCCTCTTTCTCTCCCTCTCTCCCCTTCTCCCTCTTCTCTCCTCTCTCTCCCTCTCTCTCTCCCTCTCTCTCCTCTCTCTCCCTCTCTCTCTCTCCTCTCTCCCCTCTCTCCCCCTCTGTCTCCCTCTCTCTCCTCCTCTCTCTCCCTCTCTCTCTCTCCTCTCTCTCTCTCTCCCTCTCTCTCCCTCCATCTCTCTCTCTCTCTCTCGCTCTCTCCCCTTCTCCTCTCTCTCTCCCTCTCTCTCCTCTCTCTCTCCCCCCTCTCTCTCTCCCTCTCTCTCCTCTCTCTCCTCTCTCGCTCTCAGGCTCATTTGAGATACTGGAAGGAAGTCACCTTACATAAAATCGTGCCCAGGCCATCCCCATTTTCTTAGCAGCATTTTCTGGTGCGATAGTTGTATTTCAGAAGAAATGGAAGATTGTTTTTGCAGCCTGACCATTCGGTGCTGTTAAACACTACTCTAAGCGTTATTTGTAAAAGAAATTCATTTTCTATTGTCAGGACAAGCACGTCGGCACTATCCTCTATCGATCACATAGCACCGTCCCGGAAGAAATCCAGTTGTAGACACGTGGCACGGACACGGGAGAAGGGGTCGGTGTCTTACCGGCGCGGTGCGAAGTGGTGGATAAGACCCGTCGTGCGGCAGTGACAAAATTCAATTAAACCTCTTGAGGAGACTTTGATTGATCGTATTAGATTTTCAGTAAGATAATGGAAAAGGTTAATACAGGTTTGTTGTCAGTGCCTACTGCAAGCCTTTCTCTTTCCTCCTTCCCTCCCGTTTCTGGAATCACGGGATCGCTGCCATTAGTGGGGTAGGATCAATACATAGCAATCTTGGTGGGCGAAAGGATGGTTGGTTAGGTATTGAAGTTTTACGTTCGTATCGAAGGTTGGTCGGCCAAAAAGGACATACTGAAATGAATGGATCAATGGGAGTAATAGAGCGGAGGAAAAGTTTGGAATTTGTTCAAGAGGGATTTCATCGCACTCAGACAAGTATACATGTGCCACATCCAGATCTGCCAGTACTTATCCGGCAGACTATCTCACCTCGCGCAAAACCCCATGCACTGGCAACGCCTCGGAACAGGGGAGACTACGCTGACACCACCAGAATGACCGAAGAGTGGGCGCCTAAATAAGCCAACTTTGATGTTGCAGAGCAGAACTGAACTCGAGACAGGAGATGATAAATCCACAGCTCCATCCGCAGAGCCAAAAGGAAAGACGATTTGTGACGATGAGTAAGAATGTTGAGAATGTTTATTTATTTATTATTTATTTATTCATTTATTTATGCATTTATGCATTTATTTTTTCATTCATTCATTTATTTATTCATTTACTTATTTGTTTGTTTGTTTTTGTAGTGATCCGATTTATCTTGGATGCGTTTATGCATGTTGTTTATGTTGTTTTTCCAACACTGTGCAGGCAGTGTGTTGCTGCACAGTCTGCAGACTCCGTCATCGGTTTGCAAACATGCTGGGTGCTTCTACGTTTCTATAAGCCACCAGGCACAGACATGACTTACAAAACCTTTAACGCGCATAGTTGATATTCTGCACGCATACACACACGAAAGGGCTTCAAGCACCGATAGGCTTTCAACTGGGAGATCGGAAATATCTCTATCATTTACCCCCAGTGGAAGGATCGAACCCGAAATCTGACATCTTACCCACCTGACTATCATATCCGTTGATTGCGGTTCAGTGATTGGGAAAAGAGAAAGAGGCCGGGCTCAATTTTGATAAAGTATGAAAAAAATAAACATGATAATGCTATTGCTGATTAGCGACGTCTGAGAATTAATGTCTCATGGCTATTGCAAAAGTAATCTCCAGATCGATGGTGATGGTGGTGATGATGATGATGATGATGTTAATGTTGATGTTGATAACGATGATGATAATGATGATGTTGATACTGATGTTGATGATGTTGAGATGAGAAAAAATGGTGGAAGGGGGGTGGGGGGGATGGCACCCAATTACGTCGGCGATATATTTTCCATGGGGAGTTTGAATCCATCCAGTGAACTTTTATTCGACGTCTGTGAACTCCAGCATGGATGATACCCGTTTGAACTTTTGAACCTGTCTGTCTACCCAACCTAAATCCTAACATATAGAGTGTAAAAATGTCTTCGATGCAACTGTCTTGAATAAACTTTAAATTTCAATCAATCCAGGAACTCGTTAGTGTCTTGGTCGGTGTGTTTGATATTGGTCCACAACTTATTAGTTGATGCTGGTTTTGGATTGTGGTAGTTCACATGGCTGTATCGATAGTATATTAGTGTTTAATGTGAGCAGATAGTCTGTTACTTTTTTCTAACACCTCGCGTTTTTCTTAGAAAAAAGAAAAAACCTCGGGGATGGGGGAGAGTTTCAAGCAATGGTGGCTGCTCTTTTGTTTGAATGTATGATGAAGTCTAGGGGAAAACTATAACTATGCAAGCATAACTCTCTCTTGAATTATTTTTCTCAATCAACACACGATCAACGAACAGACAGACCTGCACCTTCATGATCTGATCCAGTAAGTACTTTTCCTGAGCTCGAATTGAAATGCAGCGATGATTAAAAATAATATTTTGAAAGGTTCTGAATAAAATTACGCAGCGTAAAATAAGTCAGCATCTTTGGTTTTGGTGATATTACAACATGTAGAATAATGTTATCACGCACAATTTTTTTTAGCATAATAATCACACAATCACGCGTCTTTACTATTATTTTTACAGCACCCAGCATCAGGGAATTTTCGGTGATCCGCTGGGGACTTGATGCCGCCAGCCTGCAAGCCAAGCCAAACCAAACCAAGGAGAAGAGAACTTGTCTATCAAAGCATCAACCATAAAACATCGTATCTATAAAACAACTCAGTCGTCTCCCCTCTCCTGCACTCCCATTGGCCAGCTAAAGGGAAGCTTCCCTCTGGAGCCAGCGAAAGGCAGTTAACTGTAATAGGCTCCATTCACCGGAGTGACCTCCCCTATTGCCTTGATCACGAGACGATCGGCGTCCAATGATGGGCGCGGAGGACCGTAACACGTGATGCAGCCATGGCAGACGATCGTTAGCGTTTTGTTTTATGATCAGCGGCTGAATTCATCTCTCCCCTAGTCCAGAAACGTGTTTTGAATGATAGTTAGTAGACGTATACTTGCTTTTTCTCTTAGTAATACTTTCTTATTCTCTTGATAATTTTTGCTTTTCTTTTACATGTAGCAATATTAGCTTTTCACCTTAGTTATAGGTTGCTTTTTGCTTACTAACAGTTTTTTTTTCTGTTTTATTTCAATTGTTTGTCAGTCGAGTCAGTTCCTGTTTTTCTTTCCCTTTTTTGTTTGTTTCTTATTTTTATCCCAAATTATATCATCAGAGCTCAGATGCATCTGTTTACGAAGCTCCTTTCAACAACCGTTTTAGGTGGTGCACATGTCCTGGTTTCTCTTTGTTCTTTTCTTTTCTAATTACACACACGCACACACGCACACACACACACATACACACACACACACACACACACACACACACACACACACACACACACACACACACACACACACACACAAAACAAAACAAAACAAACAAATTATATTATTAAGACGATACATTCAGTACCAGCCTAAGCTTTTTATGAAGTCAAAGATGAAGACATGATAAACAAATTTTGACATACTGTTATACATTTAGTATTTGGGTAGATACACCATTCAGAGTACAACATTAGCATGCACAGAAAATCGTAACGTAGTGAAAATTGAATTGTAAAGACAGAAAATGAAATACTACCTCGTTCTCCTGGTAAATGTCAGAATGTTTTCTTTTTCATTTATGTGTCAGTGTAAGTTTTCATTTTCTGGTTTTCTCTCAGAATAAATTTTGATTCCTTGTACAACTTGACAACCATTTTCCATTTCCTTTTAAGTTTGCGCTAAACGGAAAAGAGGGAGGGAGGGAGGGAGGGAGAGAGAGAGAGAGGGAGAGAGAGAGAGAAAAAGATAGAGAGAGGGAGAGAGACAGACAGACAGACAGAGAAAGTAGAGACAAAGAGAGAGAGAAACAGACAGAGAAAACAGAGACAGCGAGAGAGAGAGAGAGACAGAGAGAGAGAGAGAGGCAGAGAGAGAGAGAGAGAGGGGGGGGGGGAGAGATCGAGCGAGAGAGGCAGAGAGACAGAGACAGAAAGAAAATGAGACAGACAGACAGACATACATAGAGACAGACGGACAGACAGACAGATAAACAGAGACAACGAGAAAGAAAGAGAGAGGGAGAGAGAGAGAGAGGGAGAGAGAGAGAGAAACAGAGACAGAGACAAAGACAGAGACAGAGACAGACAGACAGACAGACAGACAGGCAGACAGAGCAAGAGAGAGAGAGAGAGGAAGAGAGAGAGAGGCGAGGGGGGGGGGAGGGCAGATGATGGATGATGTCACAATTTCAATGAAGGAACAATAGTGGGGGGAGGGAAACGAACATCAGATTGGAAGATGGGCCAGCCCCTTGAGACGAGCGTGTCAAAGTGCACACGTCTTCATTAAGATGATATCACTAAGGTCCTTTGCAGGCCAGTGATGAGAGACTAGGGGGGTGAAGTGGCTTTTTCGTTTTCCTGTCTGATTTTTTGTTGTTGCCCTTTTTGTCCTTTCAAAAAAGAATAACAGTTATATTGTATTTGTGTTTTTCTATTTAGACACAGTAGTTCTACTACGTGAACTTTGGACCGCTCTCCCACAGGAGAACGCATCGCCGCAAGGCAGCACTATTGTTTTTTGTTTGTTTGTTTGTTTTTTGTATGCTTGCCTTTCTGTTTACCCTGTGTGACTGTTTTCTTTCTTTCTTTCCTTTTTTTCTTTTCGCCCTGAGAATTCTGCCAGTTATTTTTTTATTGTTGCTGTGGGATCCTTAACCCGAGCTCTAAGTGATTGCTGCACAGGAGACTTCAGCTGATCAAAAGATTAGCACATAGACCACACTCAAGATCAATGCAGGATGTGTGTGTATGTGTGTGTATGTGTGTGTGTATGTGTGTGTGTGTGTGTGTATGTATGTGTTGGGGGGGGGGATCTCTTTTTCGATCCGGATTCAAACCGCAGTTTCTCGCCACCTAAGCAAGTGTATTACCCACTAGGCCACACACTCGGTAAGTCTGCAACCCATATAAAGAAAAGACAAACAACACCAAGAAAACGAAGAAGAAAATAAACAAAAGGAAACAATGAATTAATGATGGTGGTGGTGATGATGAAGTAGAATAAGCATACAGAGTCCGCAGAGGCAGCATAGTGATGGTGGTGATGGTTTGGAAAACCAACACATCTTCAAAAAGTGCTCTACCGAAGTGACCCACTAGGATCTCCTCTGGCGGGTGGTTGTATGGAAGTTTGACATCGCCGGTTTCTGTTTGCTTTCTGGCAGTGGGACTTCGACTGAATAAACGTGAGGTTAGTGGAGTGTTGAGGATCTGGAAGGAGCGGCGTGGGGTCAACGGCACTGAGGTGGCGCAGAAGTGAACCAGCTAACCAACCATCCCGCAACCAACCAACCAACCAACCAACCAACCAACCAACCAACCAACCAACCAACCAACCAACCACAACCAACCAACTAACCAATCAGCCAACCAACCAACCAACCAACCAACCAACCAACCAATCAACCAAACACACAACACACACACACACACACACACACACACACACACACACACACACACACACACACACACACACACACACACACACACACACACACACACACACACACCACACATAGAACAAATCAACAATCTTGCAAATAAACAAACAAAACCCATAAAACATTAATAGTGTGACCTAATACATCACGCACTAAACTGATTTATTGTGGGTATCGTAGAATGAGTATGATTTGAAAGTATGGCTTTTGGCATAATAAACTGAACTCTGCCTGCATGTTAGTATGTCACTGTTATCTGTAAATTGATTTCACCCTTCCTTGTCTTTATTTATGTCTCTGTCCTTTTCCGTTTCATGTTCATATTGCATTTGTATCATATTTTGTATTATACGTATCTTTTCTGTGTAAGCTACATAGTTTAGGGTGCAGATATGTAAAGGGGCAATGTACTGTTTTCTATACCGTTGGAAAATAAGTCTTATATCATTGTCATAATCAACATCATCACTATCATTATTATTAATTTCTTTTGTTGTTGTTGTTGGTGGTGGTCTGGATCTCCTTTCCTCCTTCTCCCCCTCTCTCACTCTCTTTCTGTCTGTCTGTCTGTTGGTCTGTTTATCCATCCGTCTCACTCTCTGTCTGTCTGTCTTTCTCTCTTTCGGTCTCTATTCAAACATCTGACACAAACGCAGCCCAAACTAGCGACATCGCACAACCGTTTGCTTGTTCCAGTGCACAGCCAAACAGGAGATTAATTGGCCACAACAAGACGCCATAACACACTTTCTTTTCCGGCGGAGGACCCGAAAGAGGACAATAACGGGAATGAAATTCATCAGCCCACTGTGACGGCCCCTCTCTCAATTCCCAGAGAACAATCGTTTAAGCTCCACAGCTGCGGGGGAATCGCCCACAAAGGGGCACAATAAAGTTTATCTGTTATGAGTTTACAAAATTGGAGGTCGAATTCGAAAATTGGATTCCATCGATCGAGGGTATTCCTAAGGGAGCATGCTTGAAGAATTGCCGCTCGTATCAGCCGATTGCATCAGTGCCTTGCCATTCACGTGTAAAATCCTAAACGATTCGCGTGATGTACGGAAATTACCTTTCGTGCGCCAGTGGAAACGAATTTGTCATCCACGTGCCGCCGCCATTGCCAAAGGAGATCACTCTGGGAAGTTTCGTCTCTAAAGCGGCAAAATGATTGGTTTGTGCCTTCGTGAACTTGAGTTTGATACGATTTATATTTTAGTTTAATTTGGAAAGAAAAGGTCAGGAAACGGCCAACTAGCAGACCTTATTTGGAAACTGAAAGCAAGATGTTCACTTATCGTGATGAATGAATGAATGAATGAGTAAATACATGACTGACTGAATGAATGAATGGATAAATGGATGAATGAATGAATGAATAATAGAAATAACTCGGCAAAATAGAATAATAGCATTAAACTTAAAAATAAACAATAACAATTTTTTAAAAAGGGGAAAAAAAAAGAAAAAACACAAAACAAAACAAAATCAAAAACAAAAACAAAACAAAACAAAACAAAACAAAAACAATACACAAAACAAAAACAAAACAAAACAAACAAATAAACAAAAAAGCGAACAGAATAAGTGCTAAAGACAATTTAACCATTCAACTAAGAGTGTGTCAATGATCGATTAGCGCGGAGTAACGTATAGTTTCTTCTTTTACAAAACACTCACTGAAAACAGATCTTTAGCAGTTTCCTTTTGCTTAGTTGCCATGCTCCATCAAGTTGTTAAGTCGTTTTCTGTGTCGTTGTTGGCGTTTCTTTCTTTTTTTCTTTCTTTTTATAAAATAAATTTGTAAAAGGGAAAATTACTTCAAATGTTTCTCCCTCATTTATGTAAAACTAATCATTCAAAATTTTCTGGTCCTCTTGTTCTGATGTATAGAAAATGTTAAAAATTCACTGGAACTACAGATTCATAAAAGGTAACTCGACATCGATCTTTATCAATGATTGCAGATGCTGATTACACCTGCCTTTGACAGTTAATTGCAGATACTGATTACACCTGGCATGACGGTTAATTGCAGATACTGATTACTCCTGGCATGACGGTTAATTGCAGATGCTGATTACACCTGCCTATGACGGTTAATTGCAGATACTGATTACTCCTGGCATGACGGTTAATTGCAGATGCTGATTACACCTGCCTATGACAGTTAATTGCAGATGCTGAGTACAGCTGGCTATGACAGTTAATTGCAGATACTGATTACTCCTGGCATGACGGTTAATTGCAGATACTGATTACTCCTGGCATGACGGTTAATTGCAGATACTGATTACTCCTGGCATGACGGTTAATTGCAGATACTGATTACTCCTGGCATGACGGTTAATTGCAGATACTGAATACTCCTGGCATGACGGTTAATTGCAGATACTGATTACAGCTGGCTATGACGGTTAATTGCAGATACTGATTACTCCTGGCATGACGGTTAATTGCAGATACTGATCACTCCTGGCATGACGGTTAATTGCAGATACTGATCACTCCTGGCATGACAGTTAATTGCAGATACTGATTACTCCTGGCATGACGGTTAATTGCAGATACTGATTACTCCTGGCATGACGGTTAATTGCAGATACTGATTACTCCTGGCATGACGGTTAATTGCAGATACTGATTACAGCTGGCTATGACGGTTAATTGCAGATACTGATCACTCCTGGCATGACGGTTAATTGCAGATACTGATCACTCCTGGCATGACAGTTAATTGCAGATACTGATTACAGCTGGCTATGACAGTTAATTGCAAATACTGATTACTCCTGGCATGACGGTTAATTGCAGATACTGATTACAGCTGGCTATGACAGTTAATTGCAAATACTGATTACTCCTGGCATGACGGTTAATTGCAGATACTGATTACAGCTGGCTATGACAGTTAATTGCAAATACTGATTACTCCTGGCATGACGGTTAATTGCAGATACTGATTACAGCTGGCATGACGGTTAATTGCAGATACTGATTACAGCTGGCTATGACAGTTAATTGCAGATGCTGATTACACCTGCCTATTACGGTTAATTGCAGATACTGATTACTCCTGGTATGACGGTTAATTGCAGATACTGATTACACCTGCCTATGACGGTTAATTGCAGATACTGATTACTCCTGGCATGACGGTTAATTGCAGATGCTGATTACACCTGCCTATGACAGTTAATTGCAGATGCTGAGTACAGCTGGCTATGACGGTTAATTGCAGATACTGATTACTCCTGGCATGACGGTTAATTGCAGATACTGATTACTCCTGGCATGACGGTTAATTGCAGATACTGATTACAGCTGGCTATGACGGTTAATTGCAGATACTGATCACTCCTTGCATGACGGTTAATTGCAGATACTGATCACTCCTGGCATGACAGTTAATTGCAGATACTGATTACAGCTGGCTATGACAGTTAATTGCAAATACTGATCACTCCTGGCATGACGGTTAATTGCAGATACTGATTACAGCTGGCTATGACAGTTAATTGCAAATACTGATTACTCCTGGCATGACGGTTAATTGCAGATACTGATTACAGCTGGCTATGACATTTAATTGCAGATGCTGATTACACCTGCCTATTACGGTTAATTGCAGATACTGATTACACCTCCCTATGACGGTTTATTTGTGCAGACATTGTTATTATGTTTTGTCTAATGTTGTGCTTTCTTCTCTACGTTATATTATGTTTTGTCTAATGTTGTGCTTTCTTCTCTACGTTATATTATGTTTTGTCTAATGTTGTGCTTTCTTCTCTACGTTATATATTTGTTATATCTTCATGTAATAGTGATTTTTGCTGCATGGGTTATTGCTTTGGTTTCATTGTGAATTAGTTACTTTTTCAGATTTTGTTTGCATTTTTTTTCCGTCATAGTTTATTGTTTTCTTCTACATGGGTAAATATTTTCTGTTTTATTTTTTCTCCATGGGTTAATGTTTTTTTTTTCTTTCTGCCTGGGTTGTTGTTATTTTTCTGCTTGGGTTATTGTTTTCTTCTGCATGAGCTATTGTTTGCGTGTTCTTTTAAACTATAATTTTGCGTAGTTATTGATTTATTTTTCACTGCATAAAGTATTTTTTGTTTGTTGTTGTTTTTTCTGCATGAAGTGTTTTTCCTCCACGGGTTATTGTTTGTTTCTTTTTCCGCATGTGTTGTTGTATGGGCATGTATTACTCTGTTGTTTCTTCTTTTTACATATCAATGTATGATGCACACACACACACACACACACACACACACACACACACACCACACACACACACACAAAACACCCATGCACACACGCATACACACACACACACACACACACACACACACAAAACACCCATGCACACACGCATACACGCACACACGCACACGCATATTTAAAACACACACACACACATGCACGCACGCGCGCGCGCACACACACACACACACACACACACACACACGAAGCATGCAGAGGTAGACACAGGATCTCCTTCCGCTCTATAGCGGTATTTACATCTCCATTCAAAGGCTCGGAAAATAAATAGATAAACAGATAAACGATCTCTTAATGTTTAAAATAAGTTTGAGAACTTATATCACTGCTTTTTGATAAAACTGTCACACATAGTTATGCGCAATATCTCTGACCATCTTGATAGGGTTTGTGCTTTGTTTCTTTGTTCGTTCGTTTCTTTGTGTCAAAATACTTTCTATGAAACGGGAGATTTACGTTCTGTGAAATGGCGTGGATTGAGGGGATATGGTGCGAGAAGTGAGAAGCAATATTTGGTGCATTAAGATCAAAGCATTCTGCGACTCTGCATTACATCAAAGTTTGGCTTTCCCGACTGGCCTACTCGCTTCCGATCGTAATGTGCCTATCATTGATATATTGCCAGCTAGCTGTATGGTTTGAAATATAAATCTGATCCGTCTTCCATCTCAAAGCCTCCCTTGCAAATAAGATTTTTCCGGATCTTCCCCATATCATTAATGACAGAATTGATGGGAGTGCATATGGTGCTGTTCTTATACGCTGAATCCTTCTTTAATAAGATCAACATTCTAACTTTCGGTCTAAGATGATTTAGTTGAGGCCCAGTTTGTTTTGCATAACTGACAGATTTGACGCTCTTCACTTTCTAACGACGAACCCGCAGCTAAAGCCCAGCGATTGCGGCCTCAGTCTGATGGCCAATTGTTTCCTCAAATCGCCATGATAAAGGGAGATAATCGTAGGTCTCAGGGGACGGCACCCGTAGTATCAATTAAAGAGAAGTCAGGATCAGTGTCTCTGTCTTCTTGTGCGCCTTTTACGCTTCCTTGCTTCCTTCCTGCAGCCTTCTTTAACTCGGCCACAAAACTGCTTGTGGAGGAGGTCTGTGCCCGCATGCACGGTGTCGTGACACATGCGTCTGCATACAGCTCGTCAGCCATGTGACGTCTACGCCCCCTTACAGCGTCGAAGGCTTTAGTAAAATCGAAAAAAATGACAAAGAATCCCGTATTTTGTTCTGGACTCTTCTCTTGGACTTTTCCTATGATGAATGCCATGTTAGCGGTGGCCCATTTAGCTCTGAAGTCACAGACTCCTTGGTGATGTTTACCGCCCCCCCCCCCTCCCCCCCCCCCCCCCCGCAATTATGGGATATCAGTCAGTTCAGTAACACCCTATAGAGGATTTTTTCCCATCAAAGGACAGAACTGATTTTCCATGGAAGTTGTTCTTTACACACACACACACACACACACACACACACACACACACACACACACACACACACACACACACACTCACACACTCACCCACACTACAACTGCACGCACAACAAACACACACAGCATCATCATATATATATATGCATATACTTACGTGGATGTAATTTTATATTTATATATATTTAATGTTATATTATATATATATACATATTATGTATATAGGTATAGATAGATATGTACATACCTAGATACCTAGATATCTAGATAGATACCGAGATAGATGCATAGATAGACAGACAGATAGATAGATGCATAGATAGACAGACAGATAGATAGACAGACAGACAGACAGATGAATAGATAGAAAGACAAACAGACAGTTAGAGATAGATAGATAGATAGATAGATAGACAGATAGATAGATAGACAGATAGATAGCTAGATAGATCTGCATACATTACATGGGTGATAGCATTGTGTAAACTGGAAGAAGTTCTCCTGTTCACAGCAACGATTAAAAAGATCATAGACTCTAGGTAAAGTATCGGGCCACGATTCCTCCAGACATCTGATGGAATGCTGTTAAACTCTTGCTGTTTTCAAAGTCATGGTTTGTGCGATTGATTTTACAATCTCTTATGTTCGTGCCACGTCAAGATCACTTTTCACACGGCGTTGATGGGGAACGCAGACCATTTCGTACTTTCACATTGTTCAAATGGCACTTCGGAAGGTACAGCTGGGATTGTTCAAACTAACGTCTTTGAATCAAAAAGACTGTACTAACATAGTCTTTCTCTTTTGCGTTCCAGGATCACAACTACCCCGTGCACATTATTATACGAGTGGGCATTTACATGTGTTGCTGTTCTTTAAACCTAGCTGTGTAATCAGTCATACTCTTGTTTTGAGGACAGTGCATGCCAGGTATTTTCATATTTTCATAAACCATCAAATATTGGTATGGCTTTTTTCTTTAACGTGTTTATTTGATGTTTTGCTTCCATTTACGCATACTGAGGGAGTTACTAGATCATGGCTGACGAGCTGTATACAGACGTATTGTGCTCTCTCTCTCTTTTTCTCTCTCTCTCTCTCTCTCTCTCTTCTCTCTCTCTCTCTCTCTCTACTCTGTGTGTCACACACACACACACACATACAAGGGAGAGGAGAGAGAGAGAGAGAGACAGAAGAGACAGAGACAGAGAGACAGAGACAGAGCGTCGTGTGTATGCTTTGCCTCGGGGGTAGCTGCGCTCTTCATGCCTTCTTTCTTTGTTTTATTAGCTCGCGCTCACGTCTCGTGTTTTATGGGTCAGTGGAGACAGAGAGAGCAAGAGAAAGACAGACAGAGGGTGAAGGGGATTGGGAGAGAATGCAGGCAAAAAGGAAAAAAAAAAAAGCCAAAGGTTCTGTTTTGAATTATAGAAAGGCACAGAAGTTATGTCAAACAGGAAGGCACTGAAAGAGAGAGAGGAGAGAGAGTTCAGATCATGAGGATTCAAGTTTCAGACTGAGGAAAAGTCTGTTATTCAAGAAGGATTCAAATGTAATTCAGTCCAGTCCTGTCCAAAAATGTTTGCAATCACTGCCAGTCATATACAACATAGAGCACAATCATACACGGTGATGGTAAATAGTACACGACTTTGTGTATGCAGCATCAACAACAACAACAACAAAAACAATAACAACAACAAAAACAGAAATAATTACAACAATGATGATGATGATGACTACAACGACAACAACAATAACAACAATGATAATAATGAAATAACAGCAGCAGCAGCAGCGCAGCAGCAACAACAACAATGAAAATAATAATAATAACAAAAAACAATAATAATGATAATATGATAATAATAATTAATAATAATAATAATGATAATGATAATATAATAATAGTAGTAGAAGTAGCAGTAGTAGTGATAATGATGATCGTAATGATAATGATGATGATAATGATGATGAATAATAATATAATAGTAACAACAGTAATATACTAATGATAAATATTCATAATATTTATAATAATGATGATGATGATAACAGCAACAACAACAGCAATAATAATATAATAAGAAGAAGAACAATAACAACAACAATAATAATGATAATAGTAGTAATAATAATAATAATGATTATAATTATAATAAGGTAGAAAGAAACTCTAGGGAGAGCTAGACAACAGAAGGTCTTCAGAGAAGTAACCCCCTTTAGACAAGTGTTTCAGCCCTGAACTCCTTACACTCTCGGGGGGACCGGGCCACATCCAGGTCATGACTCCTGGATGCCCTTCTGCTGTTGTCTATATTTTTTTTTCCCCACGCCGGGGAACGAACCTGGGCGATTCTGCGCTTCAGAACTGCGGTACGCGGTTTTACCAATGTGCTAACGGAGCACACATCATCTGTAGGGGATTTAATCCTTATGAAGTTCACTTTTGGTTCCTCCTTGCCCAGATCCAGCTTGAGCTCCTTTCTGCTGCCTCTGCCATCGCTTTAAGGGCTCTAGTCCTCTTCTTCCCAGAAATGGCGAGTTGTTTCATGAGATCATAAGCGGAGGTGCCCACAAACCCTCTTGCCCCGACCTCTATGGCGAAGATTTTGACCCACAGACCTGCTTTCTTCAGGGTGCTGGCAAGACCGGCGTATTTTTCGGTCTTGTAGATATGTGCTTCTTCCATTCTGCTTTCGTATGGCACAGTGAGTTCTATCAGAATCACTTGTTTCGAGGAGTCAGAGTGGAGAGCGATGTCTGGTCTCATGCCTGTCTTGCTGATGACATCTGGGTAATTTCTCCATTTGGGAGGTCTGCTGTACACTCCCAGTCGACTGCTCCATCCAGAAGACCCTTTGGTAATAATAATAATGATGATGATGATGATGATAATATAATAATAATAATAATATTAATAATAACGACAACGACGACGATGACGACGACGACGATGATGATGATGATGATTATGATGATGCTATGATAATGGTGATGATGATGATGGTGATGTTAATAGTAATGATAATGATGATAATGATAATAACAGTGATAATAACAATTGTTATGATAATGGTAATTTGTATATTCATAGTATAATTGTTCATAACAATAACATTAATACTAACAACACAATAACAACAACAAAACAACAACAACAACAACAATAATAATAATACAAAAAAAATTCACTGAGCAAATATATGTTACAACAACACAGGGAACCTAAAACGAACTAAATTATTGACGTCATGAGATTATTTTCGAACACCTGCATTCATTAAATTAATGTAAGACGGATAATAATAATTTACCGTACATCTTCGCCTTCACAAAACAACTCAAATACAGATATAGAAGTTGAAGAAGTTATTATCGTGGTCATTGGTAGTTTTCTGAAATTCGCGCGAAGTGGTTGCTTCTTTGCAGTTTTGACCTCCTTGGTCACAGCTGGATTAACTCTGACGCTTCACTTGGTGTTTATTTGCACAAGTGATGCCATGTACTTTTCCTCTTTGTATTGTATCTTTCACTGGATTCACCATGTGAACGCCGGTCTGCTCTTCCACAGAGAGCGCGTTGCCGCGTGTAGCGCCGCATATTTTTAATTTCTTTTTGTTGTTGTTGTGAGTTGTGAGTTGTGAGCGTGTATTTCTTTTCTATATTTTTTTTTTATCTCTGAAGTGGATTTTTTTTTTTACAGAATTTAGTCAGGGATGGTTCTTTTTATGCCATCGGATCTTTAACGAGCGCTGAGTGCGTGCTGCCTGGGTGATCTCGGTTTATCGTTTCAGATAAACTCTAACACCAAAACCACCACTTAGGATCGATTAGAAGGAGGGGTGGGGTGGGTCGAGAAAAGTCCGTGTGTTGTCCGTGATTTGAACCCGAGTTTTTCGTGGTCCTTGGCAGGTGCTTTAACTCTTTGACTCCTGCACCCTGCCCAGCAACATCCTGCATTGTCGACCATGATAGCAAAGCAAAAACTTAACCCTTTGACTTTCTCACCCTTTCCACCAGCTTCCTGCAGGAAGCTGGTGGAAAGGGTGAAGGAGTCAGGTTTTTTTGTAGTTGGTGTGTAAGGTGCAGGAGTCAAACTGTTAACCGCTAGGTCACACACTGATACGATACATTTATTATGTTGTTAAATTTCAATTTATTTAGAATTAATTTCTTAGCAGTCGCCATAATATGCCTGTTTGTATTTGCTTTGATTTTTCTTGACAATTCGTTGCCGATTTTGCCTCCCTTCTTTGTAACAAAATGTGTGTTAGATATTATGCATCAAACGACAAAACTGCATGAAAAAGAATTGTACATTGTAGTCTGTTTGTTCAAGCAATCAGATCAACAGCAGCAATTGCTTTGGTCCTGGTGATATTGATGGCACTCGAAGAATTCCACATGCACTCCATTCAACTATGCCAACAATTATGTGGCAGACTCTTTAAGTCCGCGCAAAACCTTACGCAGAGGCATTTTTTTAAAAATGGATATGGGGGCTTAGGAGATGGTTGCACAAGACCTACGAAACACTAAACTGACACCAGCAGAATCATTAGAGCTTTAAGATGGGCAGCGAATGAATCTGGTTTTTTTTTCTTTTTTCAATTTTTTTTATTTTGCATGCTGGGATTGAACTCGAGACATCAGGTCTTGAATCCATGGCTCTATCAACAGAGTCAGCGAGTTAGTAAAAGAATCATTCTTTATGGATGTAAAAGCAGCAACAATAAGAAGAACAATAAACGGAACTACACCAATACTTTAGGTAAAAAATTGTTCTCTTGGATATTGGGGGAGTGTAATGGTATTAACCTCAACTTCGCTCTGGGCCAGCATTATAAGGACGTTGTGGATCTACCCTCACCGAGTTACTTTCCCAAACCCTGAACAGGGCCAGATACCAACCATTCGTTGCTGGGTGGACTGGAGTTTGATGGCATCTTAAATGTGTGTGTGTGAGTGAGTGAGTGAGTGAGTGTGTGTGGTGTGTGTGTGTGTGTGTGTGTGTGTGTGTGTGTGTGTGTGTGTGTGTGTGTGTGTGTGTGTGTGTGTGTGTGTGTGTGTGTTTGCGTGTGTGACTGAAGTCAAAGAAAAACAGCGTAAGAAACTTCCCAATGAGCAGGTGAGATGTAAACTGCTTGTTGTTGTTTCTTTGATCAGAAACACGACGTAATTGTTGTTCTGGCGGCAATGGTAATTAGCTTGACCCCCCCCCCCCAAAAAAAAAAAAAAAATCAGCAACGACACCAGATCTCCCTCCCTCCTTTTTCTCTTGTCATCTAATATTCGTTCCATCTTTTTCTTTCTGGCATTCCGTTTTCTGATTTGATGTAAATTCCGGCACATTAGCTGTTCAGCAATCAACACTTAACGTGTCAGTCACTCAGATATAGCTTATTAATATCGCCTTCTGTCTTAACAACCCAAACAGCACGTGGACCACAGCCCTTAGCGCGTGCGGCCAACATAACAAGCCGTCGCCCCAATCGGCCAATTACAGGCAGCCCCGAGAAGAAAACGGCGAGACCACCACCACCACTTCAAGCATCCCCGTAATTGAGACTGGCACTGCCCCGCTGGCGTTTCCGGCGGAAAAGACAGCAACAGTGAATTTCCGATTCGAATTAATTGGAAAGAGCCGAGGAAACGCGCGAGTGTTGCAAGACAATTGATGGCCAATTGAGGCTATGTCGCTGGGTCGCTGGATTCGCTATATTTGCCGGTGAAAGCTTTTAATGCCCCAGATGGCATGCTGGAAAGGCATCCATTTCCATTTCTGCTTGGCGGAACACAAATTGCTAGAATTATCGACGATGGAGACAAACGGCGAAGAAAGAGCAAGTGGTCCAGCCATAAAAGTCCGTGCTGGTGATTTTGACCCGTGTCAAAGATGCAGAGGGGGTGCAATTTTCATGCGTGAGCAGAGAAGAGAGCTGTGCAGCGCCGCATACAGGACACCGGCTTGTCTGTGAGTGATCTAGAGGAGAGAGGCGGTTTCTGTTCTTGTTAACCCTTTCGATCTCTCTTCTTATCCAGCAGCATTCTGTGACTGGCGAGGTAATAAAACCATCCTGTCAGTTGCAGGTCTCCATGTGGGATACAAGACCGATTCTGGAGACATATGTTCTTCCGCAGTCACTGCATGGGTTTGAATCCTGTGGTTTAAATTCTGCTTCCTTTTTGTTTAATAGCTACTGTTCTGCGCTATCCGAAGTTGATTGTGCCTCGCATACATTGTTCTAACCAGCTTGTGCTGTTGCGGACATGTTTTCCCAGTTGACGTTGTTGATCGTACAGTATATGAGGCCGGCCATCAGAGTATCCTTGTATCGCTTAAGTGTTCTTCCCTGGTCATGTTCTTGTTCAAGCCTTATACAGAAACATCTTAGAGATGTAGTTGTCTTCCATACAGATAATGTGCCCTGTCCAACGAATTTGGTATCTCATGAACAGACACTATATTTGTAAAGCCAGTCTTCATCAGAACTGGATGAATAGACGCTCGATCTTGCCACGTGATGTTGCAGATCTTGCATGGACTTTTTTGATGGGACAGTTCCAGCTGTTGATTGTGTCATCGGTAGTTAGTCTAAGTCTCGCAATATAACAACCAGGGCGCTCCAGACAATTTTTCTGTACTGAGCAAGTATTATAGCGAGGCCGATACCATGGACTCACCACGACCTCCTAGTCAGTCTTCTAAGGACAAAGGGAGCATTGAAGATCCACAGTGCCACCTCAAAACATCAGGAGATCCGTTGCTGTCTAGAAAAAAAAAATCAATTGATTATTAGAGCTCCTGTGCGCAGTTTTTTGATGGTTCATCAAACCAAAAACCAATCAGTCGATCTTTTTGGATTTTGATTGTTCTGTGGAGTCCACCTTCTGTCCATCAATCATATCCCGTGCTCCTTCTTTTCCAAACTTCTGGTGTCTCGTATACACTTCCTTCTCTGCCTGCCTGCTGTTCCCTTTTCACTCCCTTCTTTCCCTCTGTCTGTCTGCCTGTCTGCCTGTCTCTATCTCTCTGTCTCTGTCTCTCAGTCTGTCTGCCTGTCTGCCTGTGTATCTGTTTGTCTATCTGCCTGTCTGTCTGACTGTATCTCTCTGTCTCTGTCTGTCTCTGTCTGTCTGTCTGTCTCTCTCTGTGTCTGTCTCTGTCTGTCTATCTGTCTGTCTGTTTGTCTCTCACTCTCTCTCATTCTCTCCGTCTCTCTCTCTCATATTAACACGTATAAATCGTTTAAAACTACGAAATGTTGTCACGACATTAATTACTAGTCTGTACGAAGGTTGGTTCGATGCTTGAATATTATTTCCCTTCTGAGGGTCCATGACCTTTAGCAATAAATCATCCGAATCTGGATTTCATTCTCTCATACACGGACACACAGACGCACGCGCACAGACACAGACACACACACGCGCGCGCGCACGTGTGCACACACGCACGCATGCACGCACACGCTCACACATTTTCACCCAGAAAAAGCGCAATGAGCCGACCCTCCTCCTCCAATAAAACAATCGAACAAACAAACAAACAAGCAATAAAAAACCCAAACAACAACAACAACAACAACAACAGCAGCAGCAACAACAACAACTCTGAGAAAACGAAAGTCAGTATGAATGTGTGTGTGTATGTGTGTGTGTGTATGTGTGTGTGTGTGTGTGTGTGTGTGTGCGCGCGCGCGCGCGTGTGTGTGTGCGTGTGAGTGTGTGTGTGTGTGTGTGTGTGTGTATGTGTGTCTGTGTATGTGTGTATGTGTGAGTAATTAAGTGTGTTTGAGCGCGAACACGTGTAACATGCCTGCGTGCGTGTGTGTACGCGCGCGCACGCAAGAGAGAGAGGAGAGAGAGAGAGAGAGAGAGACAGACAGAGAGAGTGTGTGTGTGTGTGTGTGTGTTTGTGTTTGGAGTGGATGTGGAGAGGAAACGTGTGTGTGTATGTGTACGTGATGAGTGTATGCGTGTGTGCGTGCGTGTGCATGTGTGCATGTGTGCATGGGCATGTATTTTCATGGATTTTTTTTATTTGTATGATCCTTTCTCTCTCTCTCTCTCTCTCTCTCTCTCTCTCTCTCTTCTCTCTCTCTTTTGTTTTTGTTCAGTAAATTTTTAAGTATGTGAAGTGTGCATGTATATGTGTGTATATTGAGCATGTGGAGAGGGAAATTGTGTATGTGCATATGCGTGCCTGGGAGTTTGCACATGCGTGTATATGCATGCGTATGTGTGTGTGTGTGTGTGTGTGTGTGTGTGTGTGTGTGAGAGAGAGAGAGAGAGAGAGAGACAGAGACAGAGAGAGAGAGAGAGAGAGAGACAGACAGACAGACAGACAGACAGACACACACACAAAAACAGAAAGGTTAGAAAATGTGGAAGGCAGACAAGACTTAAGTGACACACGCTAGGACTTGGAAATATCACGATGGATAGCACAGATAAGCGAAAAGGGGGTATGCTCGCAAAGTAGACATAATTTGCCTGCAACTTACAGACCCATTAGCTTCTTATTGTGTTAAATGGACCGGCACACACTTACCTCTTCTGATCGTATTTGAAGCTTTTAGCCTTTTGAGCAAGTCATCACCCCACAGCACCTTTCCTGTCCTTCCGGAACAAAACGCCTCGCTTCAAGCTACGTTCGTCTTTGAGTCTAAGGCCTTTTAAAATGTTTGAAGTGGTTTAGGCTTGTTTTCTTTTTTTTTTTCCAAACAGCTCGTCGTATGCTATGTCATTCACAAAAAGTGGTTTGTCCTTTTCTGTGTATTTTTGTTTTGTTTTTGTACGTGCTAATAAGAAATCCCTGTGCCTTTTCTTTGTTTTGAAATTGAATTTGAAATTTTCTCTGTCTGTCTTGTCTCACCTCTCCTCTCTCTCTCTCACCTTCGTTCAGTTTGCTTGTTTTTTTGTTTGTTTACTATTTTCAGTTTGGTTGTGTTATTGATTGTTTTGTTTGTTAGCTCTTTTCTTCACGAAGAGAGAGAGAAAATGAGAGAAGAGAGAGAGAGTGTGTGTGAGAGAGAGAGGGGGGGAAAGTGAGAGAGAGACAGAGAGAGAGAGAAAGAGAGACAGAGAGAGAAAAGGGGGAGGGGAGGGGAAGAAAGAGGGAGGGAGAAAAACAAGTTGAAAAAGACAAGTCAGCCTTAAAAGTTGATGTAGGCCTACAAATGAGATTTATTGATCCAACTGGCGAAATACGATCAGAATTTCAAGTATGTAGCATAGCACGCGTGTATGTATGGTTGTGTTTTGAAAAGAAAAACAAGAACATGAGAAAAAATTAACAGTGAATCTGTGCTCCTCCTCTTCAAGAACTGTTGAATCGCTGTTACCTTCTCCTCCTCCTCTACTCTCTCTCTCTCTCTCTCTTTCTTTCTCTTCTCTTCTCTTTGTTTTTTTCTTCAAATTATTATAATGTTCATAAAAAATTTGTGTGCATATTTGTGTTATCTTTACCATATGAATCTGACATGTAAACTATCCTCTTAGTCTTTTTCAATAGTTTTTATTTTTTATGAATTAAACTGTTCAATACCACCGATAAGAAAATCTTGCATTAGTTGAAATGTTCGTGTGGCTATGGTATGTTTGTGTTTTTATGTTACTGTAGCCCGTCCGTGGGCGAGGGTCGGATGAAAAAATAAGAAAGCATTTTTATGTCTATACTACTACCTTCGATATTCATTCTCTGCTGTCTCTCTGTCTGTCTGTCTGTCTGTCTGTCTCTCTCTCTTTCTTTCTCTCTCTCTCTCTATCTCTATCAGTCTGTCTCTTTTTCTCTCTCTTTCTCTCTCTCTCTCTCTTTCTTTCACTCTTTGTTTGTCTGTCTGTCTGTGTCTCTTTTCTCTGTGTCTCTGTCTGTCTGTCTGTATCTCTCTCTCTCCCTCTCCCCCCTCTCTCTCTCCTGGGATTTCATAATAATAATGTGGGGGGAAACCCAGGAAATGTCGCTGCTCCTTTTCTAAACGGGCGTGTAGAGGTGGCGGTGATGGTACGGGGGAAACAAACTAATGCATTGACATAATGATGTGGCAGGAACGGGCGCACACACATCAATGATTAAGAAAGGTTTCAATGATCCTTGTAGATTGTTTGTGATAGGTTTTGCTGGTTTGTGAAAGGCTTTGATCATTTAACCCAAGGCGTTGTTTGCTTGTTTTCACCCTTCTCTTTTTAAATTATGGTTTGCGTTCAAATGCGATCGGCGTAGAGAGGAAGAGATCCTGCCCGTCAGTTCTGGCTGTTTCGGTTCAAACCTGGCTCAGAAAACTTTATATCAGTGTTTTGATAATTTCATTAGAATGCTCGCAAAACAATTATTTTACACCTCAAAAATTTACAAATGATTTCCAAACATATCCGTTTATTTTTTTTAAAAGAGCTAAATAATTATGAGGCTGAAAATTGAACAATATGATTTTAAGATATTGTTCGCGCCAGCTCAGCAAAATGACACAACTACATGCCTGTATGTTTTTAAACAGAAAGTAGATGTATTATTCTCTTGATTAGTTCTCAAACTTCATCTTGTACTTAGACTTATCAACTATTTTCATTTGGTCTGGTTGCTGTCCATCTTAATGCTCCATTCATTCCAGTGTCGTCAGTATTTCACAGGTCATCTTGCCATACCCGCTGCGAAGCTTGCCAACGCATCGGCCGGTTTTGTGTGGGCTCAAAATTAACAAGAAACGCCTGAGGCTGCTGGATGGAATCCAGAGCTACGATGCCTCACCATTGACTGGACAGTCCCATTCCAGCTCCTAACGCCACATGGTAGCGTTTTCACCAAGCCAAGAGGGGCTGTCCATGCGCTGCATGACCTATTCGGACCCAGTCATTGTTAACTTGTTTACAAGCCAGTGGCAAATGAGGAGATGACAAACCTGAGAACATAGCCACACAACGCACGCCATCCAGGGTCCAGCCAGACCTACAGAGAACGGAAGAGCCCTCTGTTGCCTGACACCGGGCCTTCATCTCTCTATTGAACAACCTGCCCAACCACCAGCTCGCGTATCTGCCAGTTCTCTCCCCTTATGCATAGCGGTCAAAAGCTCCCTACATTGTTTCGCCACAACGACAGGAGGTGTTCGTAGGATTGCAAAAGCGGCCAGACACGATGCTCCAGACACAGCCTCTTTGGCTTTTCAGCAACGCCTGACATATCTCCCAAAGGAACCCCTAAGTTTGCAGTCTTTCCGAGCTGTCACCAGGACTTTCTCTGCAGTCATCAGGCCTGATTCCCTGAAGCCAGCAACCATGCTGTAGGTCAAAGTTAACATGAAACACCCGATCTTGTTGGCGTCAAAGTTTCACAGGTTCCGATGGTCTTCCTGTTTCAAAACTTGCTAACGCATACTCTGGTTTTACGCAGGCTCAAGACGCCTGCAAATTAACTATTGGCAGATTTTGATGGA